>CM022477.1:13994055-14273553 GCA_011952105.1 Coreoperca whiteheadi
CACCCAAAGTGAGCAGAGAGAGAGCGGGGCTGGATATTGGGGGGGAAACCTGATTCCTGGTCAGCCATCCCAGAACAGACAGTCCCGGGGAGACACATTTTGCTCCGAAAGGAGAAATTAATACAGCAACTAACCTCGACTCTCCTTTCTCTCACTCCTGTTCTCCCATCCCTACCTTTCCCTCCATGCACACACAAATCGCCTGTCCTGTTATAAGCCCTTCCCTACTTTGAAGGACGGTAAGACGATGAACACTTCTAAAACAGGGCCGCTCTTTACATTTGAATGTTTCTGGACATACTGTATGTGACATATACACATCTTTTTTCTCTTCCTGTTGGCTTTAAAGAGACAACATTTCACCATTTCAACATTTCGCTTGCTGACGTGCCCTTGAGCAACACTGCTGTTATGGTTGGGGACAAGCGGAAAGAGAATTTTTTTATACAGGGATCGATGGAGTAGAGTGTCACATCGTCATTATTATCATTCATCCTTAGCAGCCAAAATCAAGCTCCCTCCTGCTCCTTCTGCTGCTTGTCCTCTGTGTCGCACTTTGGTATTAGCGGGTAGCAAGCCACTCTACAGAAATATAAAGCCACAGCAGGGGGAGGCGAGCACGTTAAAGCAGTTAAAGAGACGTCAGGAAACACAACATGAGACCTCCAGGCGGACCATGGCACACACACACCTGAAAAAGGATAACATGTGCATCTAGTGTGATTTGTGTAAGTTAGTAAATAAAATACTTCCCCAGATGACAGAGTTGTGGACACATTTCAGGAATAATAAATAGAAAACTTCCATTTTTTATTATTAATGTATTCCTCTTCCAAAGTCTACTTTCTGACTTTTTCAAAATGTGTACTGAACAGCAGCGAAGCTTTTAGCGTATTTTCAAGCAGGAAGACAAGGATCTTTGAAATGACACTAATATTGTTTTGCCCGGATAAACGTCTTTTATATATATTGTATTATACCCCTGATGAACTTTTGTCCTCACATGAGGAAAAGCAGCACCTGATCAAGACATCTTGACTCTAAAATTACCTCACATCTGTTTCCAAAATAGTGTCTTTAAAATCTCAAGAACACAAATCAACCAAAATCATCTTCTCTGAGTTCCTGCCAAATCCAGTTACTCTGGCCTTAATCTCATTAGAAGCTCGACTGGATGTTGGTTCCTCCTTCACTCAAATCCAAGGAAATTCCAAAGATGCTCTGTCAAAGAAGCGTTGCTGGGGCTGCACTGGCGTGTGTCTACAGTTGACTCTAAATACAGAAGATCCTTTAAGTTCTTTAAAGTTTGTGTACATTTTAGAGCTTTGAGGCACAGATTCATAGAATTTAGCGATTGTTTAAAATAAATTCTACCAGTTTAAGGCAGTCCCAACTCCTAAACATTAGGTTTCCTGGGTTTATTTTACTGACCAAAGTCTTCAAATATAATTTGTTTTGTCTATAAAATGTTAGAAAACAGTGAAAAACATCTATTTTAATTTCCCAGAGTCAGGCCAAGAAACCAAGATTTTCATTTTACTATCATATATGACAAAGAAAAGCAGTGAAACATCACATTTAAGAAGCTGAAACAAGAAAACATTATGCATTTTTGCCTGAGAAATTAGTTCAACAATTAATCAGTTATCAAAATAGTTGTCAATTAATTTTTCTGTCATTTTGTCATTCGTTCGACTTACTAATTATTTTTAGTACCATTATTACTCTTTTATATATTTAATAATGTTTTAATCCTCCACATTTTTACAAGGCAGGGCTGATCTTGCATAATCTTATACACAAACAGACCAGCCAATCAGGACTGAGAGGAAAAAGGTGAAGCGACAGAGAGGCAGTGAGGGAGGGGAGGACAATTAGACAGGGCAGTGCAGCGAATGAGAGATGATATTCCCACTCAGGACGAAAGGGAAGGAGAGAATGATGGAGGGGAGAGAGCGTGACGGAAGAGCAAAGCCATTTGGGCCATAAAGGATTCTTAATGGAGCAGAATTTACACAACCTGCTGAGGGGAACAGATAAAAAAAAAAAACAGCAGCACTAAATGAACAACAAGCATCCAATCTGCAGTCCTGAGGAGGTTAAAAAACCCCACACAAAGTGCCGAGTGGCTTTCTCCCTTCACTGCTTCATGGTGCCACTTCCCGCTCCACTCCACCCTTCTTACTCTCTTACTTAGTCATCAATAAAAACACATTCATGTGCTGACTAAAGAAAGCAAACAACAAAACAAAAAGCTATTTTCTGACGTTACTCAGACCATTAATAACAATTGTTTTAAAAAGGGCCAACACCAAACACGTCAGTGTTTTTTGGAGGATGCCGGAGGAGGGGGGCGATTTTGGTGGATTTTGTGTTGCGTGGTTAAAAACCTGGGAAAGCAAACCAGACTGTTTCCATGACCTGGGTGAGAAAGTAGATTAGCTGGCTCGGACTGGATTCAGAGGGAGGGAAAAGTGCAAGGATAGACAGATAGAGGGAACACTTTCAATCAACACGCTGTCTGGGCTAAATGAGTTTAATAATGTCAGAAAGGCAATTCACCTTTAATGAAAAGCTTGCACGCTGCATTCTGTGTACAGCGCTGTTAGCACAAAAGATGTGTGAAGAATTGATCATAGCCGTATAGTATATACTTCAAAGCCTCTTTGACCACACCATGAATGGAGAGGTTAAAGAGAGCATTAGGCTGCAAGTCCTGCTGTGGGTATCTCCCTCCACATCTACAAATAATGTGGCTTTCCTAAACAGACACTATCACTGATGCTGGGACCATAAAAGGTTAAAGTGAAGGCATTCCCACACACCATGGAGACTGAAGGGTTTATCTGGCAAAGATTTATGCGACATCAGAAGTATACGTTGGAAATTAGTGAAGCTACTGTTTCAGATCAAAGGGAGGGAGAGAAAAAGAAGTCGGTGTCTGTTTCCCTGTCAGACTAATGATCATTTCTTTAAAGGCTTTAACAATGCATTACTAAGCTGTTCTCTCATAAATTCAATTATTGCAGCGCGAGGTGTATTTGTTTAAGTTTACATCCTAATGTGCATTATGCAAGACAGACATCTTAAAGTGGTAGGGGATTTAATATTGCACTTGCATGAAGTTGGGTGACGAAAAAAAGAGACAAATTTAAAACAAAATGGCCAAAATCAAGGCAAACTTAGTCCCGAGTATGGGTAAAGCTCTAAAATGCAACTTAATAACGTCTTTTTGTCAGATCCTTCCTCCCTGGTAAACTCCACACCTTCAGTTTATAACGCAGACTTTCTGGAGACAACACAACATGTGACTTTTACACGGGAGATTGTTGTTAATTTGCCGTTTCAAACTTTAACCACTAGGTCCCCTAGTAATAGGGACGATAGCCCTGAGATACTCTGAGATAACCCAGATGACATCACTATGGAATCATCAGTTATTTTCTCAGGCTCGGCCAGAGCCACATAACCCTGTCTATTAAACTGTGTGTTAAATTCATGGAGTTCACCATTAACTTGAGCAGAGCCAATGAACAGACGGATACATGATATTATCAAGAACACATTTGCTAAACTCAATTAGCCTGCCAGGAGGGTTCAGCACAAAGCTCCTCATAAAACAACTACTTGTAAAGACATTTCTCTTTATCCCACTAATACAGATGATACTGCTCAAGCGAGTGTCGAATGTTCATGTTATAATTTTGCTCCACATCTCTGCTCCTCCTTTGTAAGACATCAATAATATATGAACGGTATATTTTCACCCTCCTTAGAACCAATCAATCACTCTGGCTGGTCAGTGTTCGGTCTTGACTGCTTTTCCTGTCCATCCACATGCACTATTACTGTATATTCAGGCTGGCGTCCAGGGGAACGCTGTACCAAGCCAGAAACTAAGATGGAATACGACAGCCAAGATCAAGCCATGACATGGCTCGGATTTTCACAGTGCTGGTATTAGTTGGCACAGAATACTATGACCTGGTCAAGGAGTGGTAGCCTGATTTTAGACTGGAGTTCCACGGCCCCAATGGACCTCCTGTTGGATGAATTACTATGGTCAAAACGGGCGGCCTCATGTGATGGTCTATCTGTGGCACTGCCAATGGTGGAAATGCATGACAGGTCAAAGGTGAGGGGAAACACTGAAACCGATGCCTGTGAATGTTGTCGGCCATCTACCAAACTCATGGGGCAGGTTTACACACAGACACTCCACATGCAAAAACACACACACACACACACAACATGCAGATGAAAGGACCAATAGTAGAGCTGAACAGATCAATCAATTAGTCCATGGACAGAAAATTAATGTGCAACACTTTTGAAGATCAATCATTTAAGTCCATTATCAAGCAAAAACGCCAATCATTGTAAACTTAAAATCTTTGGGTTTTAAAATGTCACCCTGTCCTCTGAAATTGTATCCCTATTTTCACACTTTTTATACACTAAACAATTAATTGAAAAAATTATCTGACAGATGAATCAATAATGAAAATGATAATTAGTTACAGTCTCCTCAAAAATACACACACATACACATCGTTTACACTTCGAGTATAATACAATGAGGGATGTGTCTGAGCAACGCAGATTCTTGGAAACCTCCAGCCTTTCCTACAACCCAAACTTTCTTGTTGGGCAGCTGGTGCTTGTACAAACTTTAACCGACTTCACCAGCTCAGACAAGCAGAGCTGCTAACATTGTAGTTTTACTGTGGGTGAAACAAAGAGAAGGGATTCAACGGTGACAAAGAGCTCTTGAGCTTTTACTGTAAGTGAATGAAGGGACCATAGCAAGACAAGCGGCACTGAACATTTCAAATGCACCATTTGAACCAGAGCCTGGGTGAAAGCAAGAGCCTGCAGTGTCGTCTAAGCAACCGATCATGTTGGTGAGCAGAGGAATTCTTCGTAGCCGACCGTTTATCGCCGAAGGTTCCGAGACCACTGTTGTCTTTTTTAACGAGTTCCATGTTCTTACCTCCTCCTTCCCTCCCTTTTCTTGGTAGTGTAATAAATTAGGCTTTTACTTGAGTATTTTCACCTAACTAATGCCAGGTTTCCAGAGAGGAGAGGAGGAACCCAGTGCCAGCTCTGAATTAGCATGCAGCTGTTACACTTGCAGGAGAGAGTGTTTGAGGAAATCCACAGGAGACAGCCAACATACAGATGTGAAACAGTTCGCTTTAATGTAACCTGAGCCGTTTGGAAGGCAGGATGTTAAAGTTACCCAAGACCTTCATCTAGGAGGGGAATCTGTCTCTTTGAGGGTGCATCATATGTGCAGCTGTGACAGCAACAACGAGGGTTGTGGGATGTGGTGGGACTTAAGTGGGTGCCCGTGGAGAGACATTACAGTGGAGAGCTACTTCACCACTTTTCCGTACACATTCCAACATGCACCTGCGAAGAGAGCCTCTCTAGAAGCAACGCATCTGTTCCAGCATCCCCCATTGCAATGCAGGACTAATTAAAGGATCAAGGGAAGTTAGCACAGAGCCCTACACAACAGTGTATGGCTCTATTTAATTACAATAGATCAACGCTGCCTTAATTGAGCTTCATCGTACAGTGAATTTTCCTTACAGATTGTACAGCTCAGCACGGTAAGCGCCTCAAATGCAATTAATCAAAACAAATGCACAGCTCAGGGTGATACACTATCATGGGAATGATGCACTCAACAAGACAAATGTGCACATATCGTGTCAAAGTGCAAGGGTTTTTTTTAAAAGCCTAGTAAGATTTTAATCTCAGGTACATGTCACAATCTGTGAAGACAGCGACATAAAAAAGGCCATCACAGAGGCGGCTGACTTCTAAAGTCAGTCCAGCTCTTTCTTTGAGGCCGTGGCATATGAAACATGATCTGGGCACCTCAGAGCGCCTGCCCCACCTTCTCTGACAGAGAAATAACAACAATGGCAGAGCTGCCATCCACTCCGACACCCAGTAATGTCAGGGAGAATGTCACCCGCAACTACCCTGCAAAGGCCATCGCTCTTAATGAGAAACGCACAGGGTGGAGGCGGTACACGACATGTAGTTCTATGTGTGCTGCAAAGACATGTTTGCAGTCCCGTGAGAATGGAGAAGGAAGAAACTAAAAGGGGGGGGAGCGAAAGAGGTGAGGAACAAAGTGAGACTAGCGTTTGCCTATCTCCACTCACTAATGTGCCGACAGCATATGATGAGAACACATATGAGAGTTGTCGCTCTGCAGTGGGATTTCCCTCTGTTATAAACACATGATGGCATTGGCAGAGAGACTGCTGTACTTGTTTAAACAACGGCACAGAAAGCACGGCCTGGTCCAAGGAGCTCCCACACATAATGCTCGGTCCACTATGTGCCAGACGCAGACACAGCTGCAGGACAGCTGCAGGTGCACAACTGTCCTGGGCTTCGCTTAAAGAGAGACTGAAATATACTGACACGCAGTAAATATTCACTGAGTGAACTTTGACTTTTAATGAGCTTTCAGATTATTTCTTTAGTCATTAAAGAGGTTCAATTTAAATTTGAAACGGGTGCACATTCAACCAAATGACAATTTGGTTTGGACAAGTGCCGAATGTTTTACATATTAGTCCTGAGCTGTTGGTCTGACAGAAGGGAACAGCCACCGCTACCAGTGAGCTCACACATTTCCAGTGTTTACATGTTGTACACATTTAAGATCATATGGCACCCGGGTACTTTAAAGCCCTGACAGAATACTTTCTACAGCACAGCGGGGGAGCTGCTTTAGTTTGGGCTCTATGATTAGTGCATTGGCGAGATTATTCTTTATCTGGTGAAAAAGCTGTCATGTAATGGATTCAAGCATTTTTTACTTATGCATTATATACTTCACCTGCCACAAACAAGTCCAGTCACAATAAAGTTTTTAACAACACTTACACTCCCCTCACACGTAAAAACTTTTATTTTTTACTTACATTCATTAGAAACCTTACATCATTCACACGTCTCCTCCATTTCAAGGCAGTACTCTAATTTAAAAGTATGACTATCAGAAGGCATCAAAAATGTTTACGAGGGGATTTTGATTTTAAAAAATGCCAGTTACCCCCTGTGGATTTGGACTAAATCAATTGAATAGCCAAGTCCTCTTGATGATTTAATCAGAGAGAGACAAGGGGAAATTGAACAGAAGACCCCGTGTCGTGATGATGTGTGGCATATGACCATGCTTATTGCAGCATAAGCGACTCTGCTTGGTTAATTGGAAAATCCATCAAAACACATGATTGGAAACAAGCATGTGGCTTTGCTCGCTAACTTTATCAGCCGTAAAAAGTTATTGGAAAAGAAAAGACAGAGACAGGAGTTTTTAAATGCACTTGATTTGGTCACTGACCCATAACAAACAATGACCATACACTTACATGAATGCGTGGTAGATGAATGCGCACCCTCTTGGTCTTTCCAGCACGTTGTACAGGCAGTTTTGTAACTTTCTGAAGCGCTTGCTTGAAGCGGACGTGTTGGCCCGGGGTCCGGGCGGCCCGGGCAGCGGGGTGCCCAGCAGACCTGTGCGGTGAGACGGGTGTCCGCGCTCCGGGGTGGACGGCTCGCTTCTCTCCGTGTGGACAGCGGTGAGAGCCACAAACTCGACGCGCCTGTCGTCGTTCGGAGCCGGGGGCACCAGCATTCTGATGCCGCCGTTGTTTGACGGACTTCCTAACATCTTCAGGCTAACACGATCAAACTACATATGAGCTGACACTTTTCACTGGATCGTCCGCAGGAGCGCGGAGCAAAGTTTTGACCAAGTCATAGTCCGGTTTGTCTTGCCTATAAAGTGGACAACAAACTAGTCTACCGATCAAAACACATGAGTACATACCATCCCTGCTATTTTGCAGTCTCGGTTTGATTAGTTAGGATTTAAAAGTTATCTGTAAATCGAGTCACTGTTGCAAAAGAAAAGATGCACAGTTTTAGGACAAGTGCGTGGCGCTGAGACGTGACCTTCAGCGATCATTGTTAAGAGCCAGGTGTGAGAAGTAATCGGCGGCGTGCAGAGAAGTAATTGCACATGCACTAACTCCAAGAAAACAGCGAAGTTGAGCAGAAATGGTCCTTTACCACAAAAGCACTTTAAACAGTGCAGTTATAGCCTAAATCACTAATCAAAGTCTAAAAAGCACGCGAGTGCAATGGTCATGCGGTGGGTCTGCGTTCTCCAAGTCACCTACATCCAACTACAGTAAGCAGCATTATTTCATTAAGTTCGTCTTAGCTGTTTCTATAGTTTTAATTGGCAGAGTGAGACTCGCCACAGCCGCTAACATCAGCCTGCTCTCCCCTCCCTGTGAGTCTCTCTGGTCCAGCGCTCCTCCGCTCCGGCAGGCGGGGTGGAGCGCGCAGAAGTGAAGACAAGTCAAGAATCGCAGACGACCAACTCTAAAAACTCTGTAGAAAGGCCAAATAAACGCCTGCCGATGTTTGCATCCGGGTTGTAAACGCTTACAAAGATGCCCCCCCCCCGGTGAGTTGACGTGCATAGAAGAGAAGCGCTGGCGAGAGGCGAGGACCCCGCGCACGGGATGGGAATCAGCATGGGATGCACGCAGTGACGGGGAGGAAACCTGACAGTGATTTTCTCCTTTATGAATCTTTCCCGGTGGGATGGGAGATTTCTGGTAGAGCTGATAACTTTGTTAAGAACTGCTCCTTATGCACATATGCACCTAAATACTGTATAGGTCTTATAAAATCATCCAAGGAGTAGTTTATAAGCAACTGCCCCAGATACTGTCGCTAAGCTTTCTGAAACATTTTTAATGGCCAGAGATTAAAAGTAACAAACGTTTACTTGTCTTTCCTCTGAAATGAGAATACCACTTGCGGTTATTGTGGGAGGGGGCTTGAATCCATGGCTACAGGCGTTTGGGACAGCAGAGACAGGTGCTGGGGGACACAGCGACACTGACCACAGCCTCCTCCTCAGTGGACAGAGCTTTCTAAATCTATGACTGTGACACACACAGAGGCTTGTGGTTATGACACAAATACTAGGGTTATGGCGCACAGTGGCCTGTATAGAGATCACCTGTCAGAGGACCTCTGAGGAATGCACTGTTGAGGTGGTCTCCAAACTCCTGCTGGACTCATTGTACCATCTGAGATAATTCACATTGATCTAATATCTCCATTCAGCTTAAAACAGAAGCAGTGGGTCAAATGTAAACATGGAGGTACTGAAGTTAAGTTCCTGAGGAGGAAAAGAAATGTGGAGTCTGGTGTACGTATGACGTTTTTCAAAACAAAGAGGAACAAATCTGCTTTCTTTCTCGACTACCTCATTCTCTGCCCACATCTCTGGCCCCCACCGAAGTGAATCACTCTTCAATGACAACACTATTGTGAAATTAATATTGTACTGACATTTCACACTATTGTGAATATACAATATACAAATGGATATTAATGGATGGATGGATAAATACACATTATTGCCTGCATCACACAGAGAGACTGACCATCTCCCACAGACATGCCTTCAGCATTGTGAAAGTGTTTCGTAACAGAGGCAGGTTACTCATGCTAACTATGTGCATTTCTGTCCATTGAGGCTGCTGCACTTTATGGAACATGCAGGTCTGTGGAATGACGTGCGAATGTCAGCTGGAGATTCTCACAAGTCACAAATGTAGACATTATTCCCAGGGCCCAGTCCCATTACATATTTTAACATCACTAATCCATAAGTCTTTGCTTAGCGTCACACATGTAGAATGATGGACTTACTGTTGGCTATAAAATGGAATCAACTGTTGACAGCTGTACTGTCACTTACAGCAACGTGTTGATACAGACTGGGGGCTGGTTAACGTGACAAATCAGCCTGAAATGTAAGGCGACATTTTCAAAATGAATCCTGTGTATTGTAATATTGTATTGTGTTTATTAGAAACAGCAGACTTCAGCTGCAATCACTATTTTTTTTTATTATTGATTCATTTGTAGATTTTTTTTTTCAATTAACTGACTAATCATTTAGTCTGTAAGATGAATGTTATTGACACCACGCAGGGAAATTTTCTCTGAATTGCTGCCCACAGCTCTGATTATTTTAAACAAGAAAATGACAATTTTGCTGCCTCTTTATCAGGATATGTCACCCCAACACTAACATTCAAATCACATTATTCGAACCAGCTATTGTGCCCTAATTGATTGTCTGAAGGACGAGGTTTTAAACATCAACACAACAGCATCCTGTACTGGTAATCTCCCACTACAACCCTCTCTCCTCCTCCGGTTTCCCTTGCCTCTCCTCCTCTCCTCCTCTCCGTCTCTCAGCAGTCCAAACCAGGCCAGGCGGCAACGAAGGAAGAAGGTGTCGACGGACAGGCCAGCCCTTAGGGCTTTACATCAAAGTTTCACAGAGGCAAAACCATGTGCCCCCTCTTTCTATTACAGCACCAGCGTTACTCTCATCCAGCAATCAACACTTAGAGATGGGCAGAGTATCCAACATGGCCTCTGGGATAAAGGCCGCCTCCGTGACAACACACAACAGCTGAGCAAGGTCAGACTGTAAAATGTGAATGTGGAACGGATGGCTGAAAGCACAAATGTACACAACCAGACCACGAGGACGGGCTCACACACTCATATGCACAGATTTGGTGGCACTCAGGGTGGAATTACAGTCGGGGATGACCCAGAGCGGACCACAGGGGCCCAGTGTTACGAGGCAGCTGTTGTGTTCCCTTCACGCCCACCTCTCCCAGCTCTGTTGGTTTTCCGATGCACTCCTAACTACAAGCATTCACTCACGCCCCACAGAGCCCGCTGAGCTCCGGGAGTCGACAGCCACTCAGGGAATCTATGGGAACTTAAAAATACTCACATCAGCAATTGCGCGCTTCACATAGTACAGTACAAACTTGCTCCATCCGACCCCCACCAACCTTTTATTTCCGCATTTCCTTACGCTACTTAATGGCTTTCCCAGACCGCACTCTTGTTTACCTTTATTTAATCTCTTTTCTCTTCTCCTTTTTATCTGTTTCCTCCTCTTTAACCCAGATTTTTCTAAATGGAAAACATCAGGGGGCTAAAAGAGGAGAGAGGAAATTGTTGATATAGAGTCTGTTGTTTAGGATTAATGTTGTTGCGATGAGTCTGGTTATAGTCTTTGGAGAGATGAAATTGACATTTTGTCAAATGGCGCTGTGTTTGGAGCAAGAACCCCCGCTGAGCAACACACTCCAACCACCATGTAGACGCTGTAAAAATGTCAACTGACAGTTTTAAATCTGCAATTTAAGTGTCAACCAGTGCTTTCAGTTACTGAGACAGGAAATTACAGTAGTTTGGGTAGAGACCTCACTCAGTGGCCCATTCATGACCAGTCAAAAGATCCTTTGTAACTTACTACCACTCCTGGTGCTTTTACAGCAGTGACTGTACTAGGAGCATGCAGTGTGTTACTGACAGCCAGTGGGGTGGAGGGGACTGCAGTGTAGACGCTACCTCACTTCCATTGGGCAAGAACAACCCTAACCCATACAAATCTGAGCTATAAAAAGATTGCGCGAACACACACACACACACACACACAAGTAGCAGTATTGAAATGTGTTACAACTTGGCAAATTCCAAATCATACAGAGGACAGATTACCTAAAAGGTCACAGTCTGCAGGGTTAAAGGTTCAGTCTCCAGTCTATGGACTGAGGCTACATTAGTAAGCAGTGTAAAAAAATATGATAAGTAGGCCACTTAAAAAATCTCAGATTTATCAGTGAAGTTCTGCATTATTTTTCAACTCCTAAAAGTCATCCTTCTGTATCTAAAGCTGAAAGAAGAGTCCAAATATTTCATGAGAATGAAAGAGCTCAGAGCAGAAAGTAAACTCCTTTGAGGAGTTTTTTTGCCTTATTCTAAATTGTCCTGAAATAACCTGAATGATTTGGGCAGTGGTGTATTAAGAAGGACATCATTGAACTGGACCCACCTTCAAGACTCGATGTCAGCAGCTATAGTGCTGTTGACAGGGTATCAGCAAATTTAACTTTCTTATTCATAAATTAAAACTAATTAAATGAATGCCTTTTTTGGAGAACAGAGTGTATATTAATCATTGCGCTCAGAATATAGTTGTATTTTAATTTAATTTAATTTTAGAAATTTTGTTTAATTCATTAAAACTTAAGTATTTTGTGGCTTTTCTCATAAAAGCTGACAGTGTCCTCATCCTTTATGAATACATGGGCACTGTGACTAGAATCAAAAATGTAATACCCATAAAAACGTTTTTTTTCTATACATATTTTTTTAACGCAATGGAAAATGGACACACTGGTTGCAAATCTATTTCACCTCCAGAGGTACCGTTCTGTTGCTGATCCTGCACTCTGAGCTCCGTGTGAAGGGAGATAAGCGATAAGAGAATTTGACTACATGGATCACATTGTACTGTCACATTATTCTTACACAACACCGAAATGCCAGGACCTGGGAAAAGCTTACATTATGGTTTGACGGTGATTAAAAGAAACTCTCCCTACACCTCTGCAAGACAGAAAAGAGGATCAAACACAAACCCCATCTAAGTAAATGCCCACTCCTGTTATGGGTTTGTCCCTAACTTGGTGAGCATCTGGTGTTGTGGCCCAATCACAAGGTCCAGACTGCAGCCAAGGCAGTCAGCCCCAATTCATCTGGCCAAGGTTGCATTGATCTGACCAGACGAGCCGGCCAAGAAAAATACCACCAGACAATCCTTTTCATGCTTGACTTAAGCTCAAACATTCTCACAATCCTCGCTGCTCTTATTAGAAAGAGCCGAGCATGAGTCTGCACTCGTTAATGCAGTTATTGTTCGGTGATTAAGTCGATTAAGAAAGGGCCCTCCGGTTTGACTAATGTTTACTGGTGGCTCTGACTACAGTGGTTTAACCAGACAATCGTGTAGTTAGCGGTCATTGTGGGGAAAACGCACAACCAGATAGGAAAACACTTCAAAGTGATACTTGCAAATTTTGAGCTTTGACTTTCAACACTGACGCAATGTTGAATGGGAGTCTTTTTACTTAGGGTAAAGTGGGACGTTATGAGCACCCTGTATCTACCTAATTTCTGTTCCACCATAATTACTTCTCTTCCTTTTAAGATTTAGGTCGGATAAGGAATGCAGTCTGATCTCGCAGGAGCTGAGCAGTCTCCAGCCAAATAACTCGTGACTCTATTGTTAACCGCTCGCCCTTTGTAGCACACGAAGCTTTTCTAGCACTTGAGGAGGGCAGCAGAAATAAGATTATTGGTGTTCTTATTGTCTGGTTTGGGTAGATTGTCTATGCTCCTTAAACAATGCTCCTGGTGAAAAGTTGCTTAAAAAAATGAACCTTTTTGGCAATAAATCAGGTGCCCCAATACAGCATATAAGTGGCATTTATAGTTTATTAGATCAGTGCTGCCATCCTGTGGCCATTTGGGAAAACAACACAAGCCTCAAACTGTTAAAACCGCCAATATTTTCTTGTGTCCACAATTATAAGGAGTCTTTAACGTTTAAAATAGGTTTTGTCTTATGATATTGCTTCAACTTCATACCTAATTTATAAAAGTTACTATAAAAGCAACAAATGCAATTATGTTTTGGGCTCTGGTGGTGGGATGTGTCTACCTGTGACTGGGTTGGTTCAAGTCTTATCTCTTGCTGTGCTGTTGCATTTCTCTCCTGTCTCCCTGTCTACAGTCCACACACAATAAGGTGCTTAATTCACCTAAAATAAAAGAATGAAAACAAAAAATTAGTACTTGACTCACACTCAAACAATAAAATACAATAAAAACATGACTCTTAGACAAGTTATGGTTTTTATTTTTTCTCACAAAGTTTGTTTACAAAAAGGAACGTCAAAAATAAAATTGTACCTATCTATTGCATGTCATGCTGGCAGTTTGAACTACATGCAAAAACAAGAATAATAATAATAACATTGATAATCATTACTGTACAAAAAAAATGATGGGGAAGATATGAGGCCAAACATCATCTCAAAAACAGTTGAAAAACACTTATATTGGGGAGTTCTATAAAAACGACGGGGTTTTTTTTTGCTCCAGACGGAGTCATGAGTTTGTCCATTAGACTTAAACCAGGGAAGAGAGGGTTGTATGAAACTGCATAGAGGCAGAGAGACAATTCCCTGCTCTAAAGACAGAGGGGTGAAGAAAGAGTGAATGAAGAAACAAAATGGAGAGTAAAGATGACAGTAGTGAGGGTGCTTGAAACACAAGCACACTCACATACAAAGTTAACCTATACAGTTTGAAGCCCTTACACCATAAAGACATGCTTCATCATCAATGTGGAAAACAACATACAAAGAGAAACTACATGAATTTATCATTGAACCTCAGAATCTCTTCTGAAGATCCCTTAGATTGACTTGCTGTAAAAAGTGATATCTGAGGTATATGGCTTCACTTCATCCATCAACTACATGAAAAACAATAAAGAGGGTATGATTAATGTTTTCCCAGAAGGAAAGCAGGAGGTGAAGAATCCCATGGCTACCTTCAACCACAGATATGCCAGGAGCATTTTCACAATTCATTTCCAAATGGAGAGCACAAAGCAAGGCGCCAGGGGTAAAGTACACACCTTTTTATGTTTTAAAAATCTTTGAAATTGGGACATAAGTTGAGAGGAAGAATTGAGTTGGTCTGTGGAGAGACTGCTGTCAGGGACTGTGGCAGTGGATGCATATTTCACTACAGATGTGAGTGACAGAAGTACAAAAAGCATGGATGCAACTTAACATGTGATTCTGAGTCAATCAGTGTCCCTTTGGTTTTCTTTATCCAGTGTACTAAATTCATTACAAAAAAAAGCGTTACAAGATTTCAGTTAGATTCAAGGTTATCAAGCATTGTTTGTCGAAGTTGGTGGCATCTGTCGGCATCACATGGGCAGGGGTATGCATGTTGTGTGTGTGGAGAAAAGGTTCCTGGGTGGGCTCAGTCAGTGCTGACCTGCGTGACCTGTGCGTCAGCTGTCTGGTTGGTGGACTGAATGAACATTGGTTGGGTCAGCTCCTGTCCTGCTGGCATCGTCACCTGCTGAATCTGATACAACTGCTGTAAAACAGAGAGATAGACAGAGAGGATGAAGGTGTGTGTGAAGCGGCATTTTAATAGGATGACATCCAACTACATGGTTTCAGACAGCTCTTGGGTTTTAACTAAGTTTTATCTTTTATCGGATTGTGTTTGAAATTTTGATTCAAATCATGATTATATAATCGCATTTCTGTCTAATTCTGATTTGTGACATGTTGTCTTTTCTGTCTGATGTTATCTGAATGTAACTCACTGTTATTGCTGCCTGTCTTGGCACAAAAGTGGCACAACAAGGTTTTTAATCTCAATAAGGTTTTCTTGGTTAGATTAAGGTTAAAATTAATTGCATTTTTTCATCAAGGGGCACATGTCAGCTGGTTCAAAGCTAGCTGTGTACACTTGTTAAAATGAGAAACGCTAACAAAGCAAAAAAAAATCCAGAAATAAGGACAGTGAGTCAGGTGCCACCTGGCAACACATTTAAGATATAAAATTCAATATTTAGATCAAAATGTCACTGTCATTGCTACAGCTTTGACATAATGGATATAAGTTATTTATCTGTTACCTGTCCGTCAGTAAACTGATTGAACTGCTGCTGTCCTTGCTGTACCTCTGTTTGTGTGAGCTGCAAACAACACAAGTGAAATCAAATAAACACCGGAACAATGTATATGCTTGCATATCAAATCACTTGCTTTATTTTAATGCTATTTTTGTTGCTATCGTGATTACCTGCTGGGTGTTGGCAAGAGTCTGAATCTGTCCTTGGACCACTTGCGCTCCAGAGACAGGCTGAGCTAGACGGATGTACTGTAGCTGGCCTGTGTTTAGTTGAACCTACACTCAACCAACACAAGGGGGAGACAAAGTTTGGTTTAGAGCAAAGGTCATTGGAACACAGAGGTCACAGCCATTTTCCTACTCCGGACGACCGCAACGCGAATCATTCACTTTCGTCTGGTGAACTGTTAACTCTGTAAAACATATGTTTGATGATTCCCAACTACATACATGTAGCAAACAGACTACTTTAGCCATTTAGTCTATCTTTTCCTTCCCTCATTCACTTCCCTGACCTTTTCCTCCACCGTTTGAGCTTCTTTGCTCCATCACCAATCCCTCCCCTAATTACCATTGTTTTTTCTTCAGGTTGATGCCATTTCTTACCGGTATTTGCTGGATCTCTCCTGTGTTGGTGATGATCTGCTGCATGACCTGCATGGTCTGGCCTTGGGCTTGAGCTGCCTGAGCTTGACCCTGGGCTGCTGCAGCCTGGACAATCTGTACCTGTTGGCCCTCACTCACCTGCATGGTCACAGGCGCATTCTAATGGCGGGAAAAGAAGAGAGATAAAGAAAGATAAAAGCAGACAGACAGAGAGACAGAAGTAACACATTAGTTGTTGAACAACAACTGGCACAGGCATGTAGTTTATGATTGACACAAAGCAAAGAACCAGGAAATCACTAACTTCCCTGGTATAAGATTTTAACCAGCACCATGAAGCTCATGTGTCATTCAAATTTAAAAGATTGTCAGGCAAGAACAAAAGATGTGGGGACATAATGTGACAACGCAGGTTTCGAGTCCTCTCTTACTCATCTGTCTGTCACACTATCTAGGAAAGGCCACCTGATCTCATGCTGCGGTCCTACAGACACCTGAACAGGACAGAGCTTGAAGGCAGCAGTCAGCTACAGGGCTATGGCAACCTCTCTGTGTGTGTGTCTGTGTGTGTGTGTGTGTGTTTGGTAAGTGAACATATAAATGGACGCATGCATGTGTGTTTACCGTGATGGGTGTGCCCTGTGATTGCACCTGCACTTGCTGTAACTGCTGCATGGTGGCACCTTGCAGCATCTGATGGCCCAACAGAATAGAATGAGAAAATGAGAGAAAGGCACATGGTGAGAAAGCAGCGAGTGCAACAACTTAACACATGAATGTAAGCGTGTGTGGAGTGTATGCGTAGAAAGCTTAAATGTTGAGAGCAGCAAACAGTAGGGCTGGGTATTGTTAAAAAATGTTCAATGCCAATACGATACCGGCTCCTGAACGATACTTTTTTGCAATACCAATTTTATCAAATCCATTTTGACAAAAAGAAAATTGTATCTATGTAGTATTGGATTATATAAAATAGAAATAACTGTCCAAAAGAACATTAACAACCAGTATGGCAGCAATATGCCATTGGCACGTCTGCCTAATCCCAAGAAGATGGGAATGACTGCGTCGGTGATGTTTGTGGTTCTGGGAAACAGTGGCAGAGTGAGCAGCTAGCCCAGGTCTGACAAAAATCCACCTTGTCATCTTCAGGGGTAGTTCGCTCTGTCAGTCTGTAACGTTGTTTGCCCTCAGAAATGCACTCCGCAGCACCTCCAGGCTCCATCCACGCGGTAGCGAGGAGAGGATGCGCCGGAGCTTTTATCCCAGTGTACAATGTACAGATAAGCAGGTGGCAGTAAAAAAATTTAAAAAACTATAAGCCCCATCTCTGGCTGTAACGTAGTGTTTATACTGCATGCCTCTATGACGTGTAACATTAGACAGCCAATCACCAGCATTATTAGATCTGGGTACAAGCATGCTGCATGCTTATTGGCGCACTGAAGCTGAGGAGATTTACTCCTTAGGTATCAAAATTTGGTACCGAATGACGAGGCATTATTTGATACTGGATGGTATAGATGCAATTCAGTCGGTGCCATAAAAGTATCAAAGTTCAGTACCCAGCCCAGGCAAACAGTGACATATAAGCAGCAAATGACATTTAATGCCATGTTCATGAATGATAAAAAAGCTGAGGTAAAATGACAGAAGGAAATCATGGTGGAGTTTGGAAATGCATGTGACCACAGTGACATTTACAGCAGCTTTATTAATGTCAGCTGTGGTTTCATAGGTACTTATGAGATAGTCTGTGACCTGAGAGAAAAATGACAGAATTGGTACAACAGTGACAACTAGTGACACTGAAAGCTCCGCACACGGACACACAGACACATAAATAAAGGGTATGAACTGAGATCTCTGCCCATTATCTATTCCCACGCATCTTGTCTTTGTCTTCTTTTCCTTCTTATTTTTTTGGGGGAGTCAAATTTAAAGCTTTCACTTATCCCCTCTAGGCCCACCTTATAAAGTGCTACCTTGTAAATAGCCTACACCAGAGTCTACGTAAGGTGAGTGTCAAACTGTGACCTCCCTGCTCTCAGCAGGGACTGCAGCAGTAGCAGTGCGAATGAATCGGACCTGGTCTAAATAAGAATAGGCAGCTCAGCTAAAGGCAGCCTGCTGAAGCAGCATGAAACACCACAGCAGTCCAGCAGCACGGCTACATGACACACAGAGACCAAGCTGGAGAGAGAGCGCCTAGCAGCAGAAGTAGTAGGAGTGAGATAATTAGAAAGCAAGACCATTGAAAGGTGTCCCTAAATACACAGGTTTGTTATCTTACTGACTGGTAAAAACACTGTGATCCAGAGGGGGAAACACACTCTTCCCGGTACTCAGTGTGTGTGTGTGTGTGTGTGTGTGTTTTTGTATGTGTGTACTAGGGACTTGGTTACACTAAGAAACAGCTAGTAAGTCCCAGTTTTTGTTTCTTTCAGCTAATTTATCTGTAACTGAAACAAACAGCAGAAGTGAGGATGAGAAACATTAAGACAAAAAACAAGTGAAAAGTTTGACAAGCTTTTGATAATGATTTTCTGAGTTTTTTGCTATGTGCAAAATATAAACTACGATTTCAGAAACTCAACCATTATTCACACACTATACGAATGAGGTCTACATTTTAGAGGATGATAGCAGACATGTACAGTAAGTAATGTTTCATTTGAGTAAATAACAGAAGAGAATATTCTGTATAGAAAAGTGTTCAGATCAAATGTTTCCTCCATGGGGTTTCAGAGGGAGGGTGTGCGTGTGTGTAGTTGTTTGCGCTGGGTGTGTTCTGAATTCAGTTATTCTTGCTGGTGGGAGAGTGGTCAGATACTGAATGTGAGCTAATATCAATAAAGCCAGTTGTGATGACCCGAGTAACAAGCCTTTTGCAGCATGATTCCCAGGACTAGGTGGAGTTTATGTGCTACTTGGGAGAGGTAATCCTTCAGGTGTTACACAGACACACACACCATGCACTCAAACACACTATCTTTTACTTGAGTTCAGTGCAGGCTTCATTAACTAGTAATTTGTGTTTCTGCGGGGGTAGTCCCCCACAGCTCAGCTGTTGTCGGTTATTGACTTACTTCTACAAATCACCCTCATTATTGCCTAAAATTCTCATATCCAGCTGTGGTTTCATTTTGTTGTTGCTACTTTAAATCTTGGTGTGTGTCACTTGTACTCTGTGATTT
Source organism: Coreoperca whiteheadi (assembly GCA_011952105.1). Classification (NCBI taxonomy): domain Eukaryota; kingdom Metazoa; phylum Chordata; class Actinopteri; order Centrarchiformes; family Sinipercidae; genus Coreoperca; species Coreoperca whiteheadi. Next base: position 14,013,525 of record CM022477.1, read on the forward strand.
GTGGTTTGTGGCAAACCCTGTCAAAAGCTCTTCGAACAAGGTGTTATCAGTACCTGTCCTTGCTGTGGCTGTGTGATGATGATCTGTCCAGGCTGGATGGTCGTGGCTGTTTGTGCGCCGGGCTGCTGGGCCTGTTGCGTGCCCTGCACCTGTACAGCTCCAGGCTGCTGGGCCAGAGTGAAGTAGTACTGCACCGGCTCTGCTGGAGCTACTGACTGACGCATCTCCTCCTAAAAGTGACACACACACACACACGTCGAAGAAGGCCTATCAGTCCATTACATCTCCATGAATTATGGAGGTCAGGTCTGATAAATAACTGATGGGATGTGGCTGGGGAAGAGAAATGTAATCTGGAGATGAGATCCATTACAAGCACCATACCCGGTCAATACCATAGACCTGGAGGACGCTAAGCTGAACATGGTGATACGTGATATGGTGATTATGATAACCTGAACAATTTACATTAAAAAAAAAATGTATCAAACATTTGTGACGCTACTGTAATATAGGTACTCTAAAAATAATGTGACAGTTATTGATTTATATATGTAAATGCTCTCTGTCCGTCCTCTTCCTGGGTCAGCCACAAAAGTGCAGCATCAGAGTTTATTGGGATTCTGTTTACTCAGCACAGTTCAGCAGGTTAGATGCTTGCTGGCATGGGTGCTTAAACCTAACAATTATCAAAAATATAATTATCAGTAAACACTGACCTGTGTCTTTCTTTTTCATAACTGACTAATGCACAGGGCTTCATCTTGATGAGGTTTCTCCATCACCAGAAGCGTAAACACCCCTCTCCCAGCTCCATGACAACACAGCTGAGAGTGTAGGATGTTTACATGCCTGGAGACAGTCTACTTGACAACAAATTTAAATAACTCGCTCTTCCATCTGGTATCCTACATTTATATAAAGTACATTAATGAGCAAAATTAACGTGATAAGTTGCTGTCTGTAAGAAAAGGTACTTAATTCTGTCCATATTGGTCCCTGGTAGAGGACATATTCAAATTCTTGATTATTGTGCTTTTCTGTTACTAACAGTACAAACTAGTGTCATCGCTGGGGTTACTGTTGGCTGTCAGAGGCAATAAGATGCTGCAAACATCCGACTGAAAGCCCTCGCTGTCCAAACCCCAGCTTCCAGTCAAGGATGTTTACAGCACCTCCAGGTTGCCAACAATGGAACAGAACCTGAGATGAAGACCCAAATGATCAGCTCCTGTGCCAACTGTAATGTGTAAGCAAATGATTTCCAAAAAACTTTGGAGACATCTCCTGTTTGCCTGTCACTGTGCAGGTAATAAGACGATCCTGGCAGTGTGTGCTTTCCTACTTGTCGTTTAGGTGGCTTCAGGTCATCCCGGGGCACGATGTCAATCAGGAAGTCAAACTGGTCAAACTTTGTTATTGCCATGGCAATGTCGTTCCTCTGTAAACATAACAGGCAAAGAGGGTCAAGGGATGACGTGAGACTTTAATTATGCTAATTCAATATATGCAGCGACCTATATACAAACATGCCTCAAGGCCTAAGGTCAACTCTCCCAAAATAGCCACACAAGAGGCTACTGTGAAATTGAAATAAGGTTCCCAGTAGTGCTGTAACAGGTATTTGCTTTGAAAACTGAGGTCAAAGGAAGAGAGGATAAGTTTACAGCTGAATCCGTTAGTTGACAGAAAATTAATCTGCAACTATTTTAATAATCAATTAATCATATGAGTCACTTTTCAAGCAGAAAATGCCAAACATTTGCTTTTTGATTTGTTGTTTTTCCTAGTCTTCTATGATAGGAAACTGAATATCTTTGGGTTTTGGACTGTTGGTTGGAAAAAACAAGAAACTTCGATGTGTCACCTCGGATTCTGTGAAACTGATCCGCATTTATCACAATTTTTTGACATTCTATAGACAAAACAATTAATTGAGAAGTAGATTAGAAAAAAGGCAGATGAAAAAAATCATTAGTTGCAACTCTAAATACATTACATGAAAAGTCAACAACTTTTTTTAACCAACAGTCACTAAAGTCAAATGGATGAATAAAAAACAATCATAAACCTGGCTGTGTGTGATGGGTGGAAATGATCAAAGAATCACACTTTCCTGCCCTCATGAGCACAGGCTCTTGCTGCTATACCCCTTCCTATATTCACAGCAGTGTGCTGTCTCTGTGGAATTTTCCACAGGATATTGGCTGTCAGGACCCCCCCATTGTGGCCCTCCATGCGCTAGAGGCTATTTATAGTAGCTTGATTAATATCTGGTAACACCAGGTCACATCTACACTTGTTCTATTGATGAGCGTTGCTATGGTGACCCCAACTGGCGTGCCCTCTTCACAATAGGACTCGGGCTCTGGGTGTGTGAGTGTATGTGTGAACATGTGGAAATGAAGGGTACTGTTTTCCCTCGCTAAGGCACAAGAAAATCACACATGCATGAGGTTCAAACCGCCACATGTACCTAATGCATCATTTGTGGTGTAAAATGCAATTAACATGTAATCCTGCACAGTAAATTAAGTTTCTATTTAAAGCGTGCCGTGTAGAGTTCGAAGAACGGAGAGTTTCTTGCTAAAAAAAAAAAAAAAAAGATAAGCCAAGACAACAGCAAAGTGAACATACTTCCAAAGTAGGTAGTTCAATTTAAGACTCCTCCAAGACTAACTGCGATGCGAGCGATTACACTCTTTTTTTCTGGTCTCTTTTTCTACCTGCGTTGGCATAAACACACACATATCCATGGGCTGCTAATCTCTCAGAGGTATGTGAATGGATAAAGTGGACTTAAGGGCTTTCATGTTCTGCTCCACAGTTTTCCCCTCTTGACATCCAGGTGAGACAAGCTGATTTTCCCAACTGTTCCCATCAGCACTCTCATGTTCTCTGCTTCACATCATTCCAGAGTCCATCTTATTCAACTATGGTACAGCAGAGCAGGCAAAATGGCACCGGAGGGAAAAGTGGGTCAACGGCACCCGCCTGGCTTTGCTTTCAAAGTCAATGGAGGGAGAAAGAACTAAACAGAGGGATAGTCCTCAAGGGGATGCTGGTATGGGGCCTTTGCTTGTATACGCACACAGACACAGGCATTCAGTGAATAGAAAGCAACAAACCAAAAAGACAGCTAAATGACGCAAGAGTGTGGGAGAAGCGTTGAAAAAGAAAGATGAAGTGTAATCATTACCATGACAATCCCAACAAACTGGGTAGAAAGAGAGTAAGAATACAGTGGAGATTGGTTTCCTCAACTCAAGTGTGATCTGAAATTCAGTCATACGAAGAGGATATGAAGGAGAGAAAAAAAGGATGACAATAACAGAGTGCGTCTGACCTGTAGTGTGCGTCTCTTGTTGTCCTCAGTGTGGATCCATGCTCTGAGAGTGAGCTCTGTGATGAAGATCTGAGCTGCCTTGGCAAACAGGACCGGCGCCTCTGCACTGATCATCTGTACAGAGAAGATGGAGTTAAATACACCCACAGAATATCAAACATCAATCACATATTAGCTATAACATGACTCACTCAGGACCTGAGTAACAAATGGCTGCAATCATATTCACAGGTGCTGCAAAAAACACAATAATTGCATTCATTTATTTAAAAAGACCACATAATAATTAGTTTATATGCTAATGCATCAGCCCGAAACACTACTCAAACAGAACTATATTGCGTAGCAGGACAAGTTATTATTATTTTTCAGCAAAACACTTTAACATTTCTATTCTTTTCATTATAGTTGTTACCTTCAAACCTTTGTTTGTCCCTAACAACGCCTCTTCAGTTGTAAAATCACTGGTCTGCAGGCCCCTAGTGGAAAATTGCTTAGCTTCAAGCTCCACTTCTTCATATCGAGTGGCAGTGAACTCTTAATCCAAGCCTCACGATTATTAGTTAAGTATATGGCCATAAATGTAAAGCTTCAATATAAAAGATAGACTGTAATAATACCACACCACTCACATGTACACATGCAGTGAAAGCTGCTGTGTCAGGGCTTACAGAAGGGTCCTGTCTTCAGATATGTTAGTGATCTCCTGATCTCTTTAAGCTGCTGCTTAACTAAAGGGGATGGTGCTCTTGACACGACACATTCAAACCACACACACACATGCGTTCCAAGGCTTTCTCTTTAGAGACTATGAACAGCCCAGGCTGATAATCTCGTGTAATGGGGGAAAAACTCCTCACTCACTCCTCCTTGTGCCTTAACTGTCGAGTGCAATGAAACTGAGGAGATGGGTTGGTTCTTTGGTATAAAACCTGGGGAAAACCATGGTATATTCTCAGCAGATCTGAGAGATTGGCATTGGTCTCAAGGTGTACTTGAAATGATCACATTCAGTTATAACAAGCTCAGTAAAATTCAGATTAAGTTTATTTTACCCAATTGCTGTTTGACTTAAACCACAACTTGCAGCAACGTGGAATATGTTTTAAAATGTCAACATGCAGCTAAAATCTCTTCAATGTGGAGCCATGTTAAAAATGAACAGCGGTTACATACAGCTACTCTTATGGCTACAATGCCAGTGCTTCACAATGTGGTATTAACAGCTACTTGCTACACAATCGGTTTTGTATGTTCAATTAATGATGCTAAATTATTCCTGTATGCACACTGTTAACATGTCTTGATATAAACCCATTTGATATAAATAATGGACTTCTTATCAACAGACACCGCCTAAAGCGCAAGAGCTGATCATATTTTTCCATTTTAAAAGTCCAACAGGCCATTTACGGGCACTGAGTGGTCTGAGCACAACAGGCCACAAACCAACAATTTGATAGAATACACGCAACTAATTAAAGAACATTATCCGTCAGGCTTCAAGGCATTAAAATAATCAAAATTAGTACAAAATGGTTCAAGGACTGGGATCAACCTATACGTCACCTGTTTTTTTTCCCTTAATCCTAAATCAGTTATTCAAAATTACCAGTACACTAAATAAGAATGGAAGGTGACTTTACTCATTTTAACCATAACATGGAAATATCACAATCCAAGAAACTACTAAGGATTCACAAAAGTGTCATATGCTTGATATGTTTTATGAAAGGAATCTTACTAGAGCTATGTGGTTCTTTTTACAACATACTCGCCCCTTAATAATAATAATACTTTCCTCAAAATTGTTAATTATTTAGGCTGTCCCACTTACCTTGACATCCTCATCCAGCTTCATGATTTTCTTGATTCGAGCAAGAGGTAGCTCCTGCACGCGAAAATCCTTCTGAGAAGAACAGATGTGTGGTCAGTTAGAGGCACAGAATAGAGCACAAGAAAGTTGTGCTTTAGTATTTGCATTTAAGTATGTTTGAAACCATATGAAACAATTGAATCTTAGTGTTATTTTGGCTGGTATGTGTGTGTCTGTCTGTTTCAGTGGACGGACATAGCGTACCACAGTGAGGTTCCTGATCTCCTCCATGACGCGAGGCCAGAAGGACTGCAGGGTTTGCTGGGCATCGCTGCCCCCGGCTCCAAACGCATCTGCGGACATCCTCTACTCTGCTACATCAGGGAATGACAGGGGAGGGGAGAGATGGAAGCAGAAGGTTAATTATTAGAAAACACATAAACAATGATATGATGTGTCCTTAGCGAATGACCTGTCTTGAGTGACTGAATCACCACCAGGACACAGAATACAGTGTCAGTCCAAGCCAGGCCGGTGCTGCACAGAGCTCTTCCCGTGTGTCAGAACCACATATCCTTCCATAGCCTATAATTATGATACAGAGAAATTTAAAATAGAGCCCTGACAGGCTTCTATTCTTGTTCTTATGGGATGTTGACATGCCCAAGAAGAACCCACCACCAAACTGGCTGCTAAATCCCAGGCTCTATCACTTTCTGCACATAGCGGCTGCTCCTCTGCAAACACAAGCATGTCATGTGCAAGTCAATCACTGCGGGTGACCCCACACACTGAAGGACAACGCTGAAGCCACAGATGTAGGAGACGCATATGCGTTTGTGTCATAGAGAATCTCTAGACAAATGCATTCCAGTTTTTTTATGGCCACACATTGTAAAAACACACAGACCCGTGCTTGCAAATAGGCCTGCACGATAAATCGCTATAAAATCGCGATCTCGATTCACCCTGTTCACGATTTTAAATTTTAAATGTCTTCGATTTAAAAGAAAAAAAATAATAAAAACTTTGGCCTTTATTTTGAAAGGACAGCTCTCACAAATTTCAGGGCTTCACCGTCAGCCAATGACAAAGCACCTTTTAGTCACGTGTTTCGAGCGAGCGCTGTAGTACGGAAATAAACAAGATGGATATTAGTGGTGTAACGGATCACAAAGCTCAGGGTTCGGATCACATTACGGGTAACGAGTCACGGATCGGATCATTTTTCCGATCCTTTGGAACAGCTGGTGTCCACCGCCCTTCTTCCGTCATCATTATATTTTACGGGGAAGCCGAAATGCTCCGCCGCTAGCCCTCGTTGACTCATTGACATGTGAACACATGACTGCTGTGTGTAGTTTCACTGAAACTCAGCATCGAGTTTAAAATAACGCAATTACTTAAAAAGCAATATCAGCAGAAAACCTCTTTCACTCTGCGATCGCTAAACAATTTAAATTAATCCGCTAGTTAAAAAAAGCGCTATTAATCCGCGGGTCACGTGCGTGCCGAACCGTGGTTCGGGATCAACTGTGATCCTCATGGATATTGATGAAAACTTGTAGGCTTGTGGCGATGTGCCAAAACCAATATTTTTGGTCCTGCCAGTTTGTTTTGTCCTGGTTCATGTGTGTAATAAACATCACGCTTCATGAGGAAAAAAATCGTTGCAGAGAATCGTGATATCAATTCTAAGCTAAAAAATCGTGATTCATATTTTACCCTGAATCGTGCAGGCCTACTTGCAAACTAACCAAAAGTTGTAAAGTGAAATAAACCAAATGTTACACACACACACACACATGCATGTAGACATAAAAAGCCAGTGCTTCCACAAGGGGTTCGACAGTTTGAAAGAGGATCCAGCAGGTTACTATGGCATGCCAGGAATCCGCTGGGGGAATATTGGCCTGCCTGTCTGAGCATGCAGAGCTTGGAGTGTCTGGATCGCACTCTTCCCTTCGCTCCCTCTTCTCCCTACCTCAGTGAAAAGGTTTGGCAGAAGGGAGAAGAAAAAGAAACATGGGGGGCACAGAACAAGGGATGAGTGTGTGGAGCTACTCAAGAGAGACGGGGTGTGTTTGTGTGTGTTGCTGAGGGCGGGGTAGTGCCTTGTCCAGTTCAGCATTAATCTACCGCTAAGACAAAGTGCCAAAGGCTTTAACAGGGGGAGGTAAGAGACAGACAGGGCCGCAGTCAGGCTGCTGTGCAAACTAGCTATGTGGGTCAAACAAGACAGAAAGAGGGAGACGCAGAGAGAAAGAGAGAGGCATGACAGAACAAAGAAAAAGAGTGTTAGGAGAAAGGGGGGGTCTCCTCTTTATCTTCTCTTTCTTTTCTCACTCTGGGCCAACAAGCATGAATAGCTCCAGCTCTGGTCCAGCTGACAGGCAAATACAAAACAAAAGACAGCCTTTCACTCCAACACTCCATCTAGTGTCTCCCCTGTTACAGCGGTGTTGTAGGGGATTGTTTTGACTTTGGGGCCACGTCAGCTCATTTATTCGTACCACTTAAGTGCAGTTGTAAATATTTTACACAGATAAATCACTCATTCAGAATGCAGGCCCTCTACTGGATTGATTTTTGACAGGAAAGATTGCTTCTCCAGCAGTTGTGGAAGTTACTGAATAATATAAAAGCAGCACTGCATCCTATTCTGTCATGCAGTTTTTGACCTAGAGTAGCCTAAATCAATGAGACAGAATGGCAGCGGGGGGGGGGGGGCTTTATATAAATCAATCAGGCCGCTTGTAGCTATGGCATACCAGGCTAGTTATTGACTTTGACAATGTCTCCCCTTCTCCGCCTGACGCTCCAGTGTCCAGTTGCATTTCAAGGTTGATTGAAATCCTGCAGTCACTAGAACAATCCCAGCATTCCACGGGGAAGGAATGACTAATGGGAATTGTAGTTTTTCTCCTCTGCCTGATGGGTGAACTGACCTCTGCCAGTTCTTTCATGGCCTTTGTGTACTTTACAGTACCATGCAAATAGGGTGAACAAAATAAGAGCAATGAGAGCCATTTGTTTTTACAGCTAAATAGCATTTTAGCATCCGTATCAGCAGCTGATCTTGTGATCATTTTGAACAAGACAACCTTGTGTATCTGTGTGTGTACTGACTGCCAGCTTGTGTGGTTCTCTCCTACTGGTAGCCTGATAAGAAACACTAATTAGGCAATTCACTTTAGAACATTACAGACAACCATTAGGCTAATTACCATGGTAACAACGCTGTGGACCAGAGGAAACAGATGAGGATAGAGGAGTTAAAATAGCAAATATCAACTCAATTGATAAAAACAATAAGTAAAACACACAGGCCACTCTAGCTCCTTCTTCTGCTCTAACACATACCTCACTTCTCTTAAACCGCTAGCTTTTCTTCTAAAACATTCAGAAAGAGAGAGAGAGAGAGCTGTTACTGAATCACACATACACCCCAAGCCCCTCTCTCTGACCCCGTGACCTTCAATCTACATACATAGCCACTCACTAACCGCAGCGGGGGGGGCAATATAGGAGAAGAAGAAATGAGAACGCAAGCGTGGTGAGAGGCAAGCTGAAGCGTGAGAAGGGGGAAAAGAAACAGAACAATATATGTGAGAGAGAAGAGAAGGGTTAAGTATCAACATGCCCTTGAGTGTTGCTCCTCCAGCTAGCTAGTGCATTCTACCTACAGTATACCAATATTACCATATTACCCAAGGCTTTGCATCAATGGAAAGTTTGCGTGGGAGCCCGCTGAGTCTGACACACAAGTGCAGAACATAATGTCTCCTGCTGACTTCTGCAACACCTTCTACGGTCTGGGTCTAGACTAGTCAAACAAACACTCTGAGTGGGGCTATACTCTGCACAAAGAAAATCAATTTTAAAACTCCCCGAAAGCTAATAAATGTCAACGTAATACAAGTTGTAAAAGGTCTGGAGGTTGATGCAGACAACTAGAGAGCCAGTGTCAAGATGGGTTTTATCAGCAATGATAAGTACTATTTGCTTCTGCTTCTTGTTCAGGTCTCTAATCCATAGTATGCTTTGAAGTCCTACTTAAATGGAAATCTGTACTAAAGAATTTGTTAAAGCTTGTTAGTCCAGTTCACTTCTTAATACTTATTGTCAGCATTGTAAGCCGCTCTAAACAAGAAGTGTCTACACATGTTGTGAATGTACATTAATGTGGGGTTAATACTGTGCATCATTCTGTTGTAATGAACCTGACAAGCTAATCTCTGCTGTGTTGTTCCCACTCTATGCTATATTAGGGTACATTGTGTTTTTTGCATTGTGTATATGTCCTCTCCTCTTCCCTGCGGTTCTGTTGTCCTTCATCAGGTCATTGAGACAGAGAGATTGGGTTTCCTACGAACTCTGCTGTGTGTGTGTGTGTGTGTGTGTGTGTGTGTGCGTCTGTGAGTCTTTGAGGACGAATGTGATGTCTGTGCTTTGTCGACATTGTCCAATGCAGCAACTTGCTCCTCCTCCTTCAGCGGCTTCATCTCTCTTCTCCAGTACTTCCTATCTCTCTCGTGGGTGTGTTTCTCTCTTGCTCTCTCTTACCTACTTTCACCTGATCCCCCTCTTCCAACTTCTCTGAGAAAGTCAATGTTTCTCCACTTGCAGCAGCTGAATCAGCACTAATGTTGTTCTGCCAGCCCGGTCCTGCATCGCTCCTCTCTCGTTCTCTCTGTCTCATCCCTCCCTCCCTTCCTCCCTCCCTCCCTGGCACGTCACATCAAGTGGCCACTCACAGCAGCATCAGCGACTTGCTCCAACTCTGACATCACACCACTTTACATGAGCCTTCAATTCCAGTCCAAATAAACCTGATAGCAGTGCAGGCGGAGAGGCAGAAGACCAGAAAAAACAACAAGATAGCCTCGCTTAGCCATATGCCTATTCATTTGCTCTTTAAGATTACAAAGTTTTCAGTGTCAAACTGCACAAAGGCAATGTTGTAAAAGAGAGTACAGTTTAATTGGTCTTTGGTTATAGTGAAATGTTTTGTGGTTTATTGCCCCCTATGACCTGACGGTTGGTGTAAATTGATCTTAATTTGGCTGAGTGTAGTTGATGCAAGGCAGTTTAGGACAACCTAAAGGCCTTTTTGAGGAAGACGAGTGAACTTTTCCCTGAGGTGTTTCTGTATCACAATGTCGTGCTGAAGAACTAGAGCTCATCTCAACCAAGATGGTTCCCTGAAGCAGAGCTGACACTTCACGGTGAAGTGCACTGAGAGGACCTGACACACACAGAAATAAACGGGAACATACTGTACGTAATGCATACGAAAATGTGTGGCAAGCTGCAATAAGTGTGAATTTTTTAACCTCAGTCACAGAGAAACTTTATCTCACAGCTGAGTGAAATTATCAGTGTATCTATTTAGGTTAATATTTCGGGTTGATTTTTTTTTCTGGTTGATACATTTAATTAATTTTTTAAGAGTGTGAAAAGCTGGGAGAAAGGCCTACACCGACCTTGTTGATCATTCGAAAATTAAAACATAAAGTGTAAGTTAGTACAGGCACAATCCGGATCACTACTTCAGTTTTTTTTATATTACAGTAAATAATTGCATAATACATAGTTTATTTTAATATAGTTCAGGTAATTCCAGATAGTTTTAAAACTAACCCAATTTTTTATGCCCTTTCAATACAATATACATATACAACATACAACATGGATATGGGCAAATTAATATAAATTGCGTTGACAAAAGATAGAAGGAGGGGAAGACAAAGAGGAGGGAATAAAAGAAAAACAGATGATTTATTTCCCCCATACTATGACCTTAATGTAACCTTCCACACTGTTACTCTTAATGGTTACAAACAGTACTAACATCAGGCTGTACAAAGAGCAAACCATGTGAACCAATGTACCCATGTGGACTGGTTACCACTAAGTTTCATTATAAATTATGAAATCAACCAAATTACTTTTTTTGTATGCTATTGTACCAACTATGCAATGAGTGTTGCTACACTGACATGTCTTTAGCAAAAGGTCATTTTAAATTTTCCACATGCTGCTGTGTAAAACTGTCAATGATGCAGAATGGGCAGTTTGGCAGGAAGGTCACTAAAGGTTAGTCTGCTAGGTTTAACTGGCTCCTAAGCAGAAAAACAAATGCAACGCTGTTTGCACAACATACATTAACATAAACCAGGATATATCATTGGACCACTGAGGAGCTTTACCTAATGTTTAACATTCAGTTAGTTTTAATCTGATTTACTATGCCCCAAGAGATGGATTAAATTCTGCCTAGGTAACACATATCATAGTGTCAAACATTAATTTTAAATGACGGCCATAAATCAGAGGCGTATTTACAAATCCTGAACTATTACTCACCTTGATGAACTCAATCGCAAGTACAACACAGAAACAAACTGGCAAGGTTAACAGCATGCAGGGTAAATGATTTACTCACTCAGGCAAAACAAAAAAACAAGAGGTTCCCAGCCAGGAATTTCAGATTAACTACTGGGACAAGCACAACATTTTCACAGGTGTCGGTGCAAATGTTTTGAGATTTAAAAAGCGAAGAGACAGGGTTATAGTGACAGACATGCTCGCTGTGACCTGCAGTGCAACATCCCTTTGGCATGGCCAGACCGAACCAGCCAACCAAACAGCCCTGCAAACTTTGCCCTTGGTTCTGCTTCAAGCCAACTCCAGGAAGTGCTAGTCACTGATCTTGCAAGGTCATTCAACAGAGGAGAGAGAGAAACCAGAGAGGGAGGAGGGAGAGAGAGAGAGAGAGAGATGAAAGAGAGAAGGGGAGGGAGAGGGGAGGATAGAAAAGGACAGGTTTTTCAACTTTCACTGCAGCACTGGAGTGACCCCAGTGGCTCGAGCTGTGTACTTTCTAAGAAGCTTAATAAAAACATCACATACTGTACATATTAGCTATGTTCCGTATTCTCCTTCGAGTTTCGCTTCCGCTGTGTCCTCTCATCTCCCTCTACATGTCTCCTTCACAGAGAGACTGCGGGAGCCAATCTCACATTCCTGTGACCTTCATCCATTGCTAGGCCCAGTCTCTGGCGTCAAAGTAGGCAGGGCTAAAGCTACCTGCATATTACAAGCTGAAACACAGCTGACTCCCCCTGGCAGCCCACACTGTCTTTAGTGACAGTGTACACATGTAAAAACACAGAGGGGGCAAGGGCAAACGAGTGAACGCCCGGCAGTAGTGGTCACCTTAGTGATAAGCTGAAAGGCCTAGCTATGTCTAAGTGGTTTTCGTGTTTCGTTTACTTTTTCCTTCCCCCGGTGTGCCTATGGTACACTACAGGGCACAAATGATATTCAAATCTCATGCAGACAGCAGCCAACCCTGGGATTTGGCAGCAAGGGCTTCAACTTAAGAGCTATTTTTAGTCTCCCACTCTCAATCTCCCGCACACTCTCTCTCTCTTTCCCCAACTAGACTTTGTTTTTTCAAAGGCACCAATGAAAACTTTCAATTAGGGAGCAAGGGAAGCGAGAGAAAGGGAGTCAGAGGCAAGTGAGAGAAGAGGCGCCCTCCAAAAATTCCATCAGAAGAGATCAGATCAAACTATTAGCCTCCTCTGCCCCTGAAGCTGACAGGCTGACAGTCTGTCCCATCTGGGCGTCTGGCACTGTTGGGGCGGGGAATTGGGGGGTCCTGAGGTCACTGCAACCAGCTGCACGTCCACCCCTGGGGACCACTGACACCAACAGTGACAACAACACAGAGATATCCTTTCAGATTCCTTCATATACAACAAGTATCCTTTCAACATGGATGCCATCTTTGCCTCTCAGCTCTGCGTCACTGTCTGGTGCTAGTGTGTAAACAAGGACGTCCGGAGCAGGGTCCGGAGCAGCACTGTGAGCCACTGCAGCCACAGGCCCCCAGGATATCAACACCACCAAGACAGTGAAGTGCAACTGAGCACAGAGTCTGGCAGCCATGTACTTACATGCAGTCAATAGAAGAGCACAGAGTGAATGTTGTCTGTGTGCATGGTAGTCCAAAGTCAAAACACAAAAAGTGACAGCCCAAGACCGACAGACTTGACTCTACATTGTAACTTTGAGAATTAAAAAAATACAACAATATAAATATATACTTTTTTTTTTAACCACAGTCTATTCTGTAAAAAGCATCAACGTTGTACTGAAGTGACAACTGAAGGAAATGGATGAGAAACACACACACAAAAACGCACAACTCCACTCTTCCAAGGAGAGTACTACAGGACAGGAAAGGGAGGGGGATTGAGGACGGCTGTAAAGGACAGACACTGTCTCATCACTACAGAGCGTGATGGAGAGAGACCACATCAGAAAGTGAACAGTGGTGAACTATTTATTCAGAATCTCAAAGCCTAACCAACTTGACAGGTCTTCTCTCTATGTGTGTGTTTTCAGCAGTCAGACTTACCCCTGTGCCCTTCATGGTAAACGATGTGCCCAGTTGGAGCAGAGCAGAACAGAGGGAAACAGATAGCCCTGCTCAGTTCTCCTTGAGAGCAGCAGCAGGAAGAAGAGGCACAGAGGTTGACAGAAAAACTCTCTCAAGCGCCTTCACTTCCTCCAGTCCCCTGATTGTATCAACAGACAAAAAGCACTCTGGCTCCAGTGGACGGCTTTAAAAAGGATCTCAGCCTGGACTCACAGAGAAGAGCAAGCCCCCCTTCTTCTACCCCTCCCCCCTTCTTTCGTCCACTCTCCCTTTACACATTGCCCCGTCTCCTTCAGCAGCCCCCCAACGTCCCCCTTCTGCCTAAACATACAGCCCCGTCTCTCCTGTTTCTCTTCTGACCAAGTCCCCTCAACTCACTGACCTTCTCCCTTTCTCTGTCTATTTCACTCTCTCACCCCTCTCCCTCTCTCTAGCCAGTGACCCGTGCATTTGTCTTTGAGCTGACCCCTGGCCGGGCGCAGAGAAGAGGGCGAGAGGGAATAGAAAGCCAGCACAGCAGCAGGCAACAGCGCAACAGCAGGCAAACCGTACAGCAGCACTCCCGACTCACAGACAAAAATCTCTAGCCTCCTTCCCCTTTAACATTCAAGAGTAATCAATCTAGCATGCTACATGATACTCAAACCCCGCCTCACACCCAGCTCCCACCTCACTCTGACACTTGCAACCAATGAGAAGACAAGGTCTTCCTGTGCCATTGGACGCCGCACACACCAATCAGCTCTGACACATCCCCTGCTCCTCCCCTTTCCCCCGCCCAACCCCCTTTTACCGACAGCCAACTTCCTGCTCTAAGTTACCTTGAGCTGCAGGATAGGGGTCAGGGAAAAGAAAAGAGGAAGAGAGAGTAGAGAGAAAAATAGGTGAAAAACAGCAAATAAAGTTGTACAAAGCTCTTCAAGGAGTGTGTGAGGTTGTGCTAGTGGTGGCTTGCCTCGGCATTGCTTGTCCTCAGGCGGTCCCTGCCTCTCCTACTGCTGGACGGATGAGAAAGGTTCCACGGGCTGCTCTCTGACAACTGCTCTCTGCTTATTTACAATGTCAAACTAAATGTCTCCCTCTGCCCCGCCTCCTCTCTGCCGCTACAGGCTGACAGCACAGTGATGCAGGCAGCCACGCTAGCCCTCACTGGCTAAAACAAGTGCCAGAATGGATGCCGCATGTTGCATCCACATGATTTAAAGTACAAAAGCATACTAGGCAGACTCGTTGTCTAATACGTGTGCACAGGTATATACATGCACATCCACACACACATACACGTTTTGTCCTTGCTTTCTCATTCATCCTTGCTCACACTCACATGTACTTACCACAAACATCTAGCCTCTAACCAGCCTACTTGTTATAATGAGATTCATTGTACTGTTAATATTATGCTAGCAGAGGAAACAAATTGTCTGCATGGATGGTCCCTCGTTATTCGCTTGGAATATGAATTAGTTGAATTAGACTTTATTAAACAACTTCTCGTGACTCGTGGGAACATTTCGTTATGCAACTTACCACGACATTAATCCAATGAAACCCTAATTATGGTGTCAATCAAATTTACACAAAAACTAATTACTGCAAAACAGATCATTGCAGAGCCTTTGTACAAAACCAGGAAGAATCAGCTGACTGGTGAGTGGGGGTGGGTGGGTGCATTTGATTCTTGTACTATTTGTGGATAAACTAGATTTAAGAGATATGGGTGAAAGTCTGTAAACAAAGACATTGTTGTTTTGATCCCAAAAAACTATGCTCACAGCAACTTCCACAATTAAAACGTCATCAAAAAAATATATATCACATCGGCAATGTCATACAATGCCCTTCTTGTTAACTCACCACCGGTTTAACGTGCATACTTTCTACACAGTAACCTTTGCTTAGAACACCAAAGCAGGACACTGCTCCTCATGTGCACAACTCATTGGGTTTAATGCACCAGGGACTACATCAGTAATTCCACATCTAATATGTAAACTCATTAAGACATATAAAGCTTAGACAATAAAGTGTCTAGAAGTGACAGAAAGTGAAGGTGGGAGGTTTATGACATTTTGGCCAGAGTAACCTTTAACTGATAACTTGTGCAAAGGGTGGTGGTTTGACCTGAAGCTTTATGCTGCATATTACTGCAAATCCTGACTGTAGTGAGGAACACGACAAGCTCGAGAGAGAGAGAGAGAGAGAGAGAGAGAGAGAGAGAGAGAGAGAACCTGCCCCATCAATGAAAAACCTAGAGGGGGAGGGGAACCGGAAGGATGGAGAAGGACAGAGAGGAGAGTTGTCACAGGATGGGAGGGGTACGGAGAGAAGGCGAGAGAACAAGATAGGCACTCAAGCTAAATGTTCCCTTTTCTATTTTTGTGAGGAGCATGGGGACTAGAGCAGGTACTACAGCCATCCAGTTAATGATTAGAGTGGAGCTGCACAAAGATTAATCTTTCCAGCATGGCTGCCATGCCAGAGCAGTTCTCTCTGTAGGTGTATTCTGGCTGCCCAAAATGCCTCAGTAATGACACCTGGCAAGGTCACCGTACAAATGAGACCTTCCCATGACCTGTGCTGCCCGTAGCAGGAACTTGTTTGCTCTCACTGACTCTGTTTAGAGATAAACATACACCAGCCAGACTATGGGTTTTATATACACACAGCACCCCCAGGGCAGCCAGGCCAAGCCACTCATTCACCCAGAAACATTCAAAAACACATAGTTAGCTGACTGACTTGTATACAGGTTACTCAGGTTACTCAGATGACCGACCCCTGTATAGTCATTTTGAATATAATGTAACTGCTATATTAAACATGTGCTGATAACATTTAAGAACAGAACATTACTATATCTCTAGATTAATAAAGTAAACTAAGCTGTATGAAAGGTTGGAAGACTGTAAACCGTACAGTACTTGTCTCCACTGCTAAGAATTAATATGAAATGCTGAAGCACCTAAAAGAAATTCTTATATTCACTGGGAAAATAACAGAGATGATTGTTTTCAATTGTCTTCAATATGAAAGGAGTGAATTTCTGAACAAAATAGCCTATTTACTATTCATTGATGACAAAATCCAAACTGCTCCAACAAGTGCAACTTCAAATTAGCAAATTTTGTTCAGTTTTACATTGTATATTCAGTATTTAAGCGTTCCACTGTATCTGATTAAGTTTTATCAAGAGCAGGACTGTTGCTTACACTGACCTGGGTAAGAAAACAAGGGCACACTTAATATTTACATATTGATAACACTTGGAGCCTTTACACTTGGAGTAAATGTTAACGTTGCCTTTGATACGACGATGCATGTTTAGCTAGGTCGCTACAGTATAGCGTTACATTATAAACCGGTTAGGCTGAACAAAGCGTCTCGCAGGAGACATTGAAACCACACATGCCACATCCCAGGGTAGCAGACGGAAGTATTTACTCATCAGTGAGCCTAAGGTCGCTAAAATAAACTAGCATTAAAATGTAGTAACGTTATAGTGCTAAACTACGACATATCGGCTGCCAAACACTCAGGACATCAACCTTATACACACAGTCCGCGCTAGCGCATAACGTTATGCTAGTCACTGTTGACCGTCCTCGTGCTAACGTTAGTGAAGTTAATGTTAGCTTGTTGGAGACGCACACTGGTGACTGTTGTACAGGACAGGTGACCATCCGCGGTGTTTGTAATTTTAATCTACAC
Source organism: Coreoperca whiteheadi (assembly GCA_011952105.1). NCBI lineage: Eukaryota > Metazoa > Chordata > Actinopteri > Centrarchiformes > Sinipercidae > Coreoperca > Coreoperca whiteheadi. The sequence goes on from CM022477.1 coordinate 14,030,847, forward strand.
TGGACAACGAGTCCTACCATCAAATGAAAGTTTTCAAAGCTTTCCAAAGCTAGGAAGAAGCAATCTAACCAATAAAGACAACGTTTGGATCTGTCCTTCAGACCAATCAAACCTCGGACTAGATTCCACCAATCAAGGTTTTTAAGGGCTAAGTTCGTTCTGCAACTGACGCCATTCGGGGTCCACCAGAAATGGCCAGTCCGACTGGAAATCACTCAGACAAGAGCCAACATGGTGGACACAAAACACCAGTTTCCTGACCACCCGTGATCCCTTCGGCGGGCCACCAATAAGCGCCTCAGAGAGCGGGGAGGGAAATGGCGCCTATGTTCATCTTCCAAAACAATCGTCTATTGGTCAAGAACAGCAAATGAAAAGAAGCGAAGTAATTCCCCCCACTTCCACCCAACAAGGGCTACTTTCTTGTAAACGTCCTACACACAAACGCATTTTAATGTCTTACTCACTTTGTTTTACGGGTTCGAAGTGAAGTCCGGCTCAGCGTATTATTTATTTTATTTAGCTAGCAAGGAGAAACAAGATGGCTGCTACTCGAACCGGAAAGAGTTGAATGCGCGAACGCGATGACGTTTCAGTTTCGTTCCCTGAGCAACGGCGTCAATCTCCTACCGGTCTCGGGATATGGGCTGTATGATCAATGTATTACATCTCCAGTAATATCAGTCACAATGAAACATAAGGGAACTAGTAAACACTATAATGACACACATTTTAATGTACGCCTATGTCCAATTGCACTGTGTAACAGTGATGCAGTAAAATATATGAATGCTGCTGCTGTTAACACATAGAACTGAGTTTTCATTTTTTGTACCAAAATGTTTTAATGTTTTCATCAAACTCTAGTCAATTGGACCACAAATTCACAAATTAAATATGCTTCACAGTTAAAGTATAATATGGCAAAATCAATATGTCCATTCTTGCTGCTGGTGATAACAGTAATATGAAGAATTGAAAGACATGACAATTGCAGTAGACAAATGTTTTAATGTTTACATAAACACTCAGAACTGAATGTTTTCACTTGTACCAAATTATTCACAAATGTCTAAAGCCAATAAACAAAACAAAAATCTAACGTGGAAGAAGACAATTTAACGTCACATAATGTTTTCAAACCAAAGTATTCAATTAAAGTATGTATAGTTAGTTTACAGAACTTCTATGGAAATCTGACGATTACTTCCTTTGCACAAACTCCAGGAGGGTGGAGGTGATTTTGTCCAGGTTGTTAGAATACCGAGGGCCCCTGTCCATCCTGGGTCCTCGTTCAATGTGGAGGGGTAGTGCAGAAGACAGGGATTTCAAAAACTCCTCAGCAGCAGGTCGGTAGTCACGAGGGTGCAAGGCTTCTTGAAACCTTCCAGGATAAGGTGCTGGCTCATGTGGATGGGTAGCATGTGGTGTCCGAAGCATATCGGGGCACCCAAACACCTCTGAAAGAAAAATTATAGGAAAAGAACTTAAATGAAAGTAAGTGGGGGGAAATGCAGACTTTTTTGACGGAGCGAACCGGAATATGTAGCTTGTTTGTCACATCATAAAATCAAAACAGGAACAAATGTGCACACTTTGCCTCCATTACACATAAACATAATAGAAAAAGGTGCAAGTATTTGAGGCAAAAAAATTTGAATTAAGAATATTAATCTGAGAAATGATTACAAGTAAAAATACCAAACTGTAAATGCTATGCCATGTTTTTCCCACCAAGCCAGACCGTTATGTATTACCGAGTAATTTAAATACATAACGCAGCAAATCATCTCAGAGCTATCAGTCACAATTAAGAACAAAATCTATCCAGTAACAACCATTTACTCACACAGTTCATTCTTCACGATAGCTGTATATCAAGGGTTAGGGCATTTAAGAATTTAATTTCTTAAATTGTGTGTCTCCCATTTAGGTTTTATCCACCAAGTGCAAGGAAAGATGTATGTGTTTTTGGACAGGTCACAGTTAACACAGAGCTAAGCATAAAGCTCCAGGGAAATGTGCCATCTCTATCCCCCTGGCTATTATATATATCATTGGGTTGTTGACTAGCACCCTAAGGAAAAGTGTGCCAGTATTTGCTATAACTACAGCAATACCTGACATCTACACAACATGCTTCCTTAAACTCATTCCCAAAAATTTTCACAACAGCTCAATTATGTACTTGAATTGTAATTGCATCTACTCGATACACACACACACACTATACAGTTTACCTTCATAACGGCTTCTGTTTGAGGGTGTGTGTCTGGGCTCCACCCGCACAGGACGGTGGTATTCTTGGAGCTGCTCGTCAGGTATATGCTCTTGTTGCCTCCAGCCTCTTCCTCTGTGGTCTTCTTTAAAGTAGAGGTCTTCTGGTTGTCTAAGGTCTGAATCTTCTCTGAGGACTGTCTCATACTGGTGTCTTGGAGGCAGCTCTGGCTCCGGCTTTAAGCTGTTGTAGCCTTTGGAGATGACTGCTCGGCCATGGCTATTTTGCTACAACAAAAACACATGCTTCTTTTATTATTTTCTACTGCTCTGCAGAGAGGCAGAGAATTAAACTACATGTTCCATTAGAAAGACTGACCCTGTCCAGGGTGACACATACCCCAGCTTTCTCTGATTTTTTGGTCTTGAATTCTTTCAGAAGTTTGCAAAGTTTGTCCTTTAGGAAGTCAGCCTCTTCTGCATTCTCAATTTCAATGTTTTTCTAGTAAGGACAAAGTGACAAGAGAAGAAGCCATAGTTAAAGATAGGGTAGGTAATGTATTTCAGAAGCATTTGTTGTTATATTTGTTTGAAAGACTTTTTACATCCCGACAGCAATCAATAAATCAAATGCTCTGAAACTAATTTGTGGCTGTCGCAGGCCTGTGATGCGCCTATCCAATCATTTCATTGCCTACCTACTTTTCTTCCTACCTGCGCAGCTGTCTGCCCGTGCACTCATTGCGCATAAAAATGTGTTTTGGAGGGAGAGATGGATACTTTCAAAATCTAGCTCTCTTGCTAGTTTCTCCAACATTACCTATTCTAGCTTTAAGATCTCCCCTGCAATGAATGGCTGCATAACAAATACATCACTGCTACATGTGTCACAAAATCATGATCTTACCAGTATATCAAAGACACCTCCTGACTCAGAGCATCCTCTTTGGTAGCTTTCAGTATGATGTGCGCTCTAAAAATAAACAACAGGTTTGGAATCAGTACAACAGTTATACTACATAAGTGGGTACATGTTCTAGATTAGTTAGAAGTATGACATATTGGCAGGATACTAGTTAATCACAAGAAGCAGCCTAATTTTATGACTGACTACCTGTGATTCTATGTAGCGGTCAGGATGTTGTGTTCCATAGATTTCAGGTCTCAACGGTGCACTAACTGGTCTAGGCCGACCACCAAACTTTGGCTTTGGAGGTCCATACTCATCACTGAACCTTAAAGCAGAAATCAAACATATTAAAAAAAATAATGAAAGAAGATGAAAAAATAAAAGCATTCAGTCAAACAATATAAAACTTTATTTTCTTTTTTTATTTCAGTCACCCAGTTTCCTGGAGAGCAATCTTTACAGATAAACTACCAGGTACGTTATCACTCACATCTCCTTTGTCGTTTCCACCTCCTCTGCAGTGGCATCAGAGAAGCGACTCTTTCTTTTTCTTTTACCGTGTCCCTCATCATTCACGGCCCCTTTCAGGAAGCGCATGAATGGCTCTGGGATGTCAGATATGGCCCTGGAAACTTCCACTCCTCTCTGGGAGCTAGGGGGTCCTGTTCTGCTTGGCCCAGGGTTAGCAACGGCTTCCTCTTGACATGGTTCTCTGATTTTGTGGCAATAATCTCTGATCATATTACACAAATGGTCATGCGACCGGTCCCTCTCCATACTTGTGGGAAAGCTACTCCTCTTGGCCTCTGGTTCACTCGACCCCTGCCTACTTGCTATATTCATACTGTCATGTCTACCAGATTCCCTGTCCAGAGACCACCGATGGTTATCATCTTCTGGGAACACTGGCTGCGAGGGCTGATAATCACCACGCCTTACTTTCTCAGAGTAGAACTCCTTCAGCGGATCTTTTTGTGGGTAGGGCCTTCTGTAAGGAGGAGCCTCTTCTGGGTAACACTCCACATGCTGAGCCTTGCCATGGGGCATCTCCGCCCTTGAATCATACCTGGAAACACCAGGATCTTCAACATATTCCTCTTCATACTCCCTACGATAATCAGCATCCATATACTCTGGGCTGTACTTCTCACTTGCCCTGTAATCTGCCCTCTGCAGCTCCTCGTCTGCAGCTCCTGACCGCGTGTCATGGCTGAGTGAGTCCTCCTGCTGGCCCATCTGTCGGTCTCTGCTCAGCATGAAAGACTCTTCTGGATGGAACTGAGGTGTGTTTGAGTAACCTGGGGGATACCTCCCTCGGTGAGAGTACTTATCCTGACAGTCACTGAGTTCTGGTTGGCGCGATGGCACATCTCGTTGGGTCAAACTCGGTGAGATATTTCGATCCCCATTTTGTATCTGCCTTGGGGGAACTAGGGAACAAGAGTAAACATATAGTTTAAGTAAAACATAACCGAGTATGGGCTCATTTGCATATTTTCTAAAAATAGTTCCTTTACAGCTGCATTGGCCCTCAACCCTATGCTACGTGCAGTGACTCGTAAACTGTTCAACTGCAGGTGAAATAAGGCCCTCAAGTATTCTTCTGATTTACAGCAGAGGTCATTTCACCATTTGCTGAGAAAAATATTACATTTAATAATGCTCGTATGAGCAGTTTTAATTAGGCTACTTTGATTGTTCACATTAGATTCCCTGAAAAGCATTTAATGCATGTCACAACTCCCAAACACCTAAGTCAGACAGTTTGTGGCACTGAATGAAACATTAATGTTGGCCGATATATCATTATCAATATCAGCCTCAAAACTCCAGTATCGGTCAGGCTATAACCATTCATTAAAAAAAAACCTCTAACTTGCGTGTTGACTAGCACATCATGTGTTGACATGTTGAGGAATGTTTGCCAAATATTTTTTCAATATCATCCAATTTTTCCTGAAACTCTGACCCTGACATTTCTATGCTTCCATCAATGTTCAGGCCAATAAGAAAACCTAGCTTGCTTATCTTGAATTATTTTCCCCTCAGTGTTAGCACAAAAACATAAACGATATTGTATGTAACCTCACCAGTATCTTCTCCAACATATATTACAACACAGAATTCACAGTATGACTGTACCTCTTGAGATGTTTAATTTGCCCTCCATCCGCTTTTTCGCTATTAGCTGAAACACAAAAAGAAACAAAAACAACGTATGTTACTCTCAAAATTATTTTATGATTTTAAAAGAACATATTATTTAATAATATTTAACATGTCTGGTTACTGAAATCTAAATGTCCCACCAATGGACTTCCGCGTCCATCCTGTCTCTCTATTATCACTGCTCTGGCTCGTATTATCTTTCCTGCTTGGGTTACTATGGACTGTTTATCCCAGGTCACCAAGTCTGGTCGTTTCAATTCCTACATAGACACAAAAGTTCTTGATTAATTTTCTTCATTAAAAAGCTAAGCAGATAATCACTGTAGTTTTCTGAAAATGTTCACAATGCTTTACCACATATTTCTGCCGGTGTTTACGTCCAATCAAATGACGGACCATTTCTTGTAGGTTTGCAGTCTGATGACATAGCCTACATGTATATCTGGGACCTGCTTGTGGGTCATTACAAGGCACTTCGTCCAAATAGTTCAAACCTACGAAATAGAACAGAAAATAAGTTAACATTGGGAAAAATTGACATAAAAAAACACAAAAATTGTTAAAAATTGTTTGAGGTTATTCACCAATGATGGGCTCATCAAGCTTCATGTAATCCAGATATTGTAAAATGTCCTCAAACACCGGTATGGTGTGCTGTCTGACAGCAAGCCCTGAGAAATCCAAACACCGGTTGTTAGCAACAGAGAGGAGTTTTTATTTTAAGATACCGTAAAACTTCAATTAAATGCAGAGTCCCTTTTACTGGCCGGGTGTGACCACACGTTTTGACAAATAAACGCAGGTCTCAATTAGACGCTGCGCTAGATTTTATTGAAGTTCTTTGGATGTATAAAACCTCTTAAAGCCTACCAGGTCGCCCGCTTGAGCTACCTCCAAGTTGCTTATATCGCGCACGAAATTGACATCTTACATCGGTTAGATTCTCCACAATTCAATGATTCAGTTATTTTTAGGGAAACCGTGAGCATCAAAGTATAATTCAATCAGATTTACTGGCATGGTAAACAAGAGAGACAAAAAAAGTGGTGAATCCCTACCTCTGAAGCGGTCAGAAAGTCCAAATGTGTGTCCATTCCTTAATTATTTACTGTATTTCCCATCTTTGCTAAGCAAGAGTTTTGTGCGAATGGAATAGAAGTCCTGTCTCATATAGACGCATGTCCCAAATATAGACAGGGTGAGTTCAGTAATTGAAGCAAATAAAAGCCCGGGCTATTAACTAAAAAGTTTCACCTTTGAAAACTTCAGTCCTTAAATGATTCTTTGGTGTTGCTGGGTGAAGGTCTTCAGGTAAAGAAATGACCAAGACAAAGATGATTTTTTCGGTATATAACACTTACTTTGCAAAAGAAAATAATGCTTGGTGAGGCATTATGGCCTTGGCGCCCTGTGACATCCATCTTATGGCAAAAAGCAGCTAAATGTCGATGTTACCTACATTACCAACAGTGAAGGAAAAATTATTTTTCCTACCATCCAAAAAAATTCCAAAAGTAGTTGCAAAAAATGTATGTTCACTTCAAGTGTGGGCATGCCAGAGCTCTCAGTTCAAACAAACCGAAGCCCATTTTTCTGTATTTGAGAGTACACCACATTCTTCAACAGGTAAAACTGGACCATGCATTCCCAGGTTGCACATTATCAAGCGTGCAAAGGCATGGTTTGGAAACATTTTTGTGGTTTCTTTTATACAAGGTACATGTTGAAACAAACAATTAGCTTGTTTGATGTGCAGGATTGCACAACACGTTGACTTTTGCTGTGCGCATCGGCTTCTCTGCGAGCCTCTGCAACCTACAGGTATCCATGACACCCTTCTCTGCGTGGAACCGAGAGATGTTGGTGAGTGGTTGTACACTCATTGATGTTCCAGCACCAGAATGATTTTTATATAACTGCCAAAATTGGCTACAGTAAGTTCTGGGGCAGCCATGTAGGCACGGGGGGGGGTGTTGTGCTGCCCAAGTTTGTGCAAGTGCCGCCCATTATAATAATGGGTGAATGAGTGATATTTATGAATGACATACTGAAAAGTGTTAACCAAAAGGACACCAGCAGAGGGAACACTCTCAGCTAGCATGCAAAAACAGGTCTCAAGTCAAACTCATAGAAGAAGATTGTCGGTGACAAAGGTAGCTGACTTGCGTAAATGTGAAGCGGTTCACAAACTCTCCTTGTACAGATAGATCGAAACAGAGCTCTTCATTTTTCAAGCGACTGCAACACTAAGAAAATGAGGAGCATTCAAAGTCAGCCAGCTGTGGTGACAGACTCCAAAGTTAACGTTACGCAACATTTCTATGCAGTAACGTTATAGAAGCCCAGTGCACATTATGGAATTACAGTAGTAGAATTTTTGCACCACATAAAAGGGAAGGAGAAAAATGCTGCATATCCATCAGTCATTGAGGTTCTTGACTCTTGTCCTAGAGACACTTTCCCCAGCATGATTCAACTATCGAAAGCCATCATCTCACCGCTTCCAAGACAAGGTGCACACCTTTCACGAGATAAAAACACAACAGGCCATCCACGTTGACATTTGAACTGACAATCAGCTCCAGTTAGCTGCACTCTGGCTAGCTTTGGCCAGTTTCAGGACGCAGAATGATGTGCCAGTTCTGACACTTATTTATTACATTAGTCTGGCAATCAGACATGCTGGATTTATACAGCTGTTGTGCCATTTTGGCTACCGGGGACACTATACTCTCTGCAAACTGTCCCGAATAACAGTCCAACATACATTACATGGCCCGTATGTGGCCAACCAAGCATTACACTTAGGTGATTGTTGGACATCTCATTCCAAAACCATTGGCATTAACCTGCTGCTATAGCAGACTCCACTCTTCTGGGAAGGCTCTCCACAAGATTATCGAACCTGGCTACAGCCGCAAGAGCATTAGTTACAGCGTAAAGATCAAGAACAGAATTTCAAGTTTTCATATCTGACTATAAAGTGCTCAAACACATTTTCAATAAAGTGCAATACAGTCCAAACGATGACGTCTCCTTTCATTTGTTTTGAGGTCATAACCATTCTTAGAGGATCCAGCCTAAAATGCTGTCCATTAAAACCAGGCAACGGATTACAGAGTGACCTCTGTTAACTTTGTCTGTGTGGACGGAATTACCTGCCAGAATAGACAGCAAATATACTCAGGGCCAGAAAAGAACAGAATGACAAGGCTGAAGATGGAAGTCTACTTACCAGCAGCAACAAAGACATCCTCTTTCTGCCAGGAACGAAAGGAGAGCAATAAAAATTAAGTCAATCAGTGCTGGGTAAACAGGACACTGCTACAAAGAAAGGGTTATATGATGGAAAAATATTTTTATCACATGACGGCTAACCAAAACCACAGCTCACCTGAGGTGCAGTAAAGGTATATATCCTCACCGGTTCATACACTCACTATAGTTTCATAGTGAGTGTAAAAGGAAATAAAGTATAAAGGAGTGTGTCCTCCTGGATGTCAATTTTTTCAAATTTTATTTTTAAACATAACGGAATATATTAAAAAGGCGGGGTATGCCATTCTGGATAAATCCAGTACCATGGTATACAGCGATGTAACCAACGTTGGCTGGGTTGTGGGTTAGCAAACTGTCCCTACAGCTGCTGCTGAGAAGCTCACAGCCAGAGAGGACGAGACGGTTTCCCAGAGCAGCACAGCAGCTCCAGGCAGCGATGCTCACAACTCTCCTGCTGCTATAGCAAACATCAGCAACAGCATATCTTGGCAACCTAGAAAGTAAGCTGAATGTCTGTGGGCAAGTCACTTAACGTTACCTGACACACAAATCATGGCTGGAAGAGTGTAGTGCGGTCCGGTCCGAGCCACTGTGTTTGTTTCCCATTTATAGAGCCAGGGCTGTGTCTTGTGTGATTTCTTTTTCAGCGCACGCACAGAACGGACAGCTAGCGGACCGTGAGGAGATATTCGCTGAACTTCACAAAAAGACATGTATTGGATTAGAATGTGTATTGGTCAGTAAACACGGCTGACCACACAGCAGTACTGTGGCTGAACGCATCCAGTTTAGACACTGACAAAGGACGGAAGCTGCTGATAAGTTGCTGTTGCTACACAGCATTGACATGGTATTAGCATCTGTATTGCTCACTTGTCAAAGAATGTTCCACGTTTACTATCGGTTTTCCAGGCTTGACTTTCCAGCAGTACATAGTGTGAAGTGCACTGTCGAACCTTCCCACCAACTCATGAATCTCTTGTGACTGGCTCCCTCCTAAAACATAAAACTGTCACTGCCACGGAGTGCTTCAGCGTTTGGTCAAATCAAAGCCATAGAAGAACATTTCCAGAAATCTGACAAGGACTTAGCTGGCAAATTTCCAGGAGTTGGAAAACATAATTTTCTGTACAAAGCAGACACAGAAAATTGCCACAACATGGTTACATTAAATGCATGTGAGACAGTGACTCAAGGACATCCTCCATATGACTCAAAGCACTGAAAAGGACCTGCAAACAAAGTAAGAGGCTCTCTCACAAAATACTTTTCCACAGAGTGACTAAGGTCATTTGACCAGATGACCGGACGCCATTGGAGATTGTTTTCAAGCTTAACTCAAATCATTCCAATGTTGTTGTAAAGGTATCCGGGATTTCTGGTTGTCCTGTACAAAACCAACAACGGTTCCAGTGGTGTAGTGTGAGAAAGAACCATGGCTATAGCCTCCAGTCTCAATACTTGACTGATGCGGATCAAAATAAATTCGAGTAGCCGTGAAAACAAATGGCTGCTTCAGACTCATAAGGAGACATTTTGCGATGCAGAGCAGTTACACAGCATGTTTTCGCAAACAAGTTGTGTCCAACACAATCATCCATGTATAAGGGATGTGAGACAAGATAGATTAAGTCATATAGGTCAGTCTGACCTAAACGTGTTAACTTCTTGTGTGCCATAAACTTACTGCAAGGTGCACTCTTCAAAGACACGGAGCTCCTCCAAAATGACCAGGACAATGTCTTCACGATGGTCAAAGACAAATGTTGGTAAGCATTCATTTTTCCCTGTAGGACACCTTGCCTGTTGTTGTAACTGATCTGGTATTTAACGTACCACCAGTATATATAAGTTGGGCATAGCGGGATGCATGGTCCTTCGCTGGCAAGGCAGAAGTAAGTAAGGTCCCAGGATATACAAGAAATATAATACAAATCAGAAATATAATACTGGAGGGGTCTTTTTTTATATTTTTATATTTTCTCAAAAGTCCCCAAATGTTGCTAACGGCTTGGAAAGATAGTGAAATATCACTTTTGGATGCTTCTTGTTTCCTGCTGCAAGTTTTATCTTGAACCTGTTGAATACCTGGGACTGAATGAAAAGAAAAATCAGCAGGTCATGGCAAAAACACCAACCACAAGTCTTATCACTTGGGGTTTTCCGTTATGTTAGTAGTCAACATAACTTTAACAGATTGCATAGCTGCACCATAAAATGGTGCTGTGTACCTTTATATGTCCTGGTGTAGTCAGGTGTATCTTGAACAAGGTATTACCACGTATGGATTTATCACAGACCTGTTTTAAAAGAGAAAACATGAATTAATGAGTATCATAGCTACGTGGGATGGTATGATATACAGTCCAGTTGCCAGTTTATTACACTGCTAAACTAAAGCAGTCTTTAGTCACTCCCTACAGCAATGAATGGGATGGATACAAAAAATATTAGTACATCTTAATATAACGAACTTACGTTACTGTTCAACAGCAACACAAACTACAGCCTTCACAATAACCATCAAGTTAACCAACATTTCTCTTAAGGTTTCAGCAAAAAATGATTATGAAGGAGGGGTTTATTTCAGGTCTGCTGTATAACAGTGTTAGGTATAGCTAGGTGTAACGTTACGTTACCTACTTTACTTGCAACTGAATGTAGACCCTGAACCCTCTGTGAAAGCCATGCTGCATTTCATCCTTAAACTTAACGTTAGCACTCGCCGACTTCACTACGTGCATGTAAGCTAACGTTGGCTAGCTTACCTTGCATTCTATAAATTCAGCCTCATCGTCGTATGGTGTTTCGATATTGTCCATTGTTGGATGTTTTGCGACTTGCGTTGACGCGACCTTCTCAAGAAAACGTTAGTAGTTAGCTTAACGTTTAACTAGCTAACGTTAGCGAACGCGAAGAAGTTACTTCGTACGTTACGTCAGTGGCAATGCTTAACGTTACAGTGGCAGAGCCGTTGCAAGGCTAGCGGCTAGCTTGCAATTCCTGCAGCGTTAGGTTGCTAACACTAACGAACTGTCATTAACGTATGTGTGGATTATATGGTATACATTGTATCGCCTGCAGATACATGTGTTTACACCGTCGACAAAATTGAATAAAATGATGATGGTTGCTTCCTGTGTGTTTGTTCACCGGTCAGCGTAGGAAACTCCCGAGCGGGGCCGTCTTAGTAACGAGCCATCTCCGTAAGAAAAAAACCTCACTGTATAAAAACGAGCGCACCCCACAGAAAAGTGGACATGTTGATGGACGTCCGCTTACGCCCCCTGTTGGCCGGGAGCTAAATTGCAATCAAAATCAATGCCATATACTACAGACAGGAATGCAATGATTTGTACATTTTCTGTTTATTTGGTTCTAAGAAGAATTTGCTTCATATGTACGAAAACAAACAGCTCAAGTCTGGAAACCTATCAAGCTGTGTGAAGCATCTGAACAGCATTCAGTAGACTTAGGGATAAATCTATGAAGCAGTATGATACAGTAAACAAGACAACAGACTCCTTCACTCCTTATTTCAGTACAGTGGAGGTCTGAGCAACTATGAAGATATCAATGTACAGAAATACCTCAGTTTTATGTCTGAAAGACCATGTTGCAAGCCATGTTGACATGGATACAAATCATAAGCACTTACAGGTACAACTCCCATCATATTTACATGCAAATTTGTACACTGACCAATGATTTACACACCCGTCTAACAAACACATTTTGATTTGCTTTCAGGGACATGGCTTACTACTCAGCATCAGATATGGTATCCTAATAATGTCACAAGTATACATTTCTCTACAGAGGCCATTATCACACTGCATTCAAACAATGATCCAGCTTGAACAACTGCTGCAATGATCTATAACCAAGAGTTAGACAGATGCATTTACAGAAATAGTAAAAGAAAGTTATGACAGCCATCCAAAACACTGAAAATTATGATGAATGATCACACTAAGGGGATATACTCTGGTGCATTATCTTAAGTCGCTATAAATACAAAAATATCACACCAGCATCACCCATACCACTTTAAAGCAGTAAACGTTAGATGGGCCAAAGCATGAGGCCTGTGTCTGATGATTTTAAATCTTAATTTACAATGTACTGATAACATACAGCACAAAGAGATTAACTCACAGACAGAAAAATGAGACATTTCTGTTAATAAAAGCCATGTGGATAAATAATTTCTTTTGAAAACAGAATGAGAACCACAGGTCGCCACACAGGGAGACACAGACACTTCCCAAAATGTTGAGATGTTTCAGTAGTCAGGGCCGGTATCTGATCAGGAGGTGAAACTTCAGTCAGTCTGAGGAGTTGTAGAGTCCTCCTGGAAGGTTGTTCAGACGCGAACGCAGCTCCTTCCGGACCTGGGTCACCCTTGCCAGTTTGCGTTTGTATTCCTGAAAAAGATCCACAGCAGAAAAGTTCCATCAGAGCTCCAAGATCAGAAGTCTCAATGAGTGACATTGTGATTTAGGAATTTTTTTTAGTCGGATCGGCAATTTTGGGAGGTAGACCGAAAGGGATTGACATCATGTAATTAAAATATCTGATTTAAGGATATGAAGACGGCATTAAAAATGGAAATAAGGTTACATCACTAATAGAACTTTGTATCGCATTGTTCATTGCAGAATGTGGTGTTCGTTAACGGAGGATTAATTCAATTCAATTCAATTTTATTTATATAGCCCAGTATCACAAATCACATTTGCCTCAAAGGGCTTCACAATCTGTAACATACGACAGATAACACAGGTTTGGATTTCTAACCAAATATTTCCATCAAACATGTTGTGTTGTCCCTTACAATTAGTTTCATTTGAAAACACCACCACATAAATGAAAAGGGTTGTGTGAGCATGTTAAATACATATTCTTTTGGCTGTTAAGCTTGCAACCCACTTAACGCTGTCCTCTTTCAAACCACTAATTGTAAAAACATTGTATCTCCACTTTTAACTCAGGTTGATCACTAACTGCCACAAGGTTTACTTTCACTTCCATCTATTAAAACACCTGAAAGGTCACCAAAATAAAAACATAAAAATCACTTTTTACCTCCAATCGATATACAAAGCAAAGAATTAATGTTTATTATACTTTTTGCAGTAAAACCACCAAAATAAACTGCAGGGAAGTTGTCATATTACATCCTAGCAGCCCATTAGAGTAGATGACATTTTCATTGCTGCGACACACAGCTGAAGGCCAGCCAACCAAGGAACAAGCCATACTGACAAATGGTTTCACTTAATTCATATATAATCAGCAAGTTTTACTCCTTAAAAGATAAAGTAACATGGAAACATGACATGTCACTCAGATGTTTCACCTCTGCTTGGGCTTTGCTGCACGCTTGTGCTTATTGTGTATAGATGTGTTGTGCAAGAAGAAAACATTTCCTCAGGCTAAAAAAAGTTCAGTATGAATCACAAACTTCCAATTATATCACATCATTTCATCAATCCTGACAAAAATCTCATCATTAAGGGTTAAGAGAAATAATCCTGCTCTCTACCAAGATTCCTAAAACCCGTTGTCTCTCTTCTTAGGTTTGGTTTGACCTAACATGACATGAGTTTTCTACAACTTCTATTGGATTGAGCTTAACTGAACCTTGAGTGTGTAGCTAGCATTTACTGTGTGTCAATACTACACAACATGTAAATACTGTAATCATAGAGTATGTTTGAAATTGAATTTGTAAAAGGCATGTACGACCAGGAGCAGCAAATGTTACAGCAAAATAAAAGCACTCACAAAATCAGTTTTACTTTTTATTTTCATTTTTTTGTTTATTACAAATGACTTGACTGAGTGAAGATACAAGTATGAAATTCTTTATCCTCCTGGTATCCTGTGGATAAAGGCTGGAAAGTTATTGTCACCACAAAAAAGAATGGCTATTTGGAAACAATAAAATCTGAACTGAAGGTTTTTTTTAAGATCAAGTATTTTTGTCCATACTTACCTTGTGGGAAGGTAAGTACAAATTGACTTCAGACTGAACTGATTTAAATGACAAAGGCAAAAAGAACAAGAATTTCCCAGTGACCAGGGAAAATCTTACTTGTATTTCAAGTGTGTACCTAATCAGGAATATTTCCTCTGTAACAACAGCAGGCCTTACACACTACTGAAAATCAAGTCTGAAATATACAGCCTGATTCAGCAACAAAACAGGCACTCTGCAGAAGTATGCAACATGCTGAAATACATAAAAGAACCGTTACTTCAAATGGTTGACAAACAAGAAGTGTGAGCACACAGCTACACAGATAGATGAACACCAAGAATCAATAATGATGACACAAAGGTGAGGTAGACAAGGCATACACAGATAAACAATTTGTAATTGGAAGAAAAAAAGGGATTTACGCACTTCGAGTTTCTGCTCGTTCTGGGCCAGGCCGTCCTTCTGGCTTTGCAGAAAAACTGTTAGTGTGCGTGTGAGCTGCCTCCTATCGTCGATCTCTGCCGCCAAGCGGCCACTGTAGTCTGCTAGCAACATGCACGCCTCCTCCACCAGCCGGGAAAGCCGCTCCCCTGATTCCTTATCTAAAGCACAGAAAGCATACAGAGAGCAGGGCACAATGCTTAAACATAACCAGTCTACAGGGTTCAACTGGAGGTCATTCAGTTATCCATCAATGCTAGTACAATGTAGATAACTACTGTATGTTCACTGGCAAATCAAACATTGTTTCCTATTGTAGATGGCATTTTAGCCCTTTTTATCTTTGCACTGTCCTGCTCAAGGGCACTTCCGTTTGCTTGTAGTGTTAGTTTGTTGAACTGAAGACAAGGGTGCTATGCTTTGTAGCCTTTTAATGTATAGTACGTCAATGTGGTTAAATTATTTAAGACGTGTTATGTCAGTCTTGACCATCTTCGAATATCATCTTCTAGAAAAATTATCCACTGTAGGTTACTAAGCAGTCAACTCTTAATGTATGTACGTGTATATGCATGTGTGTGTGTGTTTGGAGTGTCTTTTCATCTGTTTGTCTTGTCCACTGGATTCCAATATGAAAGAGTTAATATTCTCTAGAAAGGTACACTTAGGCAGGGCAGGTATTTATAGCTACATAGATGTAAACCCTGGTCTTCAGTTTTTCTACTCTGTACCCCAAACGGCTACCCATGAAGATGATTACTTTATGAACTAATAAGTGCATGGGTTAATGAGCTGTGGAACAGACTTGTGGGTGTATACATACAGCCATAGTGTGCTGTTTCCTGCCTCTCACCTGTGATCCTGTGAAGCAGTGATGTATCTTGGACTTCAGCAGGAAGGGAGGAGATGCGCTGACGCAGCACTGAGTCGCCAGAGGCTGCATTTTCCAGCTCCTGCAAAGCTCGGATTAACTCTGCTGTCTGAGGAGGGGGGGGGGGAGGATGATAAGCAGAAGAGGGGGGTAAGATGAGCAAAGGGAAGAGAGAAGTAAAGGAAGAAGGTATGGTAAATGAGTAGTTAACACGTGTCAAATGTGAACAATATTGGAGAGGCAGGCGAGATAGGAAGTATGATGATACTAATCCATCCTGAGGGAGCTGTACCAACTGTGAAAACTATCGTTAAACTACCTCGATGTGGTTAAGAGTATCATTTCATTAACACGCTGTATTTATGGATACATTGACTGACTGTCTAGGCCAGCACCTGTGGGGGCTCAGCCGGGGAGCTTTGGGAAGCAAAGTCCTCATCATCTGGTTGGATCTCCTCATATGGCCTTTTCTTAGCCTTCTTTTCTCCATCTAGGATTTACAAGAAAAGTCAAAGAAAACATCACACACAGAAGTCCTGTTTACTAGCTCAAATGAAATGGTGCACATTTTATGCAGTGCAACTGTACGGCTTCACACTCACTCTCCGGCCATAAAGCTGATCAGCTATGTATATTTACAATGGAAATGTTTATGATTAAAATTCACGCTGCCCTGCAGCTTTATGAATAAGAGTCACGTGACGTTATAAAATGCTAAACCATGCAGGGTTGCCTAAGCTAGCAAGGTTTAAACCTGCAGATGGGCAGGGTAAGCAAGCAGTTACAGCCTATTGTTGTAAAGAGCAGTTATGTAGACATGGCTGGGTGCTGAGCACTACATACGAGCCTGTGCATGTGCAGGTTAGAGTTGTGTGAACTTACATAAGACTTTTGAGAGCTGATCCAGCAGGTTGTTCTCATACACAGCTCTCTCCTGCCAGATTGACAAAACCCGACCCAACTGTTTCTTACAGCCCTCCTCGCCATCTCTGGACAGCAAAACACAAGACAGAACAAGCACGTACACTTTAAACAGCTTTGTGAAATTCAGCCGATGTTTGGGCTGGACAATATAGGTATAAAATGTGATACATTCTTGGAAAGAACTTATTTTAATGTGACTATACATACATCAACGTGTCTAGTCCGATCAGGTAGTCCAGATGATGTAAATCACATTTTACGCTGCAATTCTTTAGTGTTTCCGAAATCTCTCTTGGACAAATCTGACTACAATTTCTTGAATTGTTCTTTTTGAAATCAAAGTGGCATTACTTAAGTAGCAGACAAACGGTAAACAAATACCCAGTCCTAAATAAGGCAACTCAACAATGCGTTTTCCTGAGCCATTTACAAAAATGTAGACAAGTTAGACTTACTAATGATTTGTAATATAAAATCGGACCTGTATACATGTTTGAATGCATCAACGATGATTGGTGCAAAGTCCTGGGTGAATTCTGGTCCTTTCTTCTTGCTGTTCTGAATGACGTCGTTGGCCAAGTAAAGGAAGGTCAGCTTGCGTGATACCTGAGCTGCGTGCATTCAAATGTACACATACACACATTACAGTGAGGCATTTGGTTATAATTCGTTAATAAGACTAAACTTTAAGCTGAGCAACACAGTGGAAGGTTTCAATGCACAAAATATCTGTTTTAACTCATGGGTAGCACATTATAAGCTAATGAATAATGAACCATCAATTAACCTATCAAAACTACATAACACAAACACAGCAAATCATCTCAGAGCTATCAGTTACAATTAAGAACAAAATCTATCCAGTAACAACCATTTACTCACACAGTTCATTCTTCACGATAGCTGTATATCAGCCCCAAGGGTTAGGGCATTTAAGAATTTAATTTCACAAGTAATTTTTACTTTCTTCTCCCTAATAGCACAGCGTGTTTTGTGTCTCCCATTTAGGTTTTATCCACAAAGTGCAAGTGAAGATGTATGTGTTTTTGGACAGGTTAACACAGAGCTAAGCATAAAGCTCCAGGGAAATGTGCCATCTCTATCCCCCTGGCTATTAACACTGCACAGTCCTTTCAGTGCTCAGACAAGCTCCTAAAATATAACATCCACTTGAGATATCATTAGGTTGTTGTCTAGCACCCTAAGGAAAAGTGTGCCAGTAGTAGCTATAACTGCAGTTTTCTTAAACTAATTCCTAAAAATATTCACAACAGCTCAATTATGTATTTGAACTGTAACTGCATCTACTCAATACACTTAGAGACAATAATTCCCTGTTATGACTCCATGTGGATAAGTTCACTCACAGTAATCAATGGCAGGTTACTGCTAAAAATGAGGCATACATACAATGAATACATAGGCCACCCAGTAGTTACACAGCAATGTTCAACCCATCCAGTATTCTTTTTTGTAGTGAAATACTCTATGTTTTATAGACCTATTAGGAACACATGGTGACAGTGAGACAAAAATAAAATAATATATTGGAAATCCAATTAACATTAAAATCACAGGTCACAATCTGTTTATTATTCAAGGTCTTTTGGGAAAAAAAAATGTAATATAGTATGTTGTTGTCATGGTGCTGCCTTAACTGCTGGATGGAGTTAATACATTTACAAGTAAACAAAATGATCATACATACACACACACACACACACACAGAAAGATTTTAACACTGTGCCAAAGTCAAAGTATCAATCACAGCACAACTTTAGTGCACAGAAATGTGGTTTATTTTATTCTTGCTGATGCTATCTGCTGCTTAAATCTTTAAGTATTACACTGACTGACTTTAGCGCATCTTGTGTCCATATAGTTTCAGTGCAACATTTGAAGTCTTTGGAGCTTCAAAGGACACTAAACTTGAATAGGTTTGCACCAGTGCTTGAGAGAGGAGAGAGAGAGTGTGAGAGAAAGGTACTTTTGGCATAGCTAAAGTTTTCTTTCATCCCAGAAAAAATGCTGTCCGATTCCAGCAGCTACAAACAGCAGTAGCTAGAACATCTGACTTGCATGAGTAGCACTGGCCAACTGCTCACATTTGTGGTTTACTTATTGACAACCCTGATCCAGAACGCTATACCATGTGAACCACCTATTTCAGGTGTTCAGTATTCATTAACAGAAGAATGTTGAAAGTTTAAA
Source organism: Coreoperca whiteheadi (assembly GCA_011952105.1). Taxonomy (NCBI): domain Eukaryota; kingdom Metazoa; phylum Chordata; class Actinopteri; order Centrarchiformes; family Sinipercidae; genus Coreoperca; species Coreoperca whiteheadi. The sequence goes on from CM022477.1 coordinate 14,049,855, forward strand.
AATCACTGGAGAAAAGGTGAACTTCTTAGCGATCTATCGGGAGAAAAATGTCGATGTCAGGCCAAATAAGATCTGAAATAACTGATATTTTGGGCCACTTGGGGAGCAGCACAAACAAACACTGCAAACACAACATTGACATATCACCTTTAAGTTCTTAGCAAACATGTTAGCAAACGGTTACTTATTTGCACATCCAGCAGTTACGGAGCAACACAACATCATTAGTTTGGAGTCGTGTCCACCTGGCAAATTAAGTCCGATATTCAGTCTCTTCTAGCTCTGTTTTTATTCTCTACCAATTACTGAGGGAAATATCTCGGTCTTTGGCTTCGATACGCCATTACTTTAGCTAGTCTCTAACTCTTTCTGTTTGCCATTTGGTGCTGAGAAGGCAGTGTACAATGGGTTTTTACACCCTTTTTGCTGAAAACAGATGCCTGCTGTAGCAGAAAACAACACTGTGAGAGTGGTGGGAGTAAATAAAAACAGTCATGCCAGTGTTCTGGTTTAAGTGGTGGTTGAATTAACTGGTGATATTCCCGAGCATGAGGCAGATGTGTACAACAGAAATACTGGCTGAATTTTCAACCTTGGAGTTATTCCCCTGCCTGAGTCTGTTGTAGCAACGGCGACATCACTCGAAGTGAATGGAAAAAGTAGGTGATCCTATCTATGCCTGTTCAAAACACGGCAAACGTAAATCCAACGTCCAAATGATCATCTTGTCGGTCTCATATTGGTGTCATGATCGTTTTTAATGTGTACCTACATACAGGCTTTAAGTGAAACCGTGAGGCATGTGTTGACGCCCAGCTCGAACGCAGTGTGGTGATCGCTGTTAGCTGCAGTGTCCAGATTAACTTGTGATACCATCATCATGTTTCACATTCCAGTCTCTTTAATGGTTTATAAAATAGTGTTGTCTACTCTTATCGTATATCGTTATTAATCTGACATCAGGTTGAGTTGATTTGATTACTGTTTGTACTGTTATACACCCTGTAAGTGAAACCTACAGTCTGAAGTTTATGTTTTACACCCAGCCCTGATACTGAACACCCAGATTAACATGTGATACAACAGCTGCAGGCTAGCTACCATCGATCATGTTTCATATTAACGTCTACAGACTTTTGTCTCACTCATCACAATAGTTTTCTACACAATTCAGTCTGTCATCCACATTGCACACGAATATAACTTATTTTGCAAATGGATGCAGCTGGATGCACATGTGTGGAAACTAAAATCCGTAGGGAGTGGTAGACTATAATATAATATGTCACAACGTTGTAGGTTTTTGAGTAGTGATAGTGTGTGGCTGAGCAGTGGTTGTGACAGAGTGGTTGTCCTTTTGAGTGACAGTGGGTGAGAAATTGAGGTGTGTTTCTGAGAGAGACTGGTATTGTGTCGGTCTCTGGCAGTGTGGTTTGTGTGCATTTGTCATTTTATTTGTGTATGTATTTGTGTGTGAAGAGGTGAGGGCAAGTAGGTAGACAGAGGTGGGAGTAGGAAGCAGTAGGAGATCGGTGGAGGTAGGTAGGGACAGATAGGTGGTCTGACTCACTCCACACAGAAAGGCCAAGAACTAAGACTTAAACCCAGAATATGACCCACATTGCTATAAAATGGTCCAGTGACATTTAAACTGCTTTATCCTACTCTGGATGAGTGACATGAACGTGTGTAAATGTTTGTTAGTAGTCAAAGGTTTCTCTGTCTTTTTCCTTTCAGACTGAGTGTGCCACATGCGGCCTGTGGTACCACACAGTATGCGTTGGCTGTCCCTCCACAGAGGGAGACTTTACTTGCAAAATATGTTTGACATAAAATTAGGAATATCACAGGGTAATGTTAGTTCAACCACCAGGTAACCCGGAACACCGGAGCACAAAAACACTGAGCTGAAAGATGCTAAAAGGTTCTGCAGAGCGGAGTGATAATTCTCTGTGGGTTCATCGCGACTACATCGCAACTTTTAGATTAGCAATGGGTGTAATGACTATTTAGTAGTGTCGCTTTAAGGAAGTTAAACATTTAATATCTGCAATGAGGGGAGGTCGACTTGAATAGTACTTCAGGACCGTGATGCATAGTACAACGGCCTTCTATCGGGGCTGAACTATTGTTTACCAAGGCAAACATCAGTGCTGTACAAATCTAGAAAGGCACAGCGTCAGTTTACAGAGCAACTTCATTAGTCTTAAGGTGGCTAACGCATACACTGACTAAGGTTAGATAGATAACGTGGTTTAAGGCTAATTTAACGCTACTGTTAGCCAATGCTGGTGTGTCAAAACCTTTCAACTGGTAATGCTCGAAAGTTGGCTAGCGTTAGCAGTTAACGTTTTAAACAACGGCTTGTTGTCTGGTAACTTTAACGTTAGCTAAAATAGTTTGACAATTATAAGAAACGCTTTAGCCACAGCTAGCCAGCTGCTGTAGCCAAAGGCTAACGTTACACTTAACTTGTTTGTGACTTGTAGAAGCACGTTAGCGGTCTTTATCGTGGGGTAGTAACGTTAGCTAGCTCATGTCAACCTTACCTTTTTTCAGTTCGTTGAGCCAAACAGTGACAATGGTCCTCGAGTGTTTTCTATGATGAATGAGCCACAACGACAACGTCTGCACACTTTGTTGTGAGTTGCTGAGCTCGGATAGTTTCTTTTCTAAAGCCGCCTCAGAGAACGCTGACATCTTGACGATTGGGATGGAGGGAGAACAGGAGAGGTTGATGTGTTGTCTGCAGCAGGTCAGCCAGTCTCTACAGCCATCCAAAGTAAATGGCATACGCTACCTTACCTATATAAAGACTGGTTGTTTATGCTAACTAGCTACCGCCGACCTCTCAGTAGTGTTAATGGGTGGCTGCCTTGCTGGCTTAGCTTGGGGTAAACCAAAGCAGCCTGCAGGAGGAGAGGCGTTTCTCCGTACGTAGCGGTTACGTTCTGTACGGCAGCGGTGTTGCATTCAAGTCAGGTGGAATTTACAGACGTAATTACGAAAGTCCACCTGGCAGGTAGCTACGACTGCAATGTGTGTGTGTTTATTGCAGCGCTACTGCGTTTCAGTGCACTGTGCTGGTTTACCGAGTGTATCGTTTCTGGTTCCCTCTCATGTCTGAGGACGAATTTCCTTGTTGAATATGACTTTAGCTGAGGTTTTGCAGACATACGCATTGAAGCTCAAATCTCTCAGTTTCTCCACAAGAAAGAAGAAATTAAAAAATAAGTTTGCAAAACTAATTTATTGTGCACCCCAACATACAATAATATACAACCTACCCTTACATTATCAAACGGTCAGAGTCATAGATCACTTGCATCATTTCCCAAAATCTTGTTTATAATCAACCTAGTACCAGTATCACTCCATTATACACCAGTCAACATAAGTACATTATCTTCAGTGGTGCACAACATCAGTAACTTCAATACAAAATGACGAATCAGCACATTTGACCTTATTTCTGACATTAACATTTATTTTCAAGTTGAGAAAATAAGTATACATCCAAAGTGAGCCCTTACACATTCACTGAAGTTCTTCTTTGGAGTTATTCAGGCGCAGCTTGTACATAACATATGGTCCAAAAGAAATATAAAATGTAGGTTATGCTGTTTTCCAGAGTCTGAGGTTGAACGTGACAAACTGCCAGCCATGTGTTTTGTTTACGTCTGATGTCGTGCACCTGAGAGGTCGGAAATTTCAACTGGAAAATCTGATCTGAGGAATTGGGAATGATGATCTCCCAATTCGTCTTGCATAAATAAGTCACTTTTGTAATTCTCAGATAATAAAAACACATGGCATCATTATAAGTATCCTTAAATCTAAATAAAAAAGCACTAGCTGTTGTTTTTATGTAACCAGATGATGCAACAGCTACACCTTTACCTTTAACAATGTCCAAGCACATCCAAGGAAATATGTGACCATCTAGGCTCTTGTCAGTTTAATGGTCCAAAATTGAATCTGTTTTTAAATTGGGGTAAATGAAAATGCAAAATCCCAGTCAGTTTCATGTAAAAAAAAATTTTGTCACACAAAATGTTAAAACTGAAAATCAAATGGGGAGAAAGTTGAATAATGATCTCAAAGGCTATGAAGGTTGTATCACTACAGGCAAAACATGCCTCCATTAGGAGATTCCCACTTCTGACAGAAACCGGATACGTTTATTTTAGAAGAACATAAAAAAAAAAAAAGTTAGCCACAGCATGATTAGAACTCATGCTGGACCATCTAACTTCCATTTCATTCAATGGGGACACCGGTCCCTTGAGTAGAAATGTGGTCTTACAGAGGGGTGGGAATATATGCAGAATTAAAATTGGAATATGCAAAAATAAATGGAGTTGTTCCATCTACGCTTCCTGAAATCAGCAAACCTCACAAACCAGCAGCTCTGAAATTAAGATCAGCATGGGCTCCATAACACATAACCCGGGATGAAAGCATTTGACTGGGACATTTGACCCCGCCCACCACTGACTGGATGAGGAAAGTGCTGGTCAGGGTTTGTCCTCGGCCCTATATCGTAGTTGGGGTTAGACATCACCCCATGGCCTACTTGGGTGGCTTGATAGGCCATAGGTTGTGTCATATACGTTTGTGGAGCTGTTTGGACGTGGCCAGCCATGAACTCCATGTACCTTTGAAATCGGCTCCGTTCAGTCTCAAGAAACTGTTCTGTCGGCTCTGGAGCAATGCTGCCATTGCGAGCAAGGGAATCTCCTAAGTGAGGATGCATGTTGATCCTAGCAGCATCTAAATGAGGAACAAATTCACCAAACAAACCATGCTGCCCCACACCACCTGTCAGAAGACTCGTGTGATCTAATGCCTTGCACTGATATTGGGGCTGTTGTTGGTGATAATGCTGAGTCGCATCTGAACTCTTCTCCTTCTGTCTCTCTTGTCCTGACAATTCAACTCCTGTGCCAACTTTACTCCGTGAGGTTGAATTGTACCACTGCTCAGTGCAACCCTCCTCACATCCATAGGAAGAGTTATAAGATGACCAGTCCTGAGTGTGGGGGACAGCATTTTGCATCTGTGGGCCTTCATTTTGCCACTCTTTGTAAAAAGTCTCCCTTGATCTTTCTTGAGAACCATGCTGTCTGTTGTAATTATTTTCCCCATAAAACCTTTGGTCCTCTTTCCCAGTTATGTCTTCAGACTCATTGTCACTGAAGTAACCATTCACCTCTTGATACTGAGTGACTGTCAAGTTTCTTTTTGGTCCCATGTATTGACCAATGTCTGCATCTCCATTATAGAGGTCTTGCTGAAGTTGTGAGGTTGTACACATTGAGGTGTGTTCGGAGTGGTTAATTGCAAATGATCCAGTGTCACAGTCCAAGTCCTCTGACTGAGACTCTGGTGAGGGACTGAGATCTTGGTCGCATGTAGGTGAGTATGTGGAGGACACAGGGAGGCTGTCCACGCTGAAGGACATCCTCTCCAGCAGCACTGAACCTTTGGTGAGAGGTAGGCTTACCTTGAACACAGTATTTCTCGTTTTCCTCTTTGTTGTCATCCCTTTTGCCCATTTTGACAGCCCTACAGCACATTTCTCTGGCATGCATTGATCTGAAGTCCTGTTCACACGTGGCCCTTAAAGAAAAAGTGTCCACAGAGCTTGAAAAACAACATGAAATTACTAAAATATTGAATTACTGAAAGAATAAACATAAGTTTTGGCTCCCTTCAAGTGAACTGTTGCTTCCAAAGACACACACCTTTGACAGCTATTTTCCTCTTTTGGATGTTAGTATGTGTCCATCCATTACACAGCATCTTTATACCTGGAAAAGAAGAAAAACAATACAGGGGATATACAAAGAAAAAAACAAAAACATACGTATGCATTAGGAAAGAATTTAAAGTTTAAAAAAAATTGTGCTTGAATGCTGGGGGAAAAAAACAAAAAAGAGTTAAGGAGCGTAAAGAGAAGGTAAAACCGGGGTGAATAATACAATAGACAATAAGAGATAAGTTTAACTCAGCCTTTGTAAGTCCCAAAGTAGAAATTGCTCTCAAAACCCTATATTAGAAAAGGTGGCTGTAAAAGTTTCTAATCTTGAAGAACAGAGGCTGGGGTCACCTCGGATGCATGGTGGTTACTGCATACACTTTATATTGTCTTTTCTTAAACAGCCCCTTCTCAAGCCTGGGGGGCGTTCAATGTTTCAAACCTGAGACCTTGTGTAGCATCACGTTTATGATCAGCGGCAAGTATTACACCCTAATAAAAACCGTACAACCCCAATAACGTGAGGCGGCAGAGTTAAGTGTTACACTTACATCACAAAGAACAGAGAGTTGGAGCTAAAGAGCTGAGCGCTTTATGGCCAAACAAGAAAACAGTGGATGGGCATGCATCTGTACTTACACCAGTGGTAACTTTTGCCAGTCAGTAGTGTACAGAGGGATTCTGGTGCGTTTACCACCTGGAAACATGAGATGTTTTAACATTTTGATGGACAGAGGACTACAAGTAAACCGGAGACCTTTTTGGTAAAGAACGTAAGTCATTTTACATCTACAATCACCAAGGCAGGATAATCTGTGCATACAAGTAAACATGATACCTTCAGCTCTCCTCTGCCCTCCTCTTGCTCCACCTTCTTGGCCAGTGATTGGAGTAGCCGATCGTTGTCATTAATATCTGTCATCATTACCTCCACCTGCTCAGGATGAGTTTCCATCTACACACAGACGTCTTCAATGAACTTAAAAATTGAACCTAGCATGGTCTCTACAGCTTTTGGATGTGTAATGGTAATAGATTTGTGTTCTTGTTCATGTCAAGTATTGATCCACAAGAAACTGACCAAGAAGTTCACGCGATGGGAAGAGCTGGTTAGGTGATCAATGATGTCCTTTTTGTTGGATCTGATGCGGCAGCAGTGACATAAGAAACAGTATGTGTGGCCATCTTCACTTCTACACTCAACCACGCGGAAAAGGCCTGTTGCAAAAATGTATTAGCAGCTTTTTAAGGCAATAGTTTGACATTCGGGAAAATACACTCATTCACTTTCTTGCCAAGAGTTAGATAAGAAGTTCAATACCACTCTCCCAACTGTACGGCAAATGTGTAGCTGGAGCAAGAAGCCGGTTAGCTGAGCTTAGCACAAATGCTAGGAAACAGCATGGCTCTTGAAGTGTTAAAAAACGACAAAGCTAAACAGCTTCAATGCATTCCAACAATCAAAATGAGCAGAAATGTCTTATCCTGCAACCTACTGTAAATGTGTACTTTTCCATCATATTGTTTTACATTTTCTCTTATTGTAGCACCTGTTGTTGCTATTCTTTGTCTGTGCTCACCAATCAGAGGCTCGGTTCCGGTGTAGCCATCAAGAAAGCGGTTTCTGTTCTCTGATAGCACAGAGAGTTCAGGTGACGTCTGAGTATCGTCCCACAGTGATGTGTTGTTTAACAAGCCTTCTGACCTGACAGAAGCCACAGTTGACTGTATCAGAGATGGAGGCTTAGGGGTCTCTGCTGAGGTCTTGAGGGATTTCTTGGACGGCGTCTGTTGGTTCTGGGGAGGCAATACAATCCTCTGCGATTGGATGGGACAGTGTTCCAGCTGTACCGATGCAGTCTCTGAATGGCTCTCAGGTTCACCATGCCCATCTCTTAAGATATTTATCAGAGTTACTGTTGTGGTGTTAGAGAGAGAAAAAAACCCATATGGAGTAAATAAGGAGAGACACGTACACATATGGAAATAATGCCAAAAAAAATACAAAGGGTGACAGACACAGGAAGTGAGAAAATGAAGGGAGGGATTAAAGGGGTGGACTTAGTAGACGTTTAGAACCACTGTTCTAAAAGTGAATAGTCACTGACCGATATTCTCATTGTGTGTTGCCATCTTCTGGTATACAGCGTCTTCAACCTTTAACAACTTAATATGAACGTGCAGAAAGATATGAGTACTCGTATCAAAACACTACAAAAAAAGACATACACAGTCAAAATAGCATACCTGGACATCTCCAGGTCCCTCTTTTTCCTCAAGTATCCTGGCCATCTCCATCAGTGGCCAGGCCAGCTTAGACAGGTCAGACCGCTCCTTCCATTCAGACACTAAGTGGGGGTGCCAGGCTTTCTGTCAGGCACAAACCCACCTGTTAATAAACTGCAATCCACAATCTGCCATCATGACTTCTTCTACAGTACAACTTACAATGTAGTTGTATCTGTGAAGACTTCCCATAATGTGGTTGCGCATGTCAGCTTTACTAAGTTGACACACACACACCTCACACAGGTACATTGCTTCTCTGTTGTGTGTGCCCGCCTTCTTACATTCTATAATGCTGCTCAGGCCTGAATGTACATAAAATGACAAATTATTTCAATATACTTAAGAAACACGACATATAGGGATTTGTTGCTACAGACCAATAATGGGTTGCAGTCTGCTCTTGTTGTTCAGATACACCTCCAGAGAATCGAACAGCTGGCTTTTGGTAGAAACTCCTGCAAACAGAGAACGCATTGGACAAACACAATAACAGAAAAAGCACAGTTAAATGGTGTAGGTGTGGAAGCCCAATGCGGAGAGTGAAAGACATACCCTTCTGTGACGGCTGCATACTGCAGTTGTAGAATCACCACCTGCGAACATAATGGTTACTACAATGAATACATGATAAACCTAATGATTCATACAATTTTACTTTCACAGTCCTGACTTCCGAATATGGTTTTATCAGATGCACTTTGTAGAAGAAAAAAATATAACTGTGGTTCCAAATTGAAGAAAATAATCTTTACTTAGTTAAGTTTCAGAAGAATACAGATGGTTATTATGAGCATTCACGCAACATGGAGAAAAACGCGCATACAGGTTGGCATCATTATTTCTCTGACCTCTGTCCTGAAGGCAGACATTTTATATCCTTTGCCCAACACACAAGTCTGTGGACTGAGTATATTTACATAGGCTCAATACACATCTGTTTCACAAGGCAGAAGGTGAATTGAATTCCAGGCTTTCCTGGATAAGACCGGTTACACTTACTTACTAATGTAATGACAAAAGAGAACAAGTTGGGTTCCCGCGACAGTTAAGGTGTGACTCCTCACAGGTCTGGCCTGGGCTCTCCTCGAATTACAACAAAAGGGTTCACTCACAGGGATCTGTTAATCCATGGAAAATAGTTTGTCTCAGCACAGAGCTCGCTGTCATACAGGCACTTAAATCAGGATGCACTCATATCAATAGACAATATCAAGATGAAAAGTAAAACTATTTTGTTGTACAACACACATCTGGTATCAGAAAAGATCTTGGTAAAGGATGTATGGACAGATACACCAAAAATTGAATTCCCCCGCAGCTTATTTCCTATAGCCTTGTACAACACGCCATGAGATATCTGAATGGGTCAGGCTCAGTGGAACAGAGCACATCTTCAAGGTCCTTCTAATCATGACTACCGGACAGTCTGCAGCTCCCACACAAAGCTGGCCTCAAGTGAAGGCCCTTGAGGCCCCTCGTGTTCTCTAACAATGACGAGGCAGAAACCATTCATTTCTACATATTTAATGTAAGTTCATCATGTCAAATCAATTTTTCCGCCACAGTGAGTAATTACAATACGATTCCAAAGTATTCTTTCTGAGGAAAAAAACGTGTGAACTTGTGGCTAGATGTCTGAACTATTTTAGTTTTCCCCTAAAACAGCATGAAAAAGTGAAGAAACAAAAGAAAAGGTACAGAAATATATGAAACATCTTGAAACTTCCTTTAGAGACATACAACAGGAAGCGGAGAAAGACTATGAGCAGAGGACTGGCCAGAGAGACCTTCTAAATCTAACTAAGACTCGACCATGACAGGAATGCCATCACAGTTAAGATAACTACAACTAATGTTACAACTGTCACTAGGCTGTATGTTACCAGCGTCATCACTCATGGTGAGAAACTTTTATTTCAGTGCTTACAGCCAGTGTTGTGTGCATCTAGCCTCTCTATCTCAGCGAGGCGTACTCCCACACATTCTTCAACAGAGACAGATGCTGCCCCTGTGTGTTGCTTCCATGCAGCGGGGGAGGCTGTAGTTTTGGTCAGACATGAGATGGTGTAGCCAATATAGTTGAACATCATTTACAGGGTTGAGTAAATCTATCCATCCATACATCCACCCATTGATCTTGACTCGCCAGTCTCTATATTGAAAACTGTTGATATATCATAATCTTGTGAGCTTTCATTGACTGTGTTTAGTTTTGCATATGTTTCGTGTTATGTACATTTCTAATCCTACTTGTATTTAGATATTAGACTATCCTTACATTTAACTTAAATAACCACAGACACTAATATTGTAAATTGAGGCTCTAAACTGAACTGTAACCACCAGATGGCTCTGCAATATCATAAAACTGTTCAGGCAGGAGGACACGGGGTCTTCCTGCAGTGAGGTGATTTTTATAGTTTAACATAAAAAATTAAAAGAGTGCGCTAGTCTCCGAGCCAACAACACTGCGCCAACTGAGGACTTAACTAGTTATTGTGGTTCGATTGAATTACACATAAAAGCTCTCTCTGTTAAACCGAGAAATGATGTTGCGTCAGCTAACGTTAACTGCAACGTTACTTTATTTTGCAAGGCACCCCTTGAGCCCGTTAAGACCCTGACAATTGCCGGGTAAAATTAAAAGGGTCAGGGCCTAATTCATCTCAGCTGCTGTTACCGTTACACTCCAGTTCCATCAATACAGGGTGTAGCGAAAGACAACCATTGTGTGCAAGATGACGACATGAACCTAACGTTACGCCAATAGCGGACGTTATGGGCCTCCTCGTCGAGCGGACAAACTTTTTCAGTGCGACAGACGAACGTTACTAACGGAAACAACAGTCTTTAACAGCCGTTAACTAACGTTGACCGTCAATGTTAACTTTGTAAGAATTAGCGGTGGTAGTGCTAACGTTACATTTCACGCATAACGTTAACGTAACCACCTTAAACTAGGCTTTAAAGTTGTTCTCTGCGACCACTGACTGACACTAGCGTTACACCTTTTGTCAGCAATAGTGGCAGTAGTAAGTTAACGTTACAGATTGAGAACCAACAAGCTTCATCACGACGTGCCACCAAAACAACTCTAATTCTCTTTTTTTTTAACAAGGTAAAGACAACTTCCTACTGTAGATTCAGCGTTACTTACCGATATAAGTTTAGTTTACGCCTTTCTGTAGCTTACGTTAGGTCGAGGTAACGTTAATCGATCCCATTAAACGTGCTGCAGAAATCCGTGACGCAAAGCGTTAACAAAGAAGAGATGCGCCGAGAAAAGTGGATAAAGTTCAGCAACACATCCGCTGCTTCTCTTCTCGTTGTACTAAGAGGGAGTGCACACACCAAGGTCATTTTCTTCTTTGACCAATAAAATCAACAGGTCTTGTTTAGAACTTGTGTGAGTGTGTTTGGATTTGTATTGCTATCTTTGTGAGGACCACTTTCAGATTTAAAGTATCGTAGTGAGGGTATTTCTGCATTGTGACTGCACTGTCTGCCATACACTATTCTACCAAAGTAATACAATGTACAGTTTACTCAGGGGATGGCTTGTGTCTTGTGTGAAACTGCAATGCATTTCTGACAGCTCTGGTCAAACACTGCATGCAGTAGCCTGCTTTTACAGCTGTCTTTGAGTAACGTTAGAGAGTAGACAGCAGTGAGTACTAGAGTCTGGTTCAGTCTTACTCTACAGTCCCCTTTGAGAAGTGCTTTAAGTTTCGACTACCAACTGGGTAAAGCGGGCCTTGCTTAAAGCCCCATGCTTAAAATGTGTCAACCGTTGTTTGTTTTTTTGTTGCTAAATTGATTGAATTTTTTGTACCACTAATATGAACATAGTTTCAACAGACATGATAAGCGTCATAAGGTGGGTCTTGTCTTGAGGAGGGTCAGCGCCAAAATCTAGTTTTAATTCCTCCATTTATTTCGTTATATGCTTGAAAGGGGAGATTCTTTTGTCTTTTGGATCCGATGAAGTTGGACTTAATCAGGCCACCAGTCGTTTCTTAGTTCAGGCTGGTTTATTACAGGTGTGGTCAGACCCAGAGTAGCAAGAACTGAATAATTTCTACTGTCGCTTTAAGAAAGACAATGGGGAAGGTCACCATCCCCTGTGACGCCATCAACCAGTTCCTGGCCACCAGCTTCACCTCCCCCACCTCAGCAGGGGCATGGGCCCTTCAACAAGTGCCCACCCCAGAGGCTGCCCCCTCCCCTACCGCAACAACGACTGTCCACCCTGGAGATTTCTGATTCTTGACCTGCAGTACTTGATCTATATTTCTTTATATTTTCTACTTACCATGTTTATTGTTTGGCACCAAAATACCAAAGCAAATTCCTTGTATGTGTGAACCTACTTGGCAATAAAGTTGATTCTGACTGAGGACAAAAGTCCAACCCCAGAATCTGCACTAAGACAAAGGCAGACCCAGTTTATATAGAATCACATACCAAGGAGCCACTATATTCCTTATATAGTATGGAATCATACACCTACCTTTTTTTTTCCAGAGTGAAAACATGTTTACGTTCTACCATATGTTCTGACTGTCCTCCAGCAAACCCATGGACCCTCCTGGTCCTTCTATATAAAGTTTCATATACGAAAGATGACACCCACGGTACCACAGTTACACACTTATAAGAGATACAAAAGTTGATATGGTAAATGGACTGTACTTGATAGTAAACTCAAAGCGCTTCACACTATGAAGTGATATGAAATGATTAGAATAATTAAATGTAGTTAGTTTACATCATCATGCAAAAACCACCTATCAATCTTTAAATTAAATTCCTAAATTATTTTATGTTTAATCAAGTTATGACACAGCAAATGTGGGGCTGTGTAATATTACAACATAGAAAAACAAAACTGTATACAGTACAGAAAGTGTGAAGACTGGCAGATTGATAGGGGCAGCTCGTTCCAACGTACCCTGACTCATTTCAACTATCTAAGACAATGTTGACAAAATGTAAACAATTAAAAAAAACATAATGGAGGTTCAAATATTTCTTCACTCTTTAATAAATGTTTCCAGATTTTGTGATTTGTCTTTATCTGATAATGCTGTTATGTATATATATATATATATATCTCATATCTTCAGGAGATAGGTTGGTCTCTCAACAGTCTTCTTTGACTCATCAAAAGTCTAGATCAGTGTAAATTGGTGAGACATCAGGAATCCTGTGGATGACAGGCCCTATTCACTCCCACTCAATTTGGAGACTTTCACTGTAAATAGTCCTCTACATCTATAATCCATTCTACATTAGCCAAAGCTTACATTCAATAATTGTGATAATTATGAATCTTGGTTGAGCAATCCCCTATACATGTAGCCTATACATGTTAAAAACAGAGTCCTGAGTGGAAGTGTTAGGTGTAGGTTTTCATCCCACAACATTTAAATTCGAGTGCATTTGTCTAATTTGCAAACACTGTTCCTGTAACTATGACTTATTAGAAACTTATGAGGTAAAGATATTGCATTACATTATGATTGCAACACTTTAGAAGTAAACTGTGCCTTATGATTTATTGACATCATTTTTTAAAACTTTATTTAACCTTTATTTAGACAGGTAGAGACCTGATTTTAGACAGACCTGGTGAAGATAACATGAAGTATGAATAATTGAAGGGCCTTATGTTTTGCTAACTTTGCTGTATGCTGTGTGATGTAGCTGTATATTAGAACAACAGGCAATTGCTGAAGGGAGGTATGAGTGAACTGTGTGTCTGTTTGACTACATGTGAAAAACTATTATTCGCACAGAACATATAAAGCAGGTTCCTGTCACCAGAGGAAAAGATAGTGCTTACTGGGTCCTGTGTTCCATGAAGGAGTTCTTTTCTGTAATTTACCTGCCTGTCGTTGGACTTGTTTTGTCTCTCTGTATAAAACCTCTGCATTTTCTTAGCCTCAGAGAGAAACTGCACGTCATCTCTGAGGCGTGTTCCTGCCATGTCGCATAGCAAATAACTGGTTCATAGCATCAATATATCACATACTGAGTGTTTCTCCCCTTTCAGATTGAAGCATTTCCCTCACACCAGTTGCCATGAATTCCTCACAGAGAAATTATGTGATTTCATGCAGGACTTTAAAGCTCCAGCAAATACCACACATGTGGAGGAGGATAGCCACAACTTGACAACCTGACCTTAATACAAAACATGTTCTCCTCCCTTCCTTTACTCCCAGCATTACTTTCATACTACTCACAGGAACTGTGCGCATATCTCTCAAAGACAGGAAAGAAGCCCAGACATCCCATTTTCCACATGAAATGAATATAATGATACATTCCATTGAAGGAAAATCATAATCGAGAAATGAGCAACAGTCAAAAAAAATCAATATTCATATTAAATATGTCAGGAGCTGAAATCAAATCATTGATGTGGTGGAAAAATGCAGAAAATGCACTGAGATTGTCAGAGCACAGTGACATTATGTAAAGGTACAAAGGTGCAGATAGATAAGACGGTGTTTCAGTATGAGGTTTAATTTGTGCCAAAATTATGACACAATGCGCACTGTCTATGTCAACTGAACATGTGACAAAACAATTGTCTGTCTATTCAAGTTTGAACTGTGCGTATGTTGTGACAAAGCTATTTTGACAATCAGACTGTCAATGTCGAGTGCTCACCTGACAAAACATATGCCTGTCAATTCAACTTTAAACTGTACTTCTGTCGTCTTGTTGCACTCCCTGTCTTCGCCTGTTTGGTGTTGCATGTCGTCCTTATGTGCCACTCTCCCAGTCGTTGACTGTGTCATTTAGTATTTTTTCTTATGCTCTGTAACACCAGTATTACTATGAATTCCCCCATAACGCACAATAGATGTGGTCGTCATAGAAAGTGTAACCGAATTTTCTACCACAACTGATATGTAAAAACAGTCAAATATATATATATAATGTTATAGAAGGAATAAATGCTTCTCAAATCAATTTATGCAAATGTACAAAATACTAGTTACTTGCACAAAAAAACATGAAAATGTACAAATACAGCTGAAATGATTAGTCAATTAATCAGTTAACAGAAAATAAATTGTCAACTATATCGCAGAAATGCCCAAACATTTCATAGTTTCATCTTCTCAAATGTGAGGATTTACTGCTTTTCCTATAAATTATTTTGTTTTATTTTTAATAATTTAGAGGTTCGGACTATTGGTCATACAAAAACAATTGGTAAATGGAAAAAATAATATAATAAGCAGATTAATCCATAATGAAAACAATCATTAGTTACCACAATTTAACTATTCATCCAATTTGTTCCCTTTCCTGTAATTCATCACTTCTTATATCCATATGATGTCTCTGAAATGGAAGAGAAAGAAGAATTCTGGAGTGAGTTGGTTGAAGTGGTGGAGAGTGTACCCAAGGAGGAGAGAGTGGGGATTTGAGCGGACATGTGTTAGCGGTGAGACAAGAATTCTTCATTTTAAACTTTTATTAATAATAAATAACAAAAGTCTGCAGTCACTGAAGAATCAAATGAATACAGGGCATTTTATATGAGAAAGCTCCTTCCCAGAGTTTAGCAAAAGGTTCTTTCTCCACAAATTCACATTTATGGTATCTCAAATATATATATAGAGCGAGAGAGCAAGCTGTACGGTGTGGGGATAGTGAATAAGGAAGTGTGGTGGATTAGCAAGAATGAAGTGAGGGCAGCTATGAAGAGAATGAAGAGTGGAAAGACAGTTCATCCAGATGAAATACATGTGAAAGTAAAACATGAAAGTGAGATGATGCCTGAGGAGTTGAGAAGAAGGGTACTGGTAACTACAGTGGTATCAAGTTGATCAGACACAGCATGAAGTTATGGGGAAGAGTAATGGAAGCTAGATTAAGAGGACAGGTGATGATTAGTGAGCAGCAGTATGGTTTCATGCCAGGAAAGAACACAACAGATGTGAGGTTTGCTTTGAGAATGTTGGTGGAGACATATAGAGATGGTCAGAAGGAGTTGCATTGTGTCTTTGCGGATTTAGAGAAAGCATATGAGAGGGTACCGTGAGAGGAGACATGATATTGTATGAGTAAGTCGGGAGTAGCAGAGAAGTATGTAAGAGTGGTGCAGCATATGTATGAGGGCAGTGTGAGGTGACAGATGCATTCAAGGTGGAGGTGGGATTACATCAAAGATCGGCTCTGAGCCATATATTGTTTGGAATAGTGATGGACGGGGTTGACAGACGGGATCAAGCACGAGTCTCCAACAACTATGATGTTCGCGGATCCCATTGTGATCTGAAGTGAGAATAGGGAGCAGGTTGAGGAGAGCCTATAGAGATGAAGGTGGAGAGAAGAGGAATAACAGTCATCAGGAGCAAAATGGAATACATGCGCATGAATGAGTGTGAGGACAGCAAACTGGTGAGGATCCAAAGAGTAGAGGTGGCAAAGGTACTTGGCTGGGTGGAGTGGGTGGAGAAGAGTGTCAGGAGTGATTGGTGAAAGAGGGGTACCAGCAATATTGAAAGGGAACATTTACAAGATGGTAGTAGGACCAGCAATATTGTATGGTTTAGAAAAGACAAGAGGCAGTGCTGGAGATGGAGTTGAAGATTCTAAGATTTTCGTTGGGAGTGACGAGGATGGACAGGATTAAGAATGAGTACATTAGAGGGACAGCTCAGGTTAGACGTGTTGGAGACAAAGCAAGAGAGGAGAGATTGAGATGGTTCGGACATGTGCACTGGAGAGATGCTGGGTATATCAGGAGAAGGATAAGATGGAGCTACCAAGTAAGAGGAAAGCCAAAGAGGAGGTTTATAGATTTGGTGAGGGAGGACATGCGTTGGCGTGACAGGAAGATTCCGGTTTGGAGAACTTGGTTTGTATTGGATTCTATACTTTTCATTTTAATTGTCCTTATTTTGAACTGTGCTCCTTTTGAGAATATATAAGTTATATAAGAGGATGATGACTTGTGTAACACAAGTGCCTAGCTCCGTGAACCCCCCTTTTATATGCAACACTATAAATCACACAAGTTATACAGGTAATGCTGTATTCGTGTCAGTTTCACTCCTCATGCAATGCTGTGTGTGTCCCACAATAAGCATATTTCCCTCTAACTTAATTTTAGTCCATTATCTCTAGGCAAAATGCCTTCAAAATACCGGACCCATTGTTTATGCTTTCCCCTCTGGGCATGCAATCAGGTCATAAAGTATTAAACGTGTACACTGTTGTTGGTCGCACAAGTTTTTGTTTTTTTAATTTAAAAACAAAAACACCTTACACAAGTACTGTATAATAAAAAACATTCCTATATGAAGAGAGTGAATTATATATCCGTGAGATTATAATTGAGGCTATAATGGAATTCCTTGAGATCAATTCATAAGTGTCTATCATTCAAGTGGAATCAATTTGTAATTCCAGTATCGATATTTTTCACGCTTCCACACTAGCGCAAGAAGCAGCAGTGACAGAACATTTTGAGTCTTCTCTTTCACAAAACACTGTCTGAGGTCCTGCTCTAATAAGAGTCTCTTTCATAGAGTGGAAATTGTATACATATTTCACATTCAACAGAAGATTTTTTTTATTAAATTTTATTAAAATAAAAAAAAATTGATATAAAACTTGTACAGAAATCACAGTAGATGACTACTGAAACTGTTAATAAAAACTGAAACGAGCTCCACTAGCTTAACATGCTCTTATTCAAAAGATTTATAAACTCATCCTTCATATTTAAAGCAAGCAATAGTCAAACATATTGACACTTTCCAGAACTTGATGCTAATCCAAGAGATAACTTAATTTTAAATGTATTTATTAAAAAGTCAGTTTTTAAGGGTGTTTCAGGGGTTCTGTTCCCAACTGTGGCAACAAATCAGAAGTCCTACATGTACAGCACCATGTGTATATAAACACACACACAAACACGCACACAAACATATTGAAAACTAGATGACAAAGGTGTAGATTTCCATCTAAGGATTCTTTGAACCTGAAAAGGATGGATAATAACAGAATAGCAAAAAAAAAAATTAAAAATGAGAACAACAAAGCGGGGTTTTCCCTTTGATTGACAGATTGAAATGAACAAAACAAAAGGCAGAGCAATACTTAGCAGATGTACTGCAGACATTACTTTCCATATTAGTGTAAAACCTGGTCTTTTTATTTAAATGGATTAACGGGTAGTTTCATGGGAAACTGGAGGCGTGGCATTGACCATAGTGGGAGCTACAGTAAAAACCCAGAGGCACAAAAGGAGTTTGCAGACGCCTGGGATAGGATTTCACTGTTGGCTGTAGGAGAATACTGAATGACTAGAGGGTTGAGGAAAACCTGGGGAGTGTTCTGTGTAATTATGTTGTTGCGGTTCTGTGTTGGAACGATTCTGTTGGTGCTGTAATCGTTTAATTGTTCAATTAACCTCTGTGAATTGTTGGCTGGAGTAGGGAATTGAACAGTGCCCAAGTATGCAGCTTCACTGGTCACGCCATTTCCAGGAGCCAGAGGACCACCTGTCCATGAGGAGCCCTGCTGCTGGGTTAGCTGGTGCTGCATTTCCGGCCTCACCCATCCAGCTGTGGGAGTTGCTAAACTGTGTCCAAAGTGGTTTCCTATCTGCTCTGGGTAAATCTGGCTTGGGTAGAGCCCCATTGTAGTGTACCCTTCACGTTGGTATAAACTCCCAGTGTATACGGGAGGGTTCTCTGGTGTTATGTAACCTGCAACAGCCTCAGAATAAAGATAACCTGAATGTCCATTTACGACACAAGCCATTTGGCTGTACTGACCATGCCCTCCTGAAGCTGCCAGAGTGTCACTGGGGCTTGCTGTTGCAACGGTGGAGACACCATGAGAGATCTGATTGCCTCTGTTCACCTTAGTGTGGTCCTGTCTATTAAAGATGCCCATAAACTGCTGCTTAGTGGAGTCTGGCCTGGCTGTTATGATGGTGTTAATGGGCAACTGACAAACCACAGTTCTGCCACTCTCTGGGTTACCTCGTGGCTTTGGTATCTGACCTGGGTTATGGTTGCTGGCCACAGAGCTGGGACTAGGTTTGAACTGGATCACGTTTCCAAAGGTGCTCTGAGGATTGACATTTCCCTGTTGTTGGTTCCCTGAAACCATCCCTTCCAATGAGTTAGTGGGGGGTGGATTTGTTTTCACCATAGCTTTAACCAGCTGACACTTTGAGTCCCATCTTCTTTTTTCCATTGTAGATGTAGTCTGCACACACTCTGGATCCCATTTTCTCTCAACACCACTTTCGGGTGAAGTGCAGGAGGTAGTAGTCTCAGCATTATCTGGAGCAGACATGCAAGGGAACTCTTTTTTCTCAGACTTCATAACTTTCAACAGACCCATTAGGTCTGCAAAATCTTTTGAGCACAGGTCCGCATCTTCTTCATCAAATCCAGGTCCTGTGTCTTCGTCCTTAGGAGACAGGAGGGTGGAGGTTGCAGCAGAGTTAACAGGAGTGGACTCCGAGGCTGATTCAGGGATGGGCTGAGTGATAGGCTGCAGTGGGCTGCTTATGGGCATGTATTTTGCTGGCAAAGGATCCTCGAGTTGGGGGTTATTGGTACAAGGTCTTACCAGTGCTTTAACAGATGTAACAGCTGGTCTTTTCCTGGTTGGAAGGCATTTATCTCTAGGAGACATTGATAGTGTTTGACTAGGACTAACAATAGAGGAAGATGGGGATTTTGAGTGCACCTCTGCCCATTTCACTTGCAACTCGGGGAAAGGCCTCTGTTGCTGAGAGACTGGTGGTCTGAGTTCTGGTTGCATAGAAAAGCTCCTGCAGGTCTCTTGGGGACTGAGACGTGTGCCAGCACTAGGGAATGGTGAGACAACTGAATCAGCCTTTGAGGAGACACTAGTCACATCCAGAGGACTCAAGACTCTTCTTTGTTTGACCCCATCCAAATCTCCAACCATCGCAGTCTCTTCCAAATGACGTTTTTCAGTTTTTTGTCTTGCTTTTAAGAGAGATGGTGGAGAAGAAATGAGAGATCAAAAACAAAAGCTTCAATTTATTAGAGCTTTGAGAAAGGAAATGATGAACTCCATTTTTGAGCCCCCAATAAATCTCAAGAAATAATTTCTAAGTATTTAGTATTTATTTAGCAGTATTTCACCGTCTCCAGGCAGTGCTCATGCTCTCCTTTTGTTTTTTAAAAACATCAGAGCCCTAGGACAAGCTCAGGACAATTATAATGAAATGAGTCAGTGTTCAACAATATTTGACACCATAAACACATGCTTAATATCAGTCATTACTGACTTTTTATTGGACATTACTGGATTAAAAAAAAAAAAACTTAACTAGAGGATGGTGTTATTTTGTAAATTTACAAGCAAGGTATTCACTGGAGTGGACCCCAACATGTGGGGGGAAAAGCGTCAATATTGTAAACATGATAAATCATACCATTGTCGCTTCTCTGGTCTGTCTCAAGCGCCTGTGTTGACTGCATCTCTGTGGGAAGAGATTCCTCTGGACTCTGCTGGTCCTCAGGCTGCTGGTCTGTACAACAGAAACCAAAACTCATCATATCCACATTCTGCCTGTTTTAGTCACTTTGGTTAAGCTGTGTACAAGAATGACATAAATGACCCTGTGACTGGACTAATGGGACTCACCCTTTTGTTGTGGAGTACAGATGGGTTGACAAAAGACTCTCTGTTTTGGTTCGTTCTCGATTTCTTGCACTATTTTTAAAGCTACGAAAAGAAAACAGCACATTTGATACTAAATACTGTATACTACCATGGACCATAAACTCTGTAGACTTTGCAAATTAAGCTTACTGCTAACCTTCACTGAATGGAGCTTTCCAAACATATTCATATAATTCGTTTTTCAGCAGTACACACTTTGAGAGAGAAAATGCAAACAGGGTATCAATTGGCATAATGGATGTGTATTTCCATTTAGTACATTAATTAGATTTTTTTATTAGGCAAAATAGGTAACCTAATAGTTTACCCGAGCATCGGCATCGCGTTCTCGTGGTGAGAGCCTCCAGGCAATGCCATTTATAAGCTCCAGTTTTTTATCTTCGTCCAGATCATCCTCAGACCAGTATAGAAACTTAGGGTAATGCCTTTTCTGAAAGACATACATATCATAAAGAAATGTGCAAGAAAACGTTAAAATACCTTTGTTGTTTGGAGGTTTTCAATGCATTGAGACGCCGCTCACCATGTATTTGTGCTTATTGAGACGTCACTCACCATGACTTTGTGCCAGTGGTCACTGCTGACCATGTGTTGACAGATGTCATTGGTGGAGAGTGTCTTGCTGCAGCTCTCACACAAGAAGAATGAATTCAGAAACTTTAGACCTAACCCTATCCCTCGACACTCCCACACAGAGCCCAGACCTGATAAGAACACAACATCTTTAACCTATTGTATGCTTTCATGAAATGAGATGAAATAATGGGAGTGAAAAGGGTTTGTTGTGTAAGGATGGACACACCCACCTATGACTGGCTCAGTGTTCAGTCCCTTCACCTTCAACCATGAGGACAAATGACTGGGGCCCTGAGTTCTTTCCCCTGTGACAGCCATACAAAATAACAAGTCAGGACATTAAATGGCAAAACTCACTGACTCATGAATGCTACAAAACACTTACCTATTGCAATCATTGGGAGTGTCCGTGATGCACTGTGGTACAAAGGTCCTGGACTGCATCCTGAGTGTTTTGGTACATGTTCTGCTTTCTGGCTGGGTCTTGATTGGTTCTGCTGAACTTCTGTATTCACTGAAGCAGCAGAAGAGAGCAGGTCTTGGCTGAAGAATTCGACCGGTGATTTTTTCTGAGTGCCTTCCATCTCCGTCTGGGTGTCCTGTAACTCTGGATCCCTCCTCTCCTGCTGTTGTCGCTTCTCAGCAGTCTCTTGGCATGTATCAGGGGTTTGGGCAAATCTGCCTGCAGACTCTAAAGCAGTGGAAAGAGGATCGGCCCAACCTTGAGGTTTCTCCATTTTGACTACAAGGGGGTAGGGATGAGAGAGATGGTGGCTTTGTGTAAATGAGTGATGATGCAGAAGGAGGAGATAAACATGCCAACAATTAAGTTATTACAACGACAATATCGCTGTATATTTAACTATGTACATTGGAAACTCTAATGCAGTAATTCTACAAGACAACAATACAAAACAAGTTATAGTGGTAATAGCCAGAGCCATCTTCTGGCAGTTAAATTTACTTTGAGTAGTGGCCAAAATAGTATGTGTTGCCGGCACAAAAGCTAAAGGGAAGGCTCTGTGTTTTCCGGGACTCTCAATGGCAGGTGTGACATCAACCGTAGCCTGGGACTCCACATCAGACTCAAATGTCTCCTGTTCAACCTTGACTAAGGAGAGTGGAGATACTAGTCCAGCTGTGAATATGTTACATAACTTTTTTATTTATTATTTTCTGTTGGTGAATGCGTAATGACACACAACAGACATACCTGCTATGTCTGCGACTTGCATTATAGGAGTAGCGATGGGCTTTGGATCATTAATGAAGGTTGGACTCAAATGAAGCTGGTCTGAAATCAGGTCATTAGCTTCTGGGCTTTTACCCTTGAAGCTCTGAGCTCTGTTTGACATACCCGGAGCAAGATTTCCATCCTTTTCCGAAATGGATTCAATTTCTAGATTAAGAAAAGCAATAAATTAAAAAGCATGACTTTTATAAATAAAGCCTCTCATCACATGGACCAAAGATTCTGGAAAAAATCTTGTGTTGGCGAGCATGTGGGTTCTGTCGAGATACGCCGATCTCTCTCCGGGTTGGTTGATGAAAAGGGATTCACCTGAGACCTACAAATATCCTTCAAGCAATATTTATTTCCACACATACATCTAATACAGATATATCTGGAGAGACAACAAGTAGCCCTCACCCACAGCTCCAAGTTGTGTCTGAAGTTAAAGGCACAACTCAGTCGTTTATATAGGTTAAAGCCACACCATATCCAACGCCCATAAACTTTTATGGCTCTTTGCCTCCCTACATTCCTGTTCACCTCTGACCTTGGTTTGACCTTTTGCCCCACATCCTGTTCCTCTTTCCTATGCACCTGGTTTCCCACAGGATAAGGTTACTGTGACTAATAAACAAGGGTTAACAAAGGACACACATGGTATATAGATAAGTAAAATACCTTGCCTAACAGGGTGTGTATATAAGCCCCTTAATTCCTACACAACATATCTTTTTATCTATCACACTTTAACACATTTTGGGTTTATCATATCCACAGTTCTCACCTGGTACCTGGACTAATAGTTTCTGGAGCTCATGTTTGTTCTCACGCTCTGATTGGTTATCAGTAGAAAGTCCTGCCATTTCGTTCTGTGGCATGTACATCCCTGAGAGACAAAATTGCAGTAATTGGTATACAATAATTCCATACTTCTGTGTCTCATTCACAGGACCTCCAATTACAATCACAAGCACTCATGAGTTTCTCAAGTTGTCAAAAATAAAGACCCACAAAATATCTCAACTAGGGCAACAATATGTCTAAAGACAACAAAACCCACTCAAAAAGTTCAAATGTGAGACTTCAACTGTATTTTCATTATTCAAACTTGGTGCTTAGAAATGAAAATTTAATTTACCATCATCTAGAATTGAATCTTCACATGGACTAGCCAAGGCAACTTGCTGTCTCAAAACCTCTGCAGCACTGGTTGTGGAGGATGATGTGTCCCTCAAATCTCTCTGTCTCACCATATCTTTCAGTCTTTCTACAGCTGAGAAAAGACAAGAGAGAATTAAGACCAAGGCAGTCTTCTCTGGATATATAGGAACATTCTGCAGTATTGTTCTTTTGCCTGGATAATTTCTCAAGCAGTTCTCTCAGTCCCTTGTGGCCCCACCGCTAACATGACTAAACAATTTGACAACTAGCAGAGGGACTGTTCTTGGTAAGCTTTTCACTTTGTAAGTCACGTAGAATAAGATTTGTGAAGGGTTATACCCTTACCTTTACCCTCTGGAAGAGCAGCCAGCTCTTCGTACACATCATTCTTCACTTCTATTGTCTAGCAGAAAGAAAGACAAAAACAGTCAATGGAAATTTTAAATCATAACGTGCTACTTGGTTAAACGCATTTCAACGATACATGCTCTCATGTATATGT
This sequence comes from Coreoperca whiteheadi, assembly GCA_011952105.1. Lineage (NCBI taxonomy): Eukaryota > Metazoa > Chordata > Actinopteri > Centrarchiformes > Sinipercidae > Coreoperca > Coreoperca whiteheadi. Next base: position 14,074,086 of record CM022477.1, read on the forward strand.
ATCTGTTTTGTCACAAGTCCAGTTCTGTCTGCTGTTGCAGCAAAGTAAGTGGCTCCTCTGGAGACTTTATCATTTCTTAACCTGTTTTACTAACATATACCCCATAACTATATACCAATGTACAGTAATTCAATACACTGTGTTTAACTAAGATAAAGAACTTATTGATCATTTCAACAGTCTCAATTAATGATTTATGTTATTTTAGCAGTAGAAATATGAGTCAAAATTTATAAACTACTTCAATGAAGTAACCATCATTTAAGACTGTTCTCACATATTTATACTGATCATCGCATTCAGGAGCAGAACGGTTTGTAGAAAAACAATGTGGTTATGCAACAACTCTAGTCCAGTGTGTCTTTGCCTCAAGTAAAATTCCTATTTGTTTTCATTGAAATGGTAATTGATGGCCTACTTCTTGAAGTGGACTTAATTTTTGTACATATTGCATTACATCGATAAAGCAGCTTAACAAAACACACAAGACTGTACATTTTGGGTAATTTTGAATGAGTGAATAGATCTCGAGCTGGGTCACCTCGGGGGACCGGGATCCTGCAACTCTCTCAACTTCAGCCAAGTGGCCCACCATCTTGTCCAATTTGGCCAATTCCGACTGTTTGGCGGTGCACTCAGGGATCATCCTTTTCTGGTATGAACATTAAGAGCCCACAGTTAACATCTGTAATACTGGCCAAACTTCCTGCATTTACTACAATAAGACTTATCAAGCACACACCACATAGTTATACTTGTGGGTATAGTCCCTTAGGTGATTGGAGCTGAGTAACTTCACTGAACACAGCTGACAGTAGGTTTGCTGCCTTCCTTCACATCTCACAACAATCAGCATGTTAAAGCCTGTAAAGTAAAGACAACAAAACAGACCTCGGATTAAAAAAAAAAAAAAAAAAAGAGACCTCAGAGACTTGCCGGGTGACAGTTCTGCTTACCAACTTTAGGAGAGCTTTCATATTTTATTTTAGCAGTGGCTGCAGAGGTCACCATAGTTGTAGATTTGACTGTGGTTTTGGAAGAGGCTTCAGAATCTTTGGAGGCAGGTACAGTTCTGGTGGTGGTGGCTTCATGCAATACTGTGGATCCTGTGTTAGAGGTGGTGGTAGCTTTATTTGAAGTCACTGCAACTTGGATTGATACAGCTCCAGTTCTGCTTTCCAGTGGTTTAGATTTTGTGGTCAAGTTTGTACTGGAGATGGTTGCACTAGAGGTGGAGGTGGTTCCTGTCGGTTTGGACACGGTTGCTGTAAATTTAGAGGTGGTTGCAGTGGCACTGGAGGTATTTGCTACACATTTGTAGGCAGCTTCTCTCAATTTGGCGGGGGCTGTATTACAGCTGGAGCTTGGGGCTGTAAGTTTGGAAATGGGTGCTGTCGATTTGGTGGTGGGTGCAGTAGAATTGGAAATTTCAGCTGTACATTTGGAGATGACTGTCATGGATTTGGTGGGGTTGGTTACCGTGGAATCTGAAGTTGCTGCAGTTTGAGACGTCACCACTATTTTGGAAGTGGCTGCTATTTTTAATGGTACCACCATTGGGTTTGAAATTATTTCAGCTTTTCCTGTGGAATCCGGATGCAAACGTGTTGTGTTTGTCCCACTTGTAGATACATGAAGACTTGATGTGTCTTCACTACTTCTGGAAACAGTCAGGCAGGTGTTGGCGTTGGCAGCTGATTCAGGGACGGCTTGAGTTGTTTCAGTCATTACAGACTCCGTTGCAGTTACTGAGGATTGCTGTGCCTCAATCTTCGCCACCTTTGAAATTATACAAAAGTATTTGTTAGACTGCTCATTTTTCAGCTGTCAAAGAGCTACACAACTAAACAGTCACTGCCCATCAAATGTGTTAACATGTTAACGTTGGGAGGCTTTGTTTGTAATTTCATGATTTAAATCTTTATGATGCTCTGGTTATATTCTTAAGTGACTTGTTAGCATCTCTACTGAAACAAAGCAAGAAATAACCAGCTATAAAAACCATCCTTCGCATTTAGACGACTTGGCTCCCAAAAAGTGTGAGCAAAAACAGACTCAAGCACTAAAGCAATAAAGTGAGTCAGTTCTCTTGTCAAAGCCCTTCTGGCCCCCTGACCCATAAACATGTCGTCAACATTTCATCTGAGAGAGAACATGCCAGATATCCTTCAGGTCAGCAGAACGGCAGTGAGAAAAGATGCATGTGAAGGAAAACCTGGGTTGGGGTAAAAGAATGATGCATTATACTTTAATTACATCACATTGGTTGGTATTATGGTTTTATTTTACTTAAGAAATAACACGTTTGGCATAAAAAATACATTGTTAATATGAGCACCTAGCATTATCAGACTTCAATTGCAGAAACAGTACAGAAAATAGATGTCCAAAGACAGAAACAGAATTGAGGTGCTTCTTGCAACTGTCAGTTGAGCTGACAAAAAGCTGCATCTTCCTGTTACCTGTTTCATCTGCTCAGCATGCAGTTTGACTTCTAAATGACAAACAGAAGAAAATGATTTTGCTAACCTGATGCCAAATTGACTAACCTGGAAGTCATAAGAAGAATAGTCCTCATGTTGAGCATGGAGGGTGACTGAGGTGTCCGCAGGTTGAACAGCGGACAGAGCTGAGGTTGAAGGGAGTTCATGTCGGTGTTCCTGCTGAGCCTGAAGTGCCTTCACTGTCTGTATGGCTGTGTAGATGATTGAAAACACAGATGAAATACTACACAGTAAAAGTTCAGACTCACCTGTTAGGAACACCAAATTAACTTCACTCAAAACCAGTAACCCTTACCTGATTTAAAGTTTTGCTTTGAGATGTTATTGTAAATCTCTCCGTCCACATCAACAACCTGGAGAAGAAACAACAATCAGTAAAACCAATTATTGAATTCTGTTTGAATCTTTCACATCTATGATTTCTCCAACATTACCCAGGACCAAAAGCCACATCTTTATATTGTTTTAAATCACAGTTTTATCTGCGTGTCAGTTATAACCATGTCCACAAGTAAAAGAATTTAGACCAGGACCAAACCTGAGCGTCTCCATATCCCTCATCCTTTTCCAACAATACAGCTCTATGTCTGATTGTCATCCTCTGGTTCTTCCCTGGTGGAGTTGGGAGTTTCTGTAACCCCTAATGTCAGAAAACATACAAAAGGGAAGGCATTACTACTACAAAACAGACCATCCGTTGAAAATGTATAGAATGTGGTAGAAACTAGGTACCAAAAAAAATAAATAAAACCTCTGAAGGTAGCTTTGCTCTTGTAATGAAGATGTGAAATAACTATGGTAATAAAAGATGTTATGTTGTAATAGCAAGCCATGATTGGGGATTTAATTCTTCAACATTGTATTTTGATACTTTTATTAGAATAGCTAAAGTAATTTAGAGTAGCTGGAAAGCATGTACAGCACAACAGCCACTTAACCTGCTAACATATGAACTAGATATTAAGTCCATTTCCAAAAGGATGACACAGAGGATCCCAAATAACCAGTTAATTGGACAATGTATAAAATAAGGTGAAGTGAAAGCCCAAGGCTCCTTACAGGCAATACAATTCCTGTGAGCCTATACTATAAACTACTTTAAGACTTCTGTACCACTCGGATTCAACTTCACATTTTCTCTGCTGTGCTACAAACAGCATGCGTCTTTTGTGCATTTAGCCTAGCAAGAATTGCATCACTCTTATTTCTGAACTATGTTGTGTATCTAGCATGTGAACATGGTAATGGGAAGACTTCAATGACTTCAAATATACACAACATTTATGAGGAAATGGGACGTTGTGTTTTAAAGGATAGGTTTGAATTTATTAAGTCTATCTTAATACAATATTAACATCCCATATGTACATAAAAAGAAAGACATATTGGTTGCTGTAATCATTTCTCCTATCCAAAGTGACTGCGAAGCAATTTCTTCAGCAGTCTCACTCCGCCAAGACAAGGTTACCCACCGAATTTGGCTGTCGTGTGTATATAAATTGCTGGTGTTTTGTTCCGCAACAAACCTAAATGCAACTGACAGGATGTATTTCTCCACCACAGCTCAGCAAGGCAAAACAGATGAGGGAAATGCACCAAAACGACCATAATGTTAGAAGCTCCCCATCAATTTGGCTATCTTGGAATGCATTTTATGCACAGAATGACAACTGTGGATTTTGTCACCCATTTCTTACAGTGCAGTCGCTCTATGAAGGGCCAGTATGGAGAGGTGGAAGGATTATATTGACCATTAAGTCTTGCTATGTACATACAGGTCCTCCCCGTGTTACCGTGGGTTCTCTCCGGGTTCTCCGGCTTCCTCCCGCCGTCCAAAGACATGCGTGCTTAGGTTAATTGATGACTCCAAATTGCCCCTAGTGGATGAATGTGAGTGTGAATGGTTGTCTGTCTATGTGTCAGCCCTGTGACGAGTTGCCCACTGTCCAGGGTGTACCCCGCCTGAGGCCCAAAGCCACTGGGATAGGCTCCAGTCACCCGCGACCCCCAACGGGAACAAGCGGTAGAAATGTACATACAGGATTTGAGAATTCTACTAAGACTTGAAAAAACAAAACCTAATTCTTTTCTATGATTTACTCATTACCAGATACATCTTCAGGTGGTCAAATCCAGTAACATGGCTGACGATGTCCTTCTCTGGGATCTTCAGAGAGCAGCACTCGCAGAGGTAGATTGGGTCACACTGATCACAATGGCATTCAAGAAGTGCACTTAAGCCTGTAAGATATATTGTTCACTATTTATGTTGTGATAACAATCTTCCCTCTGGCTAGAAATGTTCACAGAAATTATTTCATTAGAAAATAAATGAAGCTCAGACACATGTAAAACAACTAAACTAATGCTCCATCATTAAAAAGCTAACTTTCCAAAAACATTTTCAACCAGCCACCCAACAATTAACACCAATTTACCACTTTTATGTTTGGAGTTAATATTGTAACCAGGGTAACAATAACATTAACGGTGGACAGAAGCCAAGTATTGTACAAAATATGACAAAGACTCTTTAATTCAATGTGAAGATTTTCCGTCTGAGATTAAGTCTCAGACTTTTAAAAAAAAAAAAAAAAGGTACTGACCAACAACAGGCTCTCGGTTCTTCCTCTTGACATACTGCCACAACTGAGCTGCTTGTTGGTGGTGGTTCTCGTTAGAAGACGCTGTAAGAGAGCCATAGACAACCCCAGACTGAGCCATTTTGACAGAAACACTGAGACAAATCTTTCACAAACTTAAATATGACATTTAAATACCATTATCTTTCCAAGTCTTCTGACTTGATTTGCCACTTTCTCCTTTCTCTGCGGTGGTCACCTCCTTTTGTCCGCTACTTCGCAGGTTTTGGGGTTCTTCACACTCTTGCCTTTTATGGCCCATGTCTTTCTCTTCATCCTCATTAGGACATGTGTCCTCCTGTGATTTTTCAGATATGCTGCTTGGCCTCTTTCTTTCCTTTTCTTTGTACATGTTATTCTTTAACTGTGTCGGGACATCTTTGCTACTTTTGCTCCTTTCTACACCAATCTCCATAGGCTCTTCGATCTTCTCCTTCTTTATCGCCTGGCACGTGTCACTACCTGCGTTCTTTATCTCCTCTGAACTGGTTTTTGAAAACACCTCTCTTCTCTTCTCTGATTCTTTTTCACTTAGAGTAGGAGTCTCCTTGTCTGCATTTTCTACACAAGCTGCATTGGTCATTTCAGCACCAACTTCTATTGTGTTGTCTGTAGACCTTTGACTGGTGTCCACCTCTTTCAAAGTTTCTCTGGGGACTGAGAAACAGACATGACATTAAAACATACATTTGATTATAATTATATGCAAGGCTTTATCGAGTATCCACTCAGTAAGCAATAATACAAAAAGCAACAAATGAGCTGTGCAAATTAAGAAAATAGTAGATGAGGTGAAGAGATTAGTAGCGGAGCCAGGAAGTCAAATGTACCCTCATGATGTTTTTCTTAACTGCTACACCAAATGTAAAAAGAAAAAGCTGTGCTATTTAGGGTCAGACCACAAATAAAACGTCTACGTAACAAAAAGGTTTAGCTAATATATTTGGCTTGGCTTACACAACTTCTGTTTAGCCATTATTTGGGGTTCAAGCTTTCCTTTCCGATCTCTCTTCTTTGCAGATGCCAGGATGGATATCGCTGGAACAAAACAGTACAAGACTAGTCAAAGAAACCAATTCATTTACAGATGCCAATGTGGAACAGTCATTGCAATAGAAATGCTCACCTCTGTGGTAGGAGCATGGCTCCCAGATGGGCTTGTCCAACTTTACGACCTTTGATGGCAGAAAATATTAGAACAAAAGCATAAGCGCGTGGCTGGAGGAGATGCTAGATGAGGATGGTACAGAAATTCAGTTTCTAGAATAGAATACCTGTACATGTGATATGGAGTGAATACGTGCTGCTTGTTTGGCCAAGTCCAATAAGGTCTCTGCATCAGTGCTTGAATTCTGTGAGCCTGGGTGGAAACTGTCCTACACACACACAAATATTTAGTCTGGTAAACAGTCCGTTTTTCTGCTACATTTAAACACTCTTGTTTGAGGACATGTATTTACTGTGTACAATATACCTTAGATAGATAAGTACATTACTGTCAAGAAATTAATGTCTGAATGTATTTTTAGCAAATATGGCTAATAAACAGTATTGACAGTCACATCTTAAGATCAATAAACAGAAAAGTATAATTATTATAACTAGCATTGGGTGGTGCCACATTATTTTTAGTAATAGTAGTAGCAAAACAATTGTTTTAAGCATTCTGTAAACTTACAGCAGTGCCACTGTCCACTATCAATACTGTAGTTATAAAGTCAGCTACGTAAAATTATAAAGATGAATATACAGACAATACAATACAGACTGCAACAAAATACTGACTATTGTAATTAGAGACCCTTCATCTTTAACAATTATTAGAAAAGCATTTGAACGAGGTTGAAAGAAGTATCTGTTCTCACCACAGTATTTTAAAAACCTCAAAATGTTCCCAATCAATACAAATGTTTTTGAATTAAAGTACAATTTTTAGTAACGTTAGTAACAATAAAACACCTGTCCCTTCTCTGGCGACTGCTTCATTTCATTTTAAATAAGTGACTTTTCCCTAACGTGACTTACTGTGCTGTGGTTTGCATGCCTTTGCACAACAGTATTTGGGTACTGAGCGGCGATAGGAGCATAACAGTCACCGTGAAAAAATAATGCAGTGAAAAATGTTAGAAATAAAAATACTCACTAGAAATTTTCCAACATGTTCCCGACTGAACACATGAGCGTAACACTCATTGTCTGACAACCTCCTCTCACAGAGCAAACACAGAAATCCCACTTCTGTAGACCGTTGCCGTCCGACACCGACAACGTGCATGACCATGAATTGTTGACCTGCAATGATGAGGTAAAGAAAAGTCAAAAACATCCATTGTGTACTTCTGATTTCTGGCAAGTAGTATTCTCTCCGGTAGTACCCACCGAGCAGGGGAAATCTCTCATTTTGTTTGAGTTTGCTGTATGTTTCACGCCGTGGAACTGCCCAGACATAAAAACAGGCAAACACAAGTCAGATGAAAGTAATCATGGCAAAAAATTGAATTAATCTTATTAAGGGTTAGAAATTATTTTATCACTAACCATCACGCTTTAAGAGAGTGTGGTGTAGTTCAAGTCTCTCCATCACTGCAGATAAAAATCGAGAATGAAACACAAAACTGCTGCTCTTAAACTGCTTCAGGTCTCATTTCTGGATTTTAATGTTGTTCGAGTAGGCTTGGTGGCAAGCATGACCAAAACCAGTTGAAATAATCTCACCGAGCACAATTTTGAATTCATAACTAAAATTGCAATGTGGGGAAATATAGAGGTGCAAAAACAAACTGAAACTTATGTCTGTGCATTAATTAGAGGCACAAAACATTTGATTTGTCTAAAAAAAGGGTTTAAGTGCAGAGAGGAAAGATACAGTTTGTCTCCCCAACTTCCTCTGAATAATTTGATGCAAGACCAGTTCTACCTTTTGGGTAACTAGGTGGAATGAGTCTCTGAAACATCCAGTATGGCATATCAAGTACCTGAGAAAGGAAAAAATAAGTAAATTAGTAATGACTAAAGAAAATCATTTATAGAAAATGATTGCAGGAAACTCACCTTTTTGTTCTATTACATGAACAAGCTTTACTGTGGTGGTGGTGGTGGTGGTGGTGGTGTTAGTTTCTTTTGATTGAATGTTAGTTTGTAATGCTATGAAAATGACTTTTGTATATCTCTACACAGATGCGAACACCTTAGTAAGAAAAGAAGTTCTTTGAATTGGCATTTTACCTTCAGCAGCATCTGATTTGGCCCTCTTTCCTTCTCCTCTTCCCATGCCATCGACCTTAAGACTTTCACATCCAGAGGATTCTCCCAGGCAAAAGGGAGCCGCCAGGGATTCTGGTACAGCTACGAATTCAAGAAAAAAAAGCTGGTTATTATAAACCAAGGTAACTACTGTTTTTGGGCCCTGCAAGACTCATTATTTTCTAAGTGGAATCTAAACTGCACTACCATGCAAGGATGATGACCTTTTAAAAATATGTTTTTGTTATTGTTACATTCTGAATGATTCTCAGGATAGATTGATTACCTAAATACTACTTAATCGGAAAACAATGTGGCAGCTATAGATCAGTTTTTAAATATGTGATATAAAACTATTAACAATAAGACCACATACACGTCATTCGAAGTTCCTCACAACACATTAATGGAACAACTGGCACCCACACACAGCTGCACTGGTGTCACAATAATGTGCAAACACAAACCACAGAAAACAAACGAAAGCTCACCAATGTGTGTATGAGATGTTTTCGAGAGTTGAAGTGTTGTCTGAGTAAAGACTCAGGGAAACAGTCCTCACAAGCAAAGCACACATAAATAGCTTCCTCCTGAACATCAGTGTTGACACAAGTCACTACCAGGGGTACACCTAAAACAAAAAGCAAATTAAGGCTTATTAACATGCATTACATTTTTTTAACACCTTACAAAGACACAATGATAACAAACGGGTAAGCTCACCAATAGCTGGATGATTTTGCTTTGCGCTCTCTAGGAGGTACCTGTATAAGCCAAGATTGGGTTTCGTTCCTAGCGTTTAAAAAAAAAAAGGAAAGAGTGTTAAGAGAAAGAGCTGAAAATAATACAAAAATTAATTGCAATTTATCTTTAAAAATACAGAACACATAATCATTGTGAGGGAAGTAAAAAAAAAAATTACACATACTACACGTTTAATTTCTACCATGTTTGATCTTTCCGAATCTTGTGTAAAGGTGCCTCTAAAAAAATAAGTTGTCTTGCCTCGTGGGAATGTTAACGAAAGTTACTAAAAAAGGTCAAGCCTTGGCCTGTGGGAGAACTAGTGGACAAAGACTAGCACAAACACTCTTAACCTGGACTTATACACCTTTCATAACTATTATCTTATTCATAACTGCACTACAACTGTACAATACTGTATACTTGCATTTAAATTTCCACTATGTTCACCTCAGTTGATTTTACTTGCCCACCACTGCACAGCATTACACATTCATATATGTACAGTAACATTATCCCACTTATAAAAAAAAAACAAAAAACAAACTTAAAATAAGTATTGTATTGTGTTTTGCTCGTTATCTTTGTCTTTTTTGCTCCAAGCTGCTGTAACGGTATAATTTCCTACTGGGATTAATAAAGTACTCTCTCTTTCTATCGCTCTGCTTTATGATTTTTTTTTAAAGCTGAGATTTAGATGTATTTATTTTCAGACCTTTTGACCAATACTGTTTTCTGTATTGTTTTAAACTAATGACTCAAAGTGTTGCAGAATGTTGTCACATAAGGAGAAAAGTGTACCTGTTTGGTCATAGCCATCACCTCTTTCATCTGTAAGAAAGGGGGAAAATAATCATCTCATTAAGATAAGGTGAACAATACACAATATTATGAGAAATATGAGAAAAGTCAAGTACCTTCAACAAATAATTTCTTCAACATCTGGAGAAGAACAATAGGAACAGATCTTATGTAAGGTCATATTTTGTAGCATATCATGAAAAATCCTATTATTTAAAAGTCCTGTGATTTAGACTTTCTGTAGGAAGATATGAAAGTGTTGAGCTACCTGTTTGTGGTTCCACTTTGACAAATGTTGTAAATAGGGAGATATAGTCTTAAAGTCCATATTGCAGTCCTGCCACAGGGGAGGAAAAAAGTTAAACAAAGTTCACTTGATTTAATAACCTTGTGTTCTTAATGGTCGCCACAACATAAAATACCCTGGCTATTACTGTTCCAATTATGTTTAATGACATTTATAGTATTATTGTAATATTTATAATTTATCACCTGACAGCGTAGTTTGTAGCACGATGCTGTTGATACAATATGAAACTCTACAAAGAAAAAACAGTACGTATTATTGAGTTGTTAATTCCATATTCTTAAAATGTTAACAACAGTAGTTAAAAAAAAGAAGAAATGATACATGGACAATACAAGGACATTTTACACTGCAGATATTTCACATTATCACAATTGGTGTAATACCAACAGCCTCAAACAGATACAACTAGTAACACTGAAATACAATACATACCCAGCTTTTTCCCTGGCTTGACGCTTGTAATCAAGCTCATCTCCTTTTTTCCCTTTGTGATGGATTCCAGTTTCTGCAAAGCTACAAACCACCATATGCTCAATTAGTAAAACATAATTCAGAGGAATATAACCTAAACTGAGCATGAAAAATAAATACCAACCTTCTGCAAAACAAGCAAAATTCACTGATTCGAATTCGTCAGGCTCCAGGCTCACTTGCTGTAACAGAAAGTCATACAGTTTGACATTAATAGAAACAAAAGAATCAATTTAGAAAACCTGCACTAGAGGCTTTATCTATATTACCTTCATATCAGTGTTTGAAGTACCATGAATTTCCTCTGTCTGCTTTGCAAATCCGAGTATCTCAGAGGCAAATTGCTTGGTGTAGTCCTTGTAGCATTCCTTTGACAACAAAGTAGAGGGGTGCCAAGCTCTCTGCACAGATTAAAACTGATGTGAATTACACAAATATGCTACAGGAAGACAAACAGTACTGATTTTAGTTAGGATTCATTACTCAACCTAACATCAGAACAAAAACAACTATATTTAAGGCTAGATAAAGCAGGAAATGCTATAGTGATTGTGCAGCCAAACTGATCACTAGATGATAAACCAAATCTGGGAAATTATTCTTGATAATACTTTATTCTTTCTGATATCCTGGGACATTATGTACAGATGGATGGCATCATTTTGCACATGTACTATATATGTCAAATTATTCCAATTATATAGGAAATCCGTAATTTCATCCTGGAATTTCACAAACATTTCTAACTATTAGGGGCCGGTAACTTCAGCAGTAACTTGCACAAGCTGCTTGTAACCACCTAATGTCAATGTATCGTAGTGACCAGAACTCCCTCTACAGAGAACTGAGTAATTTCCCCAACTTTCATTACTTATCAGTAGGAGTTTGTCCGCCCCCCCCCCCCCGTGGCCATGTGGCACTAGGGGGAAAAATCAGGGGATTATCAAAGTCATTAGAATTTATCCCAAGATATTCCAAGGCCAGATGGGACTCCTTTCAACCTGAAGGACCAGCACTTCTGCTGTGTGCAGGGCCGCTGCAACTCTTAGGTTCTCTAAAAAGGCTGAAGACGTGCGTTTGCTGCTGCCTTTTATTAAATGGAATTTGAGGCTTTTGATTAATATCTTACATTGCACTGTATATCTTTTACTCTCCTGTTTTATATTATTGTTATGCCTTTTATGTTTTATGTAAAGCACTTTGAACTGCCTTGTTGTTGAAATGTGCCATACGAATAAAACTTGCCTTGCCTGTTGTCTTATTGGCAAACCATAAATAATAAAATATAAAATATGCTTTTTAATGTTATAGCTACTTACAAAGTAAGAAAAGATGTGGTCAAAGCTCAGGACATGTTTGATGATTGCATGGGTGGCCAAAGTTAGGTTGCAGAGCATGCAGAGGTAGTATCTCTTCTCAGTCGGTCCAACACAAATGCATTCAACAAGGTTCTGCATGCCTACAAGACAATGATCAGAGAAGATAGAAAAGGAGAAGAGATTTTAGTTCAAAAAGAAAACGGAGGAAGGTTAACAATTAAGTCTCCAGCAAGAGTACGTCTGTTCAAGTATGAATTTCAATTTAGCTGAATTTGTATTAAATTAATATGACTGTAGTGACAAGGTAAGTTATCTCATAAGAAAACATTTATGTAAATGAATTAATTTATTTAATTTGTACATTCATTCATTAAATCGAATATTCTATGTTGGAAAAAACTTTTTTTTCCCCTCTTAGTATCTTCCTGTTTTTCATGACCTTCCTGTTATCCATATTTAAGGAAACCACCTTCAGTCCTAAAATCAATTGCTTTAAGGTGGGGCATGCGATTCTAATCCAATAAATGTCTGTCACATTCAGCAAATATCTCCTCATGGTCCACTAGCTGTCCGTTCAGTGTGTGTGAAAGAAAATCAGCCCCTGGCTCTGTAAATGTGAAACTAAGGGGCCACACAACACTATTCCAGCCATGATTTGTGTGTCAGGTAACGTTAAGTGACTTGCCTACGGACATTCAGCTTACTTTCTAGTTTGCCAAGATATGCTGTTGTTGTGATGGTAGCTATAGTAGCAGGAGAGTTGCGTGTATCGCTGTCTGGAGCTGGTGTGCTGCTCTGGGAAACCATCTCTTCCTCTGTGGTAGCAACTGTAGGTGCAGTTTGCTAACCCACAACCCAGCTTAAGTTATATTACTTACGGTGTCATTGTTCGCTCTATATCATGGCACGGGATTTCACCAGAATCGCATACCCCACTTTATTCCAGTAGATTAAAACAATTGTCATTTTGATAGATGAGCAAGTGCTATTTTAATACATTTACTGACCAAGCAGTGGATGCTTCCTGTTGCTGTCTCTTTGGTATGTTTGTATCATCGTCCTATTTGGCTTGACAGCTAAGGGGGGGGAGATTGCAACGATGAAGCATGCACTAAAAGACAATAACAAAGAGCTTACAGATATGTTATGATAAGAATTGTAGTAACAACCAGACACAAGAACAGTTTCTACCCACAAGCCGTCACTCTGTTGAACACTGAACACCAGTCATACAGTATAGCGTCAGGAACAATCCCGGTGTAACAACCTTGTGACACAAACATCCACTGTTCCTGTACATTTATTTCATGGCTTATGTAAATATTAACACTTCTATGCACACTAAACATACTTTATATACTGCCATATCCAACTACCTCAAGTATATAAAGCAACATGTTGCTTTAATCATATTTATTTCAGTAATAATTGCACTCTGCACCATTGCACTAATTATCCTACTGTTTCAAAATGTTATTTAGTTTTTTGTTGCCCTTGTTTTTAGCCTTATATATGTCCACTGCTGTGTATGTAGAGAGAGCGCAACGAAAAACTGGAGTCAAATTCCTTGTATGTATATACATACCTAGCCAATAAAGTCAATTCCGAATGTTCTAAATAATATTTTCTCTGAGCACCTTAAGACTTCTTGTGTTGTCATGATGTTATATGACTGAAACAAGGATTATTTGATATGATGGAAAGCTCCAGAGCAGGTGGACCTTGCGGTGAGATTCTGAAAGATTCTGATCAAGTTTAGTCCATAAAACAGATAAAGCAATTATTGTAGCTGATCGTAATATTCATGTGGACGTCGATAATGATCGCCGTAGTACGGCGTTTATCACATTGCCTCCAAAAATTTAAAAATAAATAAATAAAAAGAAGAGATGATAATAAAATAAAGAAGGTTAGCTCCATGGTATAAACCCAAAACCGCGAATTAAAGCAAACATCACTTGAAAAGAAATGGCGTTCTACTGATCTGGAAGAATCTCGTTTAGTCTGGCAAGATAGTCTGGAAGAATGCTGGGGAATATGTACGGGCAAGAACTAGGAAAAGAGATCCAGTACCAAGATGTATTAAACTTCTCACACCCTGTATGTAGATGTTTTTCTCTGTACAAGTCTAATTTATGCAACATCACGGGCCAGCAGTTGTAACTGCACCATAGACAGTAACTTATTGACAGTTAGCTACGAGGACGTGGACTGCGTTGTGCTTTAAACTTCAGACACAACTGGGAGCTGTGGGGGAGAGCTACATGTTGTCTCTCCAGATATATATCTGCATTGTTTGTTTGTGTGGAAATAAATACTTTTTAAAAAGGCATTTGTAGGTCTCGTGTGGATCCCTTCTCAACAACCAACTCGGAGAGAGGTTGGCGTACCTCAACATTAGGTACAGAACCCAATAAATCACATCATCATGATTTTAATGGTTCTTTCAGCAAAGAAGAAAATTGTGATGCAAAAATGATCATTCCCACTAACTTTGAATCATATTGCAATATCTGCGAAAATAATTACAATATGATTTGTATTTTTATTTTTTTTTTTACCATGTTGTGCAGCCTTACTTTCTGCCTATTAAAAAGGGAAGTTTTTCCTTGCCTCCGTTCTTCTTTTCCTTCCGGCTGTTCCCTTTCAGGGGTCGCCACAGCGAATCATGTGTCTCCATCTAACCCTGTCCTCTGCATCCTCTTCACTCACACCAATTAACTTCATGTCCTCTCTCACTACATCCATAAATCTCCTCTTTGGTCTTCCTCTAGACCTCCTGCCTGGCAGCTCCAGCCTCAGCATCCTTCTACCAATATATTCACAGTCTCTCCTCTGAACGTGTCCAAACCACCTCAATCTGGCCTCTCTGGCTTTATCTCCGAAACATCTAACATGAGCTGTCCCTCTGATGTACTCGTTCCTGATCCTGTCCATCCTCGTTACTCCCAAAGAGAAACTCAACATCTTAAGCTCTGCCACCTCCAGCTCTGCCTCTAGTCTTTTCTTCAGTGCCACTGTCTCTAAGCTGTACAACATCGCTGGTCTCACCACCGTCTTGAACATCTTTCCTTTGCCACTCGCATATTGCTCATGGTGGGAATTGTTGGGTCTCTAAATAATAATAATAATATAAAGAGTACGGTCTAGACCTGCTCTATATGAAAAGTGCAATGACTTAACTTTTGTTATGAATTGGCGCCATTATAAACCTGTTTCAGCAGATATATTAACTGGGTTAAATGATTAATACAAGTAGTGATTACAACAAAGGGCTGCTGTTTTGATTATATGTCAGATTTGTTTTTTGGTAAAGGGGTAGATTGAACTCTATATTGAACTCCCTGAGACCTGATTAATGCTTCTGCAGAAAGAAAAGTCCTAAAAAAACATTTGTGCACACACCTTCAAGCAGCTTGAGAAGCTTGTCATTTTCACTGAGAGTGCACATCACTGGGGAGAAGGATCAGATAATTTTCATTAAAACAAAAACTCTAATACAATTCTCAAACAAATATTACATACAGACATTTTTTAATTCTATACCTTCCGAGTAGGTACTTGTTTCAAGCTTTTTCAACAGATTCTCAGGTAAATCCAACATCTGCAAAGAGAAAATGTGGTGAAAACACAACATCCCCTATAATTTATTTTTCATCCCACCAATAAAAAAAATATTGCAACACAGTCTTTTTATATGGCAGTGCTTAGTAACCATAAAACAATGGTAAGAAACAATGTGGTCATGGGGTGAACTAGAACAGCTGCAGTGCATCCTTGGCAATGAGAAAAAGCATGACCACGTAACAGGTTTCAGTTCAGTCACACAAACTGGTGCTATACGAAAACATAACCTAACGAGACAAGTAAGAGCATTATGTTTTGGGCAGTGTAAACACAACGACATATCACCTTTTTAAGTAGATATGGGTGAAACAGTTGCCCATTTATACAGCCAGGAGTTACGGAGCAACGTTAGCATTCATTTGGACACCTGATAAATGTTAAGACCAATATTGGGACTGCTTTTAGCTCTGTTTTGGTCTCTGCCAGCTACTGAAGGAAATATCTTCTATGTTTACCAGCCTGCTGCTAACTTTGTCTATGTGTCGTTTAGGGATTGGCATGTAGTGTATGTTGGGTTTTTAGAGCTTTTTCATTAAGAAAAGCTGCCTGCTTCAGCCAAAAAAGACATCTCTGAAACGAAAAACAGTAAAATTATGGGCTGGAAAACTAAAATAATGAGCTGAGCTATAAAGCTCCATAGAGCTGACGGGAAACGCAGAGTTGGGTTATAATTCTTTGTTGGTTTTCACTACAAGTGACCCCTTCCAAGAAGCTGTGATCCACTGTTAATATAAAATTATTGAATATCGTTGCGTTAAGTTTTCAATATACATTTACATGTATGATTGCAGGCCTCCAAGTACAAACCTGTAGTTGTCCGGACCCCCTTTCTTTGAATTCCTTTGTGATCTCAGGCCTCAGAACAACTCTCATATCCATGTTGGGGACCCAGGAGAAACTCAGTACATTGGGGTCTGTGTAGTTCTGAAATACAAATTAAAATGTGCTTCCAAATATTAAAAAGGGGCATTAGGTAAGGATTGAGACTACTCTCCACCTGTCGAATTCATACTCCAAAAAAATAAAAGAGGGGGCAGCATATCACATATCCGGGCATAACGCATTATAACTGCCGTTAGCTAGTTAGCTCAGTTAGATGTGCTGTGCCAAACCAGGAGTGATGATTGTTCGAACAGTTTAAAGACTAACCCAGATGGTTTTGGTGAGATTTTTTTTGATACTTTAATAAATAAACTCGCAGAGATCTCCCAGCTTGAACTAACTGAGGTATAATTTCGGCGCAGTTATTGGCTCTCGAGGCCATTTTACACTTGTATTACAACACAGGACGGGCCGGAACGAACCCAGGGATAGCAGGTTAGCATGCTAATTTCAGAAGATATCTCTGCAACACCATACATTGACGTTGTGGAGTATGAAATCAGCTACGAGCAAGAGCTCTCTTCACACAATTTTACTTTATTAAAAATAGTTGTGACAGAAACAAGGAGATAATCTGCATTGGCTGGCTTGGACTCTTCATGAGTCGCTGCAATGGTGATATCACCCTCCCTCGATGCTTAATTTAGTATCAATATCAGCATCATTACCAAACTTTTGGCTGAGTATAACATTTCTTCCTGAAACAGACCATCAGCCTTGGTCATGGTGTTCCAGCCAAGAATGTGCAGCTTTTCAGAGCAGATTTCCAAACAATTCCCATCAATTCTCAACTTGTGCATTCTTACAGAAACAGTAATCACATCAGAACAAAATTGCCACCCTGTAAACAGGATAATGTTTACATAGTTGAATGCTTCCCAAGCTGTGAGTACTGTTTCTGACACTAGTCCAATGTTCCAGCCTTGTGTAACTGTTATTCTCCAAGAGCACAGTTCAACATGGGGACAGAGTAGTGGATTATAGCAAATAAAAGAGATATGATTATGAAATGTTATGTTTATATATGTGAAATGCTCCCACAATGTCCTTGCCAATGCCAGAACTGTTAGTTCTTCACATTCTGTTGACAAGGTTAGTTCATGTTTTGAAATAAAAAAAAAAATCTTACATATTTCCCCTTTAAAAATCGGTTCATAATCAGCACTTACAAAGTAGTTGATGCAATGGTCACCAGAAGAGAGGTGGTGTAATATCTTGTCTGGCGGACGCTTTTCCTCACAGACATGGCACAGGTAAAAAGAGGTCATCGTCTCTTGACTGAAACACACAGTCAGCAGAGACACGCCTGGAAGAAAGCCCATTTAAAATAGAATTACTTTAAACATAATGAATCGGAACTGCGCATCGTCTCACAGGTTTACATTTGTTTTAATGAGAATGACCCCATTAATGACCATCTGATGCCTGACACGTTGCTTTGATTACACACATTTGTATGAGCAATCAAAAAAAAGGTGTCTAGGTCAAATATTTTGTGCAGAGAAATCTTTTCTCCTTTTTACCTTGAGCTATGATAAGGTTTACGCTCCTGTGTCAGTATAGATCTCAGGTTTGTTGTCAAATTAAAGAGTATGGTCGAATACAATAAAATTGTTTCTGCATTAATATAGAACTCAAGGTTCAATTAGACTAGAATTGGTTGAAATACATTTTTACTGCCATGTCAATC
Organism: Coreoperca whiteheadi; assembly: GCA_011952105.1. Classification (NCBI taxonomy): domain Eukaryota; kingdom Metazoa; phylum Chordata; class Actinopteri; order Centrarchiformes; family Sinipercidae; genus Coreoperca; species Coreoperca whiteheadi. The sequence goes on from CM022477.1 coordinate 14,092,319, forward strand.
CTGTACACAGTGTTTCCCTATTTCTCATCTTATTGCCATCAATCATTGTAACTTCTAGAGTGTAGCTGGTGGTTGTTTGTGTTCTTTTGAGATGTATGAAATGAAAAAGTAAACTAACAACATCTTCTGTAGCACACAATTATGGACTTGTTAGGCTAATCTGCCAATCTTTACACAAAACAACCTGAAGTCTCTCCAAAGCTTTTAACCATATCACACAGTCTTGAAGATCAGAGATTTCAAGTGCTGGAAAAAGCTAGTAGGCAGACCTTGAGTTGGAATTGTTTTGTCTACCTAGTATTCCCAAGGTCAAGAGTGAACTTTGATGCTTAACGTGAACCTTTTCTTGCCTTTTTTTTTAAACAGTAAATCTGTATCGTAGGTCATTTGCATTTAAAGTCAGTTTACTAACCTATGATGGGATGTTTCATTTCTTTTTTAGATTGCGGATCCACCACAATAATGAAGGGAAAGGGGCCTGTAGAGCAAGTATGACAAAGAAAAACATTAGCCAACATTAATTCAATCACACTATCTCAGTCTAATCAATAGGCTAAAGTTCTCGGATGTTTCCAAAATCTAGGTTATTTATTGTGTTTTCGGACCGCCTGGCGCTCTTTTAAAGATCTGGTTTCATTGCAGCCTCTTCTTCTGCAATGTTTTTATTGACACCCAACTGGAGAATTAGCGCCACCAGCTGTTTCTTATTTCGCCCAAATCCTAATATTCACACAAGAGTTGTGGATAGAAATGCAAATTAATCACATTTTCTTTTGCCAATTTTCTAGAAACGTGGTTATAAATTTGCACTACATGGGGTGTGGTGCAATGAATCGTATAAATGGGCATAACATGCACACATTTGGACAGACTACCCTTTAGACAATGTGTTTAATAGCATTAAATAGAAACTTTGCTAACAAGAACCAAACAAACAGGAAGGAGAAAAAGGTGGCTTACCAGAACCCTTGAACTTATCTAATAAGAATTAAAAAGGTAAGAAAAACAAACAAAGATTAATTAAACTGGACATAAAATCTGAAAAACACAGACATTAAATGTACATGAAAATAAAAGTTAAAAAATTTTTTTAAAAAAGCATTACCTTTCTGGAAGACTTCTTCCATTTTCTGTTGGTAAAGAACAGAGAAAAGATGCAGAGGTGGTTTATTAATGACAAGGGAAACAAAGCAACTGTAGGTGTGTTCTTTATTGCAGGACAGGAATCAGGCTGAAACGTAGTTCTCAATTTAACAAAGATTTATTACAGTTCAGAAGACCAAATTCATGCGTGTACACGGACCCTCTCAGTTTGAACTCCACAGACCACCGATCTGTGGTTAGCTGCAGAACTCTCCCCAAGAGAGATGCCTAACTTTAGCTTTACACAAGATTTTAAATGGAAATGTGCAACTATCTAATTGGTCGACATCAGGCAGAGGAGAGGCCATGATTCTCAGCATAGCTTCCCCGATTGGTCCACAGCTTTGCAACGTCATCCTTCTCCAACCCTAAAGAACAACCTTCTGAATAGTTAATTAGTTGCCCTACTCTGTCATAGCTACCACTCCCCTAGATATCATCTATACATACAAAAAGCTGGCCTAAACTGGTTTTTCTCCATCTTGGAGAAAAACCATCTCCATCTCCATCTCTTAAAGGGGTTTTTCGGTGCATCTGTTAAAACCACATACTGGCTGGCACCTCCATCTCGACTCCTCGACCCCTGCTAGTTGAACTCTCACTTCCCTATCTTGACCAACTCGAGTTGACCACACGCCGCCTGAACTTCCCAATGAGCCGTTGTCGCATACAGCAGTCAGCTCACTAGAGCGCTGCAGCACATCCTGTTTGCACAAAAACATCTCTTATTATAGTTTTGACCTCATCGCTTTAATGGAAACTATCATTCCACTCAAAGATAGTTAAACATCTTCAATAATCAATATGGCGTAATTCTTGTAGCATTAAAAGCATTCTAGTTCAATATCAAGGCAAGTTGTTCAAAATAGCAAAGCAGTTTTATTTTATTCTAACACAACCATGGCCTGTCTCATGACACAGGATTACAATTAACTGGACTAACTGAGTCAAACACAGGACTGGTCTTTTCACTCCAATCATCCAGAGCCTCCAGCTTTAACTCAACAGTTACCCAGCTTCCTTCTAATGAGACAGAAAACAAACTTTCAAGTAGCCATCAATGCACCGTTGCATTTTGCAATCAGGTTGGAAGACAAACTCTCGGTTGAGGCACCTTTTCTATGTAGAATTTTAATGTCCTACATGAGTTCACATTCCCTAACAGTCCCAAGGCATGCGGTTTGGGTGAAATGGAAACTCTGTGCCTGTGCATATGCCAACACCAGTTTAAGGGTTTACAGAACAGGAAAAGTGCTTCATCGCCCAAACCCTTGTTTTTATATTGGTTGTTGAATGGTTCAGACTGAGAATGTTATGCTGATTCCAGAAAGTACCCTGAGAATAATCAGGTTAAGTGTACATAAAGTTTAAAGCCCACCTTTTGATGTGCCCTTGAACGCATATGTTTCTTCAAATCACACATCCTGTTAAATGTGGTGAGGCAGACCTACAATGAGAACAACAAAGACAAAAGGCGGCGCATCAGCAACAAAGAAACAGAATAAGATAAGCGATATTTGTCTACATGATATGTGGATAGTATTTATCCACCACAATAATGAAGAGAAAGGGGCCTGTAGAGCAAACCTGACAAAGAAAAATATTATTACACAGCCAACGTTAATTTAATGACACTATCTCAGTCTACACAATAGGCTAAAATTTGCATTTTTTCACATTGCAATGATCCCTTGCGTGAAGACTAGGAGCCACATCTCCTCATTGAAAAACAGAGCTCAAAAGCGCCAACAGGAGTCACTGAACAACAGGACAAAGGTCATCCTTGACCACCTGTTATGATGAGACCAAAATCTTCTATTTAGATAACTGAACCATCTCCATGAAAACCAAGCAAACTCCATCCACTTGTGAGATGAGATGAGCCAAGAGATGTGGCTGCTAGCGGTTATAGAACTGCAACAACACAGCAGATTACATGTCAGGCCATTAAAATGAAAACACATGGCACATTTCTTCTCCAGAACAATGTGCTTTAACAGTTTCAGCTGTCAGCTGACGGGTATTAAATTTAAAACAGATTTGTATTGAAGCTCAAACGCGCTACGAGTTGCTGAAAGATCCAGCTAAATGAAATATGGCCGAGTCTCACCCCCTTGAATCCCCACTGAACTTTGATACACAAAGAGGGCAAACAATGAAGAGACACCGAAGAATAAAAATTAAACAAGAACTCTGACAGTGTGCACCTCTTGCTGGCAGTTGCCACAGCAGAATCAGCCCATGCCACAGCATCCTGTCCAACCTATTGCAGCAGTTGTGCCTGACTTATGCTAACGGCTATACTGTGCACCTCTCGTTGTGCAAAACATCCTGTGTTACTCTCCACTGGGTAAAGTCCCCAAGTTTGTGACTAATATCGAAGCCTTTTTACTAATGCGCCTTATGCATTTTTAAAAATCGTTATGAGTTGCTAAATAATAGCTTTTTATACATCTTATCACACGTTCAAAGTGATAGGTCTAGAAGACGCTCCATGTGGCCTCATTAAACCGGGCGAGTATCTTGAACCCAGTCTCGAGTCGCTCTCAGGTTGTCTGAGGTACCACTGGTACCACCTAAAAAAACTTAATAATAATAAAAAATAAAAACACTAACGCACATACACTCGGTTGCTATCCGGCCTGTCTCAACACTTACTAGGACATTTTGGGCTGAAGGAAGTGATACAACCAAGCTGTCAACTTTCTGGTTTCTTAGGCATTCGCTAACATAATATTTAACTGCTTATGTAGAATAATGAAAAACCCTAGGTCACATGGAATCAGTCAGCTGTCTCTAGGTAACATATCCTTGGCTAGAGGGGGTATCAGCTAGGAATCACACCAGTATGCTTTCTCAAGGTTATCAATTGTTGTGATGTGATAACGTGCTAAATTAGCAGTAAAAAAAAAAAAACTAAGTACAACTTAGGCTCAGGGGGATGTCAGTTTTGAAGATATTTAGTCATGAACCAAAGTATTGTACAAATTTAAATTAAGACCAGATGATGGTACTTGACGAAAAGTCAGAGAATCACAAAAGTGAGTACACTTCATCCTGAGGGGTACATGAATGTTACTAATACTGCATTTCATGGCAATCCATCCAGTAGTTGTCGAGACACTTAAAACCACAAATGCGAACTTAACAGTCAGTAAGAATCATCCTCTGGGAACAATGAATTCATCCTGTAGGGTTGAGTCTGTACCACATTTCCCACCGACCGAGCCATCCCTAGAGCTATACCCTTAGCATGGCTAAACACTTCAAGTAACCACACCACTCGAATGCACTGGCTACCGGTGGCTGCCCAAATCCGATTCAAGACACCGGTACTTGCCTACCGTGCCGCAAATGGTTCAGGTCCATCCTGCATCCAGGACATGGTTAAACCATACATCCCCCTTACACTACGCTCTGCTACTGGCAACTGGCATGCTACTCCCTCACTACAAGGGGGGCCCAGCTACTGCTCAACAAAATCAGGACTTTTTCCCCCACAATGGTGGAACGAGCTCCCCAGGACAGCAGAAACTTTACACATCTTCCATCACAGACTGATAACTCAATCTGTTCAGACTACACCTTTACCAATAAAAACAAACCGTCTCTTATTGTTTCTAACGTATTTGAGTTTTGGGTTGTATCCACGTATTGTAAGTCGCTTTGGCTAAAAGAGTCACCTAAATAAATTTTGTGTAACAGTTTGCATTGTCAGTTACTATGTTTGATTGATTTTTTATTTATTTTGGGCAAGTGAACATTTTTAAACAATGAAACATAAATAGCATCTTTTTTGACAGTTTATGCGGTTAATCCACAAATACAGTAACAAAAAGCTTGCATGTAACGTGCAAGGTTATTTTCCCCCATTTGTCCAAAAAGGAGTGGGAAGAAGAACTTTTTTAATTCCACCCCCATTTCACATAAATCATATAACATAACGAGCTTCCTTTTTGTTTTCATTAAAAATTACTTCATATCATTACACTTAAGGACGATAAGTAGCTGTTGTATCTTTGGTAACTTAATAATTACAATGCAATAATATTTATAAGATACCAACAACAGTAATGAAATTTTACAGACACCAACACTGACCCTTTCACAGAGCAGTGAAAGGGGCAGGCACGAGAAGGTCTGAACTGGAAACTGGTTAATCCATTGGAGCGTGAAACTATCCTTTTCTCCAAAATTGCTCCACAGACGCGACGTGACTGATGAAGCTATTGACGAAGTTAAATAAATGTACCGCGTGTTATGAATGTGTGATATGCTCAGACAAATTACGTTGTTACGGTTAGCCATGTTAACACAAAGTACGTAATATGTAAACTGTGCATTCTCATGATACCATTAGAACTGGCTAAAGGAAGATTTGGGGTTTTCCAAATGCCCAAATAAGGAAAGCATGACACATCACTTTTAACGAAAGTAGGTGGCGAACCCTGACCATCTCCAGTAAATCATTCGGGTGCCTTGAGACTGGGTTATTGGTCAAGTGTTGGAAAGGAAATCCTGACCCAATATTTGGCCCAGACCTGGACTTCTGAACACTATCCCCTGACTTGCCGTGGCACTCCTCTCTCACTCACCTAATTTCACCATAGCTTATAATCGACACTGTTTATTTCCCTGTCTCTTAATTTCAAACCAATCAATGAATTTCTCCCTTTTTTGAAGCCATGACTGAACCTATCACATATCTATCAAATGTGCTCATTTGTCTATATAAGCATTTACTTTCATAAATGAAATCCCTATAATTTCACCATCATATCGCAGATCCAGATTTTTTTCATTAGTTGTCTTCAATATTAACTTTTAGATTTAGTCAGTTCTGGGAATTAGCCAGATGTACCTCTGAACTTGACTGCATATTCTGCTGTCAGAAGGATACTGTTCGATTTTTACGCATGCTTTGCCTCGCAACCAAAAGAAGTTGAAACCCAGCAGAAGGGAGGCTAGTCTACTTGTGCCTTGGTCCGAGGTGGTCTCTTGCCTGGACGCTCATGGTGTCTCAACACCCCGCTGCGCTTCGGTTTCACTCCCCCTCAGCCGTATTCCGTCGCACGCAGGCCACTTGGAGAGCAGAGGGAGAGTGCGCGTGGGACTTAAATGTGACACTTTCTGCCCAAAACTATCAGGGATCGACCGCCAGTGGTGGGCTCAGCGCTGGACTGCTTTTTACAGGATCATCAGAAACACCTGCAGACTCATTTCAGTGAGGCGAAGGCGTCTTCTGCGGGTATCTGCAGTATGCACGCACCTTTCTGCGTCCGTTAGACGTTTCGGTTTGTGCTCTGTATCGTGATAATCGTAACTATTAGGCTATTATTGATGCGGATTTATGATCAATCTGACATTAAACTGAACAGTACAACAATCCAAGTACATTTTAACTGGAATGAGTTGTGACATTTTTCAGTAAAAGGTCACGCACGCGCTCAGTGAGATTGTAACCCTCGCGTTGCCCCGGGGGCCTCGGGGACCCGCGGCTTTCGCTTTGGTTCTGCTCGGAGTCTGACCACACATTAATCAACCAGCCTTCACCCTCGAAGAGCCTTTCAAGTTGATTCTCTGAGCACACGGCAGTAGCCTATGTGGGGTATCAGCTGTCTCTCAGTTTGAGGCAGATTAGGAATGAAAGCAATTTAGAATGCATCCACCAATTGGTCATTCCAGACCATGGTCTGCAGATTTGTTTTAAACATGCACACGTGACACAAACCCATCCCACAGGCAAAGATTCCCATTCCGTTTTTTTCTGTTACGGCCGCAAACAAAGGACAGTCGCGGTCACTTGGAGCCAGAAGTACATTATTCACCCACCTGACAGCCCAAGCTGTTGTGCTCCATGGTCAAATGCCGCGGTGAGCTGACCTGAAAGCACTTCTCCAGACAGGAAATTAATATTATGTTGTCATGTACAACATCGGCTCCTCTAATATGGCTGCAGAGAAGGGAGAAAACAAACTATCGGACGTGTAGGCGTCGACATCGAACTTGAGTCCAAGTGAAAATGAACCCGACAAAAGTAGACTATTTTCCTGCTCTCTAACACGCAGTTTCCGCGATGGTGCTCAAATGCATCGATCTGTGCCAGCTGTCGCGCTTTTCTTCTCGTGGACTGACTCCTCCCTCCTCTCAGCGTATCTGCAGCTGCAGCTGGGGTTCAGGGGACGAGCAGAGCGAAGAGGCCACTTCATTGTTTCTTTCAACTATTCTTTGGCCCTTTTCAGAAAATACAGTATGCTTTGACACCACTGATTGGGTGTTTCCAGATGTATAAATACAGGTAGCTGCAGTAACAGGCATTAACAATTATTTTTTAGTATTCAGGTGGTGCAAATCCCAAACTTTGAAATGTGGAAATAAATGATTGAAAATGAGGATGCTGGTGCTGGTTTCTGTCTCTCTCTCTCTCTCCACTCCTTCCTATCTCTAACTGCAGACCATCACTGTTGGTGATATTAGGCTGAATTAACACGGTGTGCAATGAAGATTTCATTTACACAGTTAATAAAGTGGTAGTGAAACACTGAGATTTCTAAAACAAACCCACTGAACAGATCCATTTCATGACACCAGTGTGTTTCACATAAATCTAGAAACAACCACACCATTAACAGGGGCATTTGGTGGTATTTTATACCCTGCTCATGTTAAGACATTAAAAGCAGACATCATTTAATGATTTTGCGCAGAAGTTGCTTCATTGGATTTCTTGAAACAACTGTCTAATGTATTTAGTTTCCATTTTGTCCTACAGGTGTCCTGGTGTCGACCTACTCTCCTCTCCTCTGTCAAATTGGCTCTCTGTCCGATTCCTTGTATCCACGCTATCTTAATTATGTCTCCTCGTGGCTTTCCTGTCCCATCTACAGCTCTGGTTTTAATTTTGGACATTCTACCTTTCCAAAATGTCATCCCACTCTGAACTGATTTTTGGAACTTTGAAACCTCGCTGATTGTGAACAAGTGTACATTGTATTAATTCTCCCTGATTCATATATAATTGTACCTAATCTATAGAACCATTCACACTGTTTTAATCAATAAGTATTACATGAGTGCTTTGTTGTTGAAACCTTTACAGTAAATCAACCATGAGGTGTAATGAGAAACTATTTTAGATTTGTTGTATGTGTGTTTCCGATGCCACATTCAGTTCAGGTAGGATTATAATATTTATCCCATACTAGCCCCATAGAGTCTAATGAGTCCTCCATACAAGGTTCTAATCATCTAGCCTAAATATGTGCACCCTTCCTATTGGATGGTGAACTGTAAATCTTACCTAAAGTCACATTGGAAATAGCAGGTCAAAATAATGTTAGCTTCACAGCAGCAACTGTACAGTTTGCTAACCCACAACCTTGCTAATGTTAGTTACATTACTTGTTGTGTCGTTGTTCGCTCTATATCACGGTGTTTTGTCATGGTTTTCGGATTTCTCCAGAATCGCATTCCCCACCTTTTAAGGAAAGACACAAGCTAGGCCTATATTTGAGTCAGGTAATTTAATCAAAGTAAACTTTGTACTGACATTGTCATCACCAAGCCTCAGTATTCTCCTTAATGAAAAAGTAAAACAAAAACAACATTCTCACACACACTTTTCTCACGCTCTCAAACACACACACACACACACACACACACACACACTCTTAAATTGAAATCAGGTGTTGACATTTGGATTGAGACAAAAAACAAGCGATACAACAACTAGTTGACCAAAAGTGATTAAAAGACTGGAAAGCCCCAGCAACATTTTAGGATTTGGGACTTTTCAGTGTTATTTCAGATGATTTGAACAGCAGAAAACACAGAAGGCATCCTGACATTGAAACGTAAAACAGTGGAAAGTGTCAGCTGTAAACTATGTAAATAAAATGTTATTGTAACTTAAAGCTTTCACTTAAAATGATCACCTACTTTCATCGATAAATGAGTGGTAACTAAAAACGTAAATTCTCTCCATCACAGTACATTACTATGAGTGATGACCGACTCATCGCTCCTGGAAGACTGTCAGATATTTCAGAGACAAGGTGATACCCAGTGAAAAGAAAACCAAGTTTCAAGAACAACCACAAAAATTGAACAACAATAAAAGTCATGAAGGAGTGTTGAATGTGGAGATCACTGCCTTGGTTTGTTCTTGCACATGAGTGCTTGTGTAACCTTCAAAATAAAATATTAAATGTCACATAAAACAAGACAAGGACTTAATGGAAGTGGAGGTAAGAAAAAAGTCATTCACCGCCATTATAGTCCTCAAATTATCTGTTTTCTTTCCAATATCTATTTCTCAAAATGTTCTCATTCCCAAATCCTCCTTTCTTCTCAGACACATTTGGCTCTCAAAGGACAAGATGCCCTTTTACCATCATCTAAGTCTTCAAAATATAAAAAACTCTCTCAGCACACTTCTCAATCCACACTTGCTTACTTTAGACGTACAAACCCATATGTTTCTATGCTACCACCCACATATGTATTATAACCCCCCACTGTCTAACCCTTCAGCCTACACCCTGATCTGAGTTTTCCACTCACTCCCGTCATAGCTCGTCATGGGAGACAACTTCATCTGCTTTAAGCTTGAACTCTGCCTCTGTGATCTTTCCGTCTCCGTCCCGGTCCTGGTTGGAGAACATGTTGTCAATGATGCGATAAGGATCGAAGCCAGGAGCCAGGCGGCCTTTACCCTCGTTCACCTGCTGCATGATGTAGTCTGTAAACTATGGAAACAAAGGGAACGAAGAGGGTGAATTAAGGATACACGAACAGTAGCAAAAAGGTCAAATGTTTCAGATGAACATTGAGGCGTTACAAATATTACAGTAACAGCAGGTTATCACATACTGTACCTCAGAGGGCTCCACTTGGTCGTTCTTGTCTTTGTCCATCTCAGCAAAGAGGTCAGGTGACACATCGTCATTCCAGATGAACATGTAGCCTTCAGGAAGTCCTTCCTCCACGTCTACCAGGTCGATGTCAAACAACAGCACAGCGCTCCCTGGAACTTCGTCAGCTACACAGAAACAGTATTAGCTGGAGCTGAAGTGGTAGAGCTCAGACTTAGTGGGACTGAAGCAAGACTGTGTTTAGAAATTGTTCCTCATACTGGCTGAAACTCAACACCACTGTTCTTTCTATTAGTTAAGCATGGAAGCAAGGATTGGATAGTGTGCAAATCCAAATCTAGATGTAAATCCAAAAATTTGTAATAAAGCGCCTATGTGTTGAACTTTTGTATGATTAGAACATTTTGCAAATGAGGTGGAAATTTTACTGTAACGGGTTGTTTGTGAAAAGAATAGGCCTAGTTCAACATTTTGGGAAGATCGATACTACTCTCTTAGCGTAAAGACTGGAGACGGGGAAAAAGCTTGCCTGGCTGTGTTTGTCCACTGGCAACTAACGAAAAGAATCCAGAAAGTCACTGCCCCTGTCTAGCTCTTTCCCCGTTTCCAGTCTTTGTGCTAAGCTAAGCTAACTGGCTAGACGATGTAGCTTCATATTTAATGGACAGATATGATAGTGGTATCAATTTCTCATCTAACTCACCGCCAGAAATGCTGAACTATTGCTTTGAAGCTAAATATCCTTATTGGTAAGAAAGTGTTGGTAATTGAATACATTCATGTACTCAGTGCGGAGAGTAAGAGTCCTTAGACACATTATACCTATCCATTTCCACACTCATAGGTACATGCATCAGAAAGACCACCACCAAATATATTCCAAATATATTATTGGAATAAATGTACATAGTTATCTCATATTAACTCTTTTATGTCCTTCCCATAACTAATGTGTGCATGTAGTCTTAGTGTGCGAAGTTGTTTTCCAGATGGCAGATGGAGTGTCTGCAATACAGCAGACGTGGGGCGATCTTTCCAAAACAGGAGTCGCGCCCTAACTGCAAAGAGCTGTCCTTAGAGATAGTCACACGGGAACAAAGCGTGTTGAAGGACAATCGAATTCTTGAGAATGGTGTAGGTTGCCGCATTTCTCACGTAGCTGCTGTGTGCTGCCCCTTCCGTTAGAGCAGCCACGTGCATGTAACCAGGGCCCGCCCAATTCTAATAAAGTTGAGGAGGCGGCGAGATGTTTTCAGAGCGGTAGGAGATTGTGACTGAAAACATCTCTGCCCGTTCTCTAGAGTAAAATTGCAATAACGACTCTCATCTTTCTTTCCTTGCGTATGATTTAAATGTTTTAGGTGCTTTGAACCTGACATATATTACTGCACTACATTTTGTGTGGGACTTACTGACTCCTCTCTCCCCATAGCCAAGGTGAGGAGGAATAACAAGGTGCCTTTTCTCTCCCACACACATGTCCATTAGTCCGTCCTCCATCCCTGGGACGACCTGGTTGGCTCCCAGGACGATGTTGTATGTCTTTCCATAATTATACCTGAAACAAATTGAGACGTATGAAATTACTAAGTTTAAGTGATTATTTTTAAGCAAGCGCACATATTGTGAAGCTATGACATTGGGTATAAATCTGCTGTGTGCATGTGTCAATTCAGTTACTTTGAAAACTGACTCAGGTCTTTGTTAATTCAATAAAAATCTCTATTACTCTGATGACTTTGCCTCTGAACATTTAATTTCCTTTTATACAATTTACAAACAAGTTTTGTTGTTATGGCAATATAAATAACTTTTGATGCAAGCCAGACCAGGCTGTATTGTGCACTAATAAGGGGAAGAATAAAAAGGGGAAGAGAAGACGGAGTGCACCTGCAGAGGAAGTGAAATGCTGTGCAGTTCAGACTTAAAATCAGAGCAAAGGGTATATGAACACAGCAAATAAACATAGAACAACCCTATTATCTCATCCTTTGCAGCCAGGACTACAGGTCCTACCAGAGATGTATACTCCTGCAGCAGACTGCAGATTGTTACTACAATAAACAGGTATGATTAACAAAGTGCATACATTGTTTTAAAGACACTGAGGAAAAAGCATTTGGACTCGACATGAGAGTGGTTGCATACAACAGTAAGAAGCTGACTTCTATACATGCTGCTGGCACCAGTAGACCCCATGTGTTTGTCTCTTTCCACAATGTTCAATCTGAAATATCTAATCAACTATTGGATGGATGGCTACGAACTTTTGTACAGACTTTCATGGTCCCCAAAGGAGGAATCTGAATGATTTTGCCTCTTAAATCATGTTTTCTTTCAAAAGGTAGACATGGCTCATTATTCACACAGGTTATGTCTGAGTGTGCCTGCGTTATATTTCCAACCATGCTATTTTATACCTGTCCTTGCACTGTTTACAATACAGGACCTTTAACACTTGACCTGAGATGATGCGATTCTCTAAAAGTAGGTTTCTCAGTTTTCTAAGATGTTTTGCTTACCCAGGAAGCCTTAAAAGTGTCTCACAGAAGTTTACTCACGTGGAGTCGATGGACGTGCCGTCCATCAGAGAGGCATTGTAGTGATATTTGATAAAGTCTCCCTTCTTGGTTTGCTTATCACACTTTTCTGGCTTGTAAGTGACGGTGACCTCAGTGCTGTCTGACGGGTTGTGGAAGTCAATGATATGAATGTCAAACACCAGCACAGCTGAACCAGGGATCTTAGAGCCTGAGAGAGACATGGGAAGGGGGAAAAAGAAAGAATGCAATGTAAAAAGCTGCAGCCACAGGAGTATGAATGGTGAGAGAACATTTATTTAACACTGTGGTGGATTTTGTATTTATTATGAATAAAGTTTACAAAAACAGCGGCGAGAGTCACGGAGCTTTCAGGAGAAAGATCTGAAACGGGGCAGAAGTACAAGATTCATTTAAACCTTCTTACGTCCCTCCAATTTAGCATAAACATACATGTATTTTCCATCATTGATCTGAATGTGGGAGCCATTTGCTGAAGTCAACACACTGCCCAGAAGGGACCTTCACACATGCTAAAGATAAGGCTTTTGTTCCAACCATCACTTCTTCCTGGAAATCTCCATTGATATGTGTTGACGGTTTTAACCACAAGCCAAGCTAATCAAAACATTTGACAACCGAGACATTATGACCTGGCCAAAACCCATCATACTGTAGTGCTGGTGCTCGGAACAACCTCTTACATAAACAAAAAATATAGCTTCGTTCTGTGCTATGCTGAATGCTGAACAAATTTCATCCTTGAAACCTCTGTAGGCATGTCCCTTCTTATACAAATTAACAAAGGCAAAGTTTCACAAGAGTACAGGCTAAATCTGTTTTACTGCATGACTCCAAGCACGTAGACTAAACTATATCTTCATAGATAATCACAGATACCAGACACATTTATATAAGCACATAACTATGATGAGATGTTACAAAATTGCCACAACAACACAAATAATTGTATTTAAACATTTCACACACACCTGTGCCCTCCTCTCCATAGGCGAGATGTGGAGGGATGGTGATGGTGCGTTTCTCTCCGACACAGACTCCAATCAGACCCTCGTCCATCCCGGCAATCACGTAGCCTCGACCCACATAGGTGTCATAGGTACGATTACGAGAGTAGCTGTGGAACAGATATTATTGACAAAAGTAGCCTATTGTTACAGTACTGTTACACTGCCCCATAGAAATCACAGTCAATTTGGAAACTAGATATACAGGGTTTTATTCTCACAGTATATAGTGAGTTGTTAATTAATCACATATACAGGGGTTTTAGCAGAAGTGCACAACTGAACACCCCGTGACAACCTAAAGGAGATGACTATACGATACAAAATGAGTCTGTAGCAGGGAGCAGGTACAGAGAAAATCTTTCCCCAAAAACCCCTGTGCTTGTGTTGCAACCAGCTGTTTGTTTTGGAGGCTGCATTTGTGGTTTTTATTTACGCAAGCACACAGTGTGGTGGCAATTTACATCATGAAGAACTTCTAATTTCTGGCTAAAGTATGTGCATGAAGAGAGAGAAAATATGTGCCTGGAAGTTAACATGGGGGCCTTCGTGGATCCTTGACGTCTGTACAGAATGTGCAAAAGAATTTCTTGAAGATAACAAGAAAGGCTACAAGACCTAACCTATTAAATGATATACATAATAAGAAAATAAGATTTTTAATAATCATTGCCCTATGATTTTTATATAATTTTAAAGACCACCATTTTTAGTTTCATTTTACACTTTTAGGGTATATAGACAGTGTCAGGAAATCTGTGTTTTGTAAGTTTCGATTCATCTTTCGATACGTCTTCGGTGCACAGACCGATGCTGCCACCCTGAGGCTATTAATCCAATGATTTACTATGAGCCTTTCTGTGTGGTTAACATGATAAATATTAAACGTTGACACATACATACCTGGAATCAAAAAATGTTCCATCGAGTAGGCTGCCATTGTAGTGGTAACGTACAAAGTCTCCAGAAACAGTCTTTCTCGTGCAGGACTCGGGCACCTTCTGATTGGTCACTGTGATCCCATCTCTGGGGTTGTGGAGATCCAGAAGTACAACATCAAACACCAGAGACGCCTGTCCTGGGATGTCGCTACCTGGAGGGGAGGAGAAGAAGAAAGGTTGAAGAAGGGAAGGGAGGCAGGTATGGGAACAGAGATACAGGAGGGGACTGATGATGAGATGACCTACAGAAATATATTCATCCTTCTTCTCCATGACCAGGATCAATTCCTAATGAACTGTGAGGGAAATTACAAATTACACATACTGCATGTATAATCATGTTCGAATACCTTTACTGCACCTGTAATCATGTTTGAATCTACTGTGTTTCATCATTCTGAATCTGGTGTAAAGGTGCCTCTGAGAGAAGTGGTCTTGTTTGTGGGAAAGGTAACGAATGTTACTAAATAGCTCTTGGCCTGTGGGAGAACTAGCAGAGGGTTTGCTAAATTTTAACAATCAGGGAGGCCAAGACTGATAACAAAACACTGGCCGTAGGAAGCATGAACAGAAAGACACAAGATAAGACCATTCCAAGGTATAAAAGAGGTGAACAACTTCTCATAGGGGTGCACATTGCGAACTAACCTTTGCCTTGAGTAACCTTTATCAGAATCAGCTTTATTGCTAATTAGGTTTACACGTACGAGGAATTTGCTTTGGTATCTTTGGTGCAAAACAAGAAAAATTGAAGAAATATGAAGAAGTATAAAGAAACATAAAGCAAGTACTGCAGGCCAAGAATATAATGAGTCAGTGTCTGTGAGGGGGAGCCTCTGGGGTGGGCAGTTGTGGAGAGGCCCAGGCCCCTGCTGAGGTGGAGCTGGTGGGCTGAAGCTGGTGGATGGTGGCGTGTTGGCCAGGCGTTAATGGAGTGGGGGGCTTAGTAGTTGGGGATCTGTCTGAGACCCCCCAGAAAGGAGCAGAGAGGTTGGCTGAGAACTGGTGTTGTAGTCTCACACCAAAACACCTTATTTTTCAGATATCCAGCATTAAAGGGAAGGCCTAATTCATGTTGATTAAATATAACAACCTGTCAAATAAAGGAATACTAGAATTTAACTGTGTCTATGTACAGTATGTTGTACTGTACTGCCACCTTGTGCTCCAAGTGTGCAACTACCTGTGCCTTTGCATTGTAATGAATCGCTTGTTATTCTCTAAGGTTTAAGGGCTTGAAGTCACTCATAGGAATGTAATCAGACTCAAGGAAATAAATAATAACAAAGAAATTGTTAATACTCACCATCTCCATTCTCTCCATATCCAAGTGAAGGCGGCATAGTGATGATGCGTCTCTCTCCAACACACATTCCCAGAAGGCCCTGATCCATACCGGCGATCAGCCACCCAATCCCAACGTAAGTGTCATATGTTCGCATGCGGGTGTGGCTTCCATGGAGGATGGAGGAGAGAGGTTACATATTTGTCTGCGATTTGGTGTGTATATGCGTGTCTGAGGAATTAACTATACAGAACAAACCTGGAATCAAACAGCGTCCCGTCCAGCAAGGTGCCATTATAGTGGTAGCGAATGTAGTCAGACACCTCCACTTTTCGGGAGCAGATGGAGGGTGTGTGGTAGGTCTTGGTCTGGACGCCGTCCTCCGGGTTCCACACATCGAGCAGCAGGACGTCAAAGTGGAGTATAGAGTCAGGAGGGATGATGTCACCTGAAGAGGTGAGAAAAGCAAGTCAAACAGTACTTTCTAATCTCACTCTCATGTTTTAAAAACTCTCACACTAGGTTTTGGCAGTATGACCTAAAGTCTGTATCAAGATAAATCATTACAAAAGGCAATAAATGGAACAATAGTCTTTTTATACATCAGTGCAGGTATTTAATTTGTCATGTTGGCTCTTGATATCTTTGTCCTGTATGAATAGTTGTTGGCTGATTGTTGATTATTATGCTTACATTTGGGTCAGTAAGGGGTTCATACTGTCTGTATTTCTATATATATTATGGTTTATTATCCAGTAGAGCTGAAACCATTAGTTAATTAATCAATGAGTCAATCAACAGAAAATTAATCAGAAACTATGTTGATATAGATTGTCATTTTTTAAGCAAAAACGCCAAATATTTCCTAGTTCCAACTTCTCAAACGTGAGCATTTGCTGCTTTTTTTGTTGTATATGTTAGTAAACTGAATATATTTTGAGTTTTGGACTGTTGGTGACATAAAACTTTAAAATAATTTGAATTTAAGTTTAGACTCGGGGAAATTCAATTTGCCATTTTTCAATACTTTGACATTTAATAGATAAAATTATTACGGGATGAATCAAGAAAATAATGAACATATTAATCAATAATGAAAATAATCATTAGTTGCAGTCATATGGTCTTTTCACTGTGCTCCCTCCCTTCTCATTCCTCTTTGTATTCTTCTTTACAATCTGGCCACCAGCTATTATTGTTTGAGAGGTCATATTTAGGTCACATTAAGTAGCTATATAGTCCTTTGGTATAAAGTTTTAAACCACGGTTGACATTGGTCATTAAACTGCTGCATTATAAATACAAATTTACTTCAGTGGGGTTTTTTCTCAGGATGTGAGTGTTGGTCCTGGGATTGTTCAGTTCAGTGACCTGAGGCATTTTGAGATGTGGTAGCTGTATTTTAAATTAAATTAACTGTTGTTAATTAACTGAATTAATTGTTTAAATCCTTTGTCAAACATCTGATGGTATTAGCTTATCAAATTTGATACATTGCTGCTTTTCCGGGTCGTAACATTATAGTAAACTGAATATATTTGGGTTTTGGACAAAACAAGACGTGACGACATCAGCTTGGGTTGTAGAAAACACCGTTTTCTGATGTTTTATAGACCAAATGATTAATCAAAAATAAATAATCTGCAGATTAATCGATTATGAAAACTATCTTAGTTAGTTGAGGTTATTTGGCGGACTGTTGGAAAGAAATAGGACATGACTGTGGTGTCATGAGAAAGCTCATTAAACATCTCAACCAGCCATGTTTGCCGACAGGAGCGTGAGTCACTTCTTACTCAGTATTTCGAGGTATAAAATGTTTGAAACAGTTCTCTCTTACTGTTGCTTGGGTGCATGTAAAGTTGTCTTTTGAGCCTTTAGTAGCTCAACAAGTGTATAGATGACTAGATCAGAAGAAGAAGGTGAAGTTAAGGTGATGAAAGTGGGAGGAGGTGGAGGAGGGGTGCACGGACTGTGTGGATGGCAGTCATTAAGTCCTCACTACTGATGAGCTGGCAGGTCTCTTTCCGGTTTAAATCTCTTTCTACCTCCTCCAAAATCTCCCCTCTGTATTTTCTTCCCTCTAGTACAGACTGCTGGTAGCTCTTACCTGTCCACACATGTCCCCCTTTTGCTCATCTCTCTCTCCCATTATCTAACTAACTATCTCTCTCTCACACACACACACACACACACACACACACACAAATAGATACACTAACACACCGGTCTCTACATGTAAACAGAGTCTCGACACTTTTCTTCTCATCACTACAATCAAATGTGAATATAGTAACATTTTCTGACACAAACACTGGATTTATTTATGTTCATACACAGTAGTGCTGCACGATAGAGAAAACAAAATCATATTGCGATTATTTTGACAGATATAACTATTGCAATACGATTAACTGCAACATTAAAATCCTGATGATGTGACGTTTTGCAGCTTCTGTAATTTGGATACTGCACTTGGCCATAATGCGATTTCGACAATATTTCAATTAATTGTGCAGCCTTGATACACAGTTCAAGATCTAGAATGTGTATCTGCCTGCTGCTGATGCTTTACCATTTGCAGCACAGTTACTAACAGCTGAAAGCCTTAATCGAGAGCAGCTTCCTCTGACCTGCTTCCTGGTTTGTGATGCCCTTCTGACATCATTCAACATGGATACTTGGGAGCAGCCCACTTCCTCTCTACTTCAGCTGACTCTAATACAACACGATACGCTACTTTCTTCTGTAATTTTTATCCCTTGTGCTTCTGCCAAAGGCGAACCAAATTCTCTCATTGTTATGATGAACAGTGCCAGCTGTGTGCTCACTCGTCTTGTGTATTTATAATAACTCCCCAGAGGAATAAACTCTGGCCTGTCCTAAAACTTGGTGAAGAACATGTTATATTCTCAGTCAGTGTCATGATGCGACACAGGGATGTGCTAATATGACAGCAAGTTTAAAATGCTTAAAAATACACACCATATCCCTGTTTTCCGTAGGCGAGGTGAGGTGGGATCTTGACCAGACTTCTCTCATTGACACACATCCCCACGAGCGCTTTGTCCATCCCTTGGATCAGCTGCTTCTTGCCAACAAACACGTTGTAGGTGCTGCCACGGTCGTAACTGAAACAGAGAGACACGAACACATACCTTTCATATACCTGTGAGGATATGAATGCCTGCATTTCATTCATTCTGTGCCTTGCTCCAACTACAAATGTAATCATACCCTAAAACAAACCCAGTTCACTATGCACCCTGGCTAAAGGTTTTGTACTAGTGACCACATTTCCATTTATTGTGGAGACTAAAGAAAATAGTTCAGCACACGTGCAGATTTTCACATCAAGATTACCACCTCTGCATCACAATAACAATTTGGGAGGAACAATTAAATTTCTCATGTCAAGTCATGTCAATGTTTATACATGTATATGTTTATTTTTATTGCCTAATATCACAAATTACAAATTTGCCTCAAGGGGCTTTACTGTACTGTACAGCATACTTCACCATCTGTCCTTAGACCATTGATTCGAATAAGGAAAAACTCCCCAAAAAAAACCTTTTAATGGGGAAAAACTGGAAGAAACCTGAGGAAGAGCAAAAGAGGAGGGATCCCTCTCCCAGGACGGACAGACATGCAAAAGATATACAGAATAGACCAACGTAGTAAAATTACAGTAGGGATGCTCATTATGACAAAGTTACAAATATATAGTTACAAAGAATATGGATCCGGGAGGATATCGAGCAACTTGAGGTGTCATCAAACTGCTAGGACCTGAGCCACAAGACCTCCTCTCCCCATCATGGGGTGGCTGTGGCTTGGTGGCAGAATGGTTGCCTGCCAATCGGAAGGTTGGCGGCTCAATCCCCCCGCCATGCGTTGAAGCATCCCTGAGCAAGATACTGAACCCCACAATGCTCCTGAAGCTGCGCCTTCGGTTTCTGAACGTTCTATGTAAGTTGCTTTGGATAAAAGCATCTGCAAAATGTAAATCTTGATTTGATACCTCATTCAGAAAAAACTCACATGTTTACACTGCCATTATGTGCCTGGACCAAAGTTTCACTATCTTTACAGTCATTTAAAATATATTACAGGTAAGATTAAAACTGAAATTAAACTTTAGTAATTCAAATTCTTTAATGTGCAGTTATTTCAATTACCAAAAACCAAGTGTCACAGTGAATCTGGGGCTTTTGGAGCCCTTGGGGGTCTGGGGTCCCTGGGCAGTTGGCTACTTTACATGGTACACTTTTGTTGCTGTTGACTAGGTCACTGTTTCCCAAAGCTCATCCAGGGACCTTTGGAGGTCCTGGAAGCAGGTTCAACATTAAGCATAAGGACTTGGTCCACCAGTTTTAATGAATCCAATGGGATCAATTGGGCTAATATTAATCTATAAAGTCTCAACTAATGGCAAAAGATCTGATTAAGTAGGGGTCCTTTGTGTAAGCCTAATCCCTGTGGGGATCGCTGATCTGAAAAAGTTTTGGAGCCATTGGATTACGCATATATGGATCCAGAGCTCAGTCAGCCTGCCTGCGTGGCTAACAGGGGCGAACCACTAGACGCGCACTTTTACGCATCGCGCACGCTGTTGGCACCGCGCGCCCGGTCTGCTCTACACGGAGAGACTAAAGTGAGAATAAATTCATCATTTGCGCGATACTCACCTGGAGTCGAACTTCTTGCCGTCCGGAAACGTGCCAATGTAGTGATATCTAACATAATCCCCTACTTTGACTGCGCGCGCACACTGCTCGGGCACGAAAGTTTTCTCAATGAAGATGTCGTCTAACGGTACCGGAGGAGCGTTGCAGGCGGCGAACGCCACCAGAACCGACAGAAATAGCATCCCCTGCACGCACTGGATCATTTTCTCAGCCGATAAACTCTCAGACGGTGGCGATAACTGTGGGTACGGCCTGTAGGTGTATGCGCTGCCTGTTCTCCAGTACGTCGGCTTCCTCTACTCCGACTTGGATAGAAGACCTGCCCCCGGTCCCAGTGCAGGAACGATCACGTGTCAAGACAGACAAAAAATGCACAACATCCGGTTAAACGTTGATGATCAAACCTCAACTGATGACCTAAATGCAATGTTACTTTCATAAAACGCAAATAAAAAGGATAGAAATATATGCTCCGATGTCTGTGTGAGACACAAAGACATACAAAGAAAGCTTAAGTAGCCAAATGTACTTCTATTTTGAAATTACAATCTACATTTCCTGTCTCATCCTGCTTCTTTCTAGCTGACTTGATGGAGATTGAATTGAATGGGATAGTTTTGGGCACCACGTATTGCTCTTGCGCAGTGCAGCCTCTGAGATGTGTCAACGTGGTAGCGTAGGGGTCTCCACACAGCTGCAGGCACATCCCCCCCTGGATCCATTTAAATCAGACTAATACACACAGTCTGGATACGCCTCTGGTGCAGTCACATTTTAACAATGAGCAGGACACATAAAGTTTGCTCTTAGACGATGTTATACATTACACTGTTGTGTTGGTGGGGTTCAGGCCTTTGGAGGGGGGCAGACCAGGCAGGAATGTCTCTACGTGGCAGTGGGAGGGGGAGGGACACTCCTCTCTCACCGGGGGGTTAATTAGTGACCGAGAGGCAACAGGTTTTAACTTCAAAGAGAAGCATTTTATAAAATAACTATGTTCTTGATCAGTCCTGAAATAAGAAAAATAGCAAAACCATTCCCATACATGAATGTCTTCCTATGACGTTAAGTTATGAAAGGTCTAGTCTCTGTCTGGCTTTTACTTTTACTGTATTTGGACAGAACAACAGCCGTGATTTACTTGTGCGACTTAGTGGGAGGAGCAGCTCCAGCAAGCCCCCACCCGCCCGAGCGACTGTTCCAGCTCTGCGCCCGGGGGAGGGGAGACTTTGTCCGGATACGTGGTGGATCTTGAGGCGGTCCTAAAGACCCACGCACAGCGACAGTCCGGGATCAAGCCAGCCAGCCCCTCCACCGTTTACCAAACTTAAAAATGGCACCCTCCACTTCTTCCCAACTCTTCTCTGCGCTGTTAATGGCATTTTCCATCTCAGTTGTGAACTCTCAGTATGAAAAATACAGCTTCAGGAGTTTCCCCAGGAATGAGCTGATGCCTCTCGAGTCCGCTTACAAATACGCACTGGACCAGTACACCGGGGAGAAGTGGAAGGAGACGGTGGACTACATGGAGGTGTCTCTGCGGCTGTACCGGCTGCTGCGGGACAGCGAGGCCTTCTGCAACCTCAACTGCAGCTCGGTGAGGCTGGACGACGAGCAGAAGTTTGCGGAGTTTCCAGAGCTGCGGGCGTTTGGTAACGTCATGAAGAGGGCGCAGTGCCTAAAGCGCTGCAAGCAGGGGCTGCCTGCTTTCAGACAGACCATGCCCAGCCGGGACACCATAGATGAGTTTGAGAGGAGAGAGCCATACAAATACTTGCAGTACGCGTACTTTAAAGTAAGCAAATATGTTGAATGCGTGGGGTCACCAGGGGGATCAAGGGGCTCAAAATTACCCATCAAAGTCAAACCTATAGAGGATTTGTATGGTTTTACATGTGTTAGTTTACCCAATGATGATTATCAATATAAGATGATGGTTTTACTCATTTTTCACTGTAGACACCGTCACTGACTTTTTCTAAAATACGTTCTGACGTCACCTGCGTGCCACGGATGCACAGGGGGCTCTGTTTGGCAAGAAGGGAGAGTCTGAACTTTTTACATGTGTATGCTTGTGTTTTCTTGTCCATCCTATTAAGAAGCAAGAGGAGCACTAATAAAGACCCATAAGGACATTTTACTGGTCATCACCTACACAAGGGTCCACCCTAGGAACTACTTCATATTTAGGATTAGGTTATGAATCACTGTTCATTTAGAGTCAATTATGGGATTATGATTAGATTTAGGGTTATGTAGTTGTGAATGTTGAGGTCTAATTTACAAAAAGTAATGGTTTTAAAAGAGTGTGGGCTCAGGGGTCCAACCGTTGGTCCTTAGAGTAGTTTAATGTTACTATAATATCACTCCCTGGATAATGGCACAATATAAAACCATTTTTAGGACTACATAAAGTGTAGACAGTCACATGAAACAATAGAAATCTGCTGTAGACCAAAACTGGACCAATAGGGAGCACACGTTTCTCTTCTCTTTTTGGGATCTCTGACATTAGACAGTGTTGGAATTGCCTTTCTGGTTGACTCTTAATATAAAGACCATATAATTGACAAACTGCTAAGTTATTTCTGAATAACTGAATAAGCTGCTGAGTTTGACAAAACCAACATTCATTTTCTAATTATCTAAATAGTTCGCCATTATTTATGGACATTTATTGGCCGCGTCCTTGGTAATCACTCAGTATTGTTTGTACCACAGTGTAGTGTTAGCATTAGCATTTGTATTGTTTCCTCTATTGATGAGCACAACAACATAGCTGTTTACAATGTGTGCTTGTGTTATTTCTCCCAGTCTGACAACCTGGCCAAGGCCGTGTCTGCTGCCCACACGTTCCTGCTGAAGCACCCAAACGATGAGATGATGCAGAGGAACATGGCCTACTACAAGAGTCTGCCTGGAGCCGAAGAACACCTCAAAGACCTGGAGACTAAATCCTATGAGGTATACATACACACACATACACACACGCAGAGATTCAGATTCTCTTTAGTTTGCATCGTAGAGGCATGTTGAGAAGCAAACATGAAGAGGCTGCGTGCATGCAAGAGTCACACCCATATCTACATGTCTTTGTGAACATCCGTCCACACACACAAACCATCCTCTTATTGGCTACATGGGTGTGTTGATGTGGTAGCAGCATGCAGTGAACTGGCCAAACTGGCCACATGGGTGGATTCCTTCATAGACACCAGTGCTTCCCAACATGGGGCATGAGGACCTTCATCGGTCCTTGACAGGGCTGTAGTACCCCCATCAAAATAAGGAGTCTGAGGTTTCATCTTCACCCTCCTTTTACCGTAAAACAAAATTTATGTTTTGATATTTTTATGTTTTGTCTCATGTTCTGTCAGTTTTTATAATCTGGAGAAAAGATGTTTCATTCAGCTGTATTTCTTTATAGCTGGAATGATAAATAAAATTGAACTTGCTACAATTTTTGAAATGACTGACTGAATGTCCCTGATATAGCTCAGAATAGTGATACAGATAATTTAATTGAATTATACCATTGAAAATATCATTGACTTTAGTAAGAAATGGAGTTTTAACCATATAGAATGCTTCAGTAATGCCCAAAATGAACATATATTGACTGACTGTGATTGTGTGTTGTTGCAGACATTGTTTGTGCGTGCAGTGCGGGCATATAATGGAGAAAACTTCCGCACCTCGGTGTCAGACATGGAGCTGGCTCTGCGGGACTTCTTCAAGGTCTACGACGAGTGTCTGGCTGCGTCTGAGGGCCCCAGGGATGTCAAGGACTTTAAAGACTTCTACCCCTCCATAGCTGGTCAGTTCATGCCTGGCTCATCTGCAGTACCTCAGTTCTTACTCTGTTCCTCCTCCTCAGTCCGCCTGTCACTGCATTTCGTTTTGGTTTCCTAGATAATATTGCCCCTTGCATCTTGAATTTTTCTAAAAACTCTTCAAGCAGTCTAGTGCAGAGGTTTGATTTTGTTCCTCTACAGATCACTACATAGAGGTCCTTGACAGGAAAGTGAGGTGTGAAAGTGACCTGACACCTGTTGTAGGGGGTTTCGTCGTTGAGAAGTTTGTGGCCACCATGTACCACTATCTGCAGTTTGCCTATTACAAATGTGAGTAGCATGTTGTTAGCATTTCGTTATTCCTGACAACATCTTTGCAACTATGTACAAATTAGACCTTTTTTGAAGTGTAGTGATGAAACTAGTTCACTCTTGTCCTACTGTGTCATGACCTTTATCAAGGAAAATCCCTGAATTAAGTGCTATTAAGAATTGTTGTGTTTTCAGTGAATGACCTCAAAAATGCAGTACCATGTGCAGCCAGCTACATGCTCTTTGACCCCAGCGATGAAGTTATGAAGAATAACGTGGCCTATTACCAGTTCCACAAAAGCCAATGGGGACTGATAGAGGAGGACTTCCTGCCCAGATCAGTGAGACATTTTAATGACTACAAACCTTATGCACCCACTCTGAAGCACACACAGTTCCTGTCCCTAGTTTTTGTTCGGGGGGAAAAAAGGTTTTCAGGGAGAATGAGGAGAAAGATTATATTAAAAACCTTTTATTTAGTCAGGCTTATTAGTTTGAAACTGCGACCAGTTTTGGCCTAACCATTATGCCTGCACATAACTCCCCATAAAACCTTTTTTTCTTGTTCAGATTAAACAAAGAAGAAACAACTTAGTGAGCTTTAGAGTTACTGGTAAGCAGATTTTGTTACCTTTGTACAGAGATAGGCTAGCTGCTTCCCCATTTTCCAGTCTTTTTTGTTAAACTAAACTAACTTGCTGCTGGCTGTAGCCTTATATTAAACTGTCAGACATGTAAGAGGTATCCTATCTACAGTAACTCCTGACAATAAAGCAAATAAGCATATTTCCCAAAATGTTGAACTACTGCTTTAATTAGTCCAAATGCTAAGGTGACCTGGAGAGTCTTTTAGTCAGTTAGATGAGAAGATCTATACCACTCTCATGTCTGTACATTAAATATAAAGCCACCTCCAGCAGCCAGTTAGCTTAGCTTAGCAAAAAGAGAAAAACAGCTGGCCTTTCTCTGTCTGATGGCAACAAAATTTGACTACCAGCACCTCTAAACCTCACTAATTAACATGTTATATCTCATTTGTTTAAACCACCTAAAACTGGGGTTATGTGCCTATTTCTTGGCTGGGCGCAGAAACTTTGTGGTGTCTTCTTTGGACACAACCAGGGTAGCTGTTTCCTCCTGTTTCCAGTCTTTGTGCTAAGCTAACTGGCTGCTACTGGTTGCTTTATATTTAAAGGACAGATATGAGAGTAGCATAAATCTTCGAATGTAACTCTTGGCTAAAAAAGCAAATTAGTGTATTTCCCAAATATCAAACTATTCCTATAAGGTTCCCTGGACTAAATGTGAAACTGATTTAGGACTTGGCCCCTGCCTTCTTTCACTCTTTTGTGTCCTTAGTTCACTATAACACAAATTTTACCTGTTGTGTGCCTGTGTGTGTGCTACAGGAGGCAGTGCGGTACTACAATCAGACCACCATGCAGCTACAGATGTTGGAGTTCTCCAGACAGCGCCTGGTGAGCGACGATGAGGTACGTGCCTGTGTTAACATATTTTTGTGTGTTGGTGCATTGCAGGAAGCATCTAGCAGGGAGGTTATTTTGGTCAAGTGAAGGGAGCATTAGTTACAATCTACCCTTAAAAATAGTCCTGCATGATTCCCATGAAATCAGTTTGGATTAGATCATTTGCTCTCGCAGGCTCTGTCCTTGTGTAATTTATGGAAAAACCCTGGATTCTTCAGTCTGGTCACATGACACCCTGCAGTACAATGTGGACCCTGTGTTTATCAGGCTGTAATATGACAGACTGCCATGGGGCGGCAGCATGACACTGGCATTTCTTTAAGTTATAATGATGCAGCACAAGGACCATGAGGCCATCAGGGCAACCCAACATAATCCAGGATTACATGCTGTATGTGGTAAATACCATTCAGTTCTTGACTGTAATCTCTTTAGTAATGCCAGGTATGATAAATCACAGATGGAACTGTGAGTGGGAGGATTTATGCTAATTCACTTAGTGCAAAATTTCACTTTGAAACAAAACAGACCCTCCTGAGTTGTCTCTGTTTTTTTTCTTTTGTGTGTGTGTGTGTGTGTGTGTGTGTGTGTGTGTGTGTGCAGGGGGAGGTGGTGGAGTTTATAGATGAGTTCCTGGATGAGGATAAGTTCCCCACGTTGGAAAGTCCGCCGAAACACTGAAAAACACACACAAGTAACACAACATAACCGCACTAACACTCCCCAGTTTGTGTTTATTGAGTTTTGTACGAGGCTCTGATTGGTCACTGTGTTTTTACCTGTTAGATCCACATCCTGAATATTTTTTAATTTCCTATTTTGTGCACTAAATATCCTGTTCAGAGGTATGGGCATACAGCACAGTGGCTAAATCATTTAAAGACAAATAATGATAATAGAGACAGAAATATGTTTACTCACTGTTCTATGGATTCCTCCCTCCACTGTGAATCATGTATGTTGTATTTTTTACAATGAAATGATAATAAAACTTGCCAAACATCAGGTCTTTCAAGAAGTCATCACGGTGTTGTAATACTACAGTTACTGGTTTTGGGGATGTCACCAGTTGTGAATAACATACCTTAAGTCTAGGGCAGCAACTTCATCTCCAAGTTATTTTTCAACTAATATGTGAATTGTTTGGTCTATGAAATGTGAGTAGTGAAATATGTCATCACCATTTCCTAAAGCCCAAGTTCACTTCAGATGGCTTGTTCTGTCTAACCAACCATCCAGAACCCAAAAATGATCAATTTACCATAACATAAGACAAAGAAAAGCAGCAAATCGTCAACTTACTGGCGGAAACTAGGGAATTGTAGATTATTTCGGCTTAAAAAATGACTTAAATGATTAATTAATCAACTAATAATATGTTTCAGTCTATTGATTTGACTGGAGGGGTGAACAGAAGGATGTTTGCGAAGGTCCTTTGGACGAAACACGGGGCTGTGCTGAGCAGAGAGACATCCAGAGAAAACACTGCGTTGTTTAATAATGTTTGAACATTGAGTCTCTGTGCAGTTTGTCACACAGTGATGTTAAAAACCCACAGGGGAACATTCTCGCTGTATTGCTGTGGGTCTCTGACTGCGTTCTCATTCCTCTCCTGCCTGTATTTACCTGTCTCTTTTATTACTTCTCCTTCTGCCTTGCCAATGCTTTATCTTCCATCTGCCCTCTTGGAACATATCACAAATAAGTGGGGGATAATGGCTGGTAGAAGGGGTCTTGGTTAAAAGTTAAGAAAAGGTTTGAGTGTCAGGAGTGAAGGTCACAGGTCAAAGTCGCACCTTAATATGGGACAATGAATGAATCAGTGAATGTGTCTGTTTGAAATAAAAATAGAAATCAAGAGTTAAAACCACATGTTTAGGAGTTTATTGTGACTTTAGAGAACACCGATACAGTACACATTTCATCCTGACATCACACACTGTTTGAGATGAGGAAGAAACAGATGTGGAGAAATATTAGCATCGTGTAAATGAGAGTCAGCAATATAAAAAAAAGTCCTTTTCCTTTTACTAGTTTTTCAAATTTGTCATGATTTTGCACATAATTCAGGTAATCCCAAAGCCCAAATTTAATCTTGGTATTTTAACATTCTTGATGATTATGATCAGTCTTCAGACACAGATCATGTGGAAAACCTGGTGTGTGACCAGACAGGTCATATTGCTTGAAAATCTACAATGTGGACTTATTTATACTACTAACAGTATAGTACTTGTGTCTAAACAACAGTGTCTAATTGTAGGTGAAGTAAAAGGCAGTAGATTATGAGAACGTGGAGATGAGCTGAGCCTGTGTAAGACATGAAGAGGTTATGTCTACTCTCAACTGTGCTTGACTGCATTGGTGAAGAAACATAAGTCAGATTGTTTTCCCACACAGTAATGCTACAGTATGTACAGCAATTTTGTACAGTTAGAGAATCATATATACAGAAACATATAGACAACAGGTACTTTATTCCCCATGCCCTCGCCACATTGGGACAATTCAGTTTCAGACACCACAATATGGAAATGAAAAAGATTTGTGAAATACTTTTTGCCATTTGAAGTAATTCAACAGGTATTACTGATTTTATTCAAATCAATAATAGCTGTTATTAACTTAACACGTTCAAATCCAACAAATCCTTATTTCATAACTAGATTAAAAATTCTTCTTAGAAATCAGCTGAGATCACTGAATGTTAAGTCAGAAACATTTGAGAAAAAATTAAATGATCATTCATGACTGATGACACCATAAAGTGCCTTGTCTTCAAGCCACCACCCACTTTTGACATTAATTACAAGTAAAGCACTTTCTATTTAAGTTATTGCCATATAATTCATTTTGTAATCTTTATACATCGCCAGAATTACAAACTCTAAGCTAAGTTTAAACCCTCTTATGGCAATTTGAATTTATTTACATTTCACCTTTTTATGAGCTTTTCTATTTTAACATTTGACCTTGCTCCCAAGCATTTGACACAGTATGAAAAGATAAGTATGATACCTACTCCTGAAGTTAAATTAACAGGTCCTCCGAGCCCCATCCAGTCCAGATAACCCTCTTTAACTTGTCATACTTTAATTTATCAGGACAAACAGAGCAGAGCACAAGTAAGGAAATATAATCAATGTTTGATGTTTGAAAATATACCATTAAATTTATCATGATAAATCAAGCCCTAACCTAACCCAAAGTCAAAGTCTCAACCAACTCCACATAATATTTAGAAATCTAACTACATTTTTCACAGAACACGCTAAACCCTCATAATATGTCAAACTATTACTAACCCTTTAAATTAAAACTATAACAATGGGGGTTGTGATTTTAGTTTCTCTCTGTTGCCATGGCAGCACCACAATGTTTGATCTCTGGTTGGTCTGAATGCCGTCAACAAACATGAGGCACCGCTGACTGGCGAATTGCACGGACCTGAGACACACGGGCATACTCTCTCAATCTCACACACACACACACACACACACACACAAACACACACACACACACATACACATCCTTGTACTTCTATCTTGTGAGGACCCTCATTGACATAATGCATTCCCTAGCTACTTATCCTAACCTTAACCGTCACATCAAAATGCTTAACCCCAACCCTTCCCCTACCCATAACCATAACCTAATTCTAACCTAACTCTTAAAACAAAGTCTTAACCTTCAAACAGCCCTTTTAAGTTGTGAGGACCCACCAAAATGTCCTCACTTTCCAAAAATGTCTTCACTCTGTGGGTAAAAAACGTGTTTCGGTCCACACTATGTAGCAAGTACAAGTAAACACACACACACACAGGGGCTGAGTATGCAGTCTGGAACTACAACCGCTCTATCGCTCGCCAGCCGACTGTCAAAACCAACAGGAGGCAGGAAGATCTTAAAATGTTTTGACTGCCATCCTTCTTTCTCACATCTTTCCCTGGATACCGCTCATTCGACTTTCTCATCTGGTCTAACCATCATCATCCATTTTTTCCCGTTCATGCTGGTTCAACAGAAGCCTGGTCGTTCATTTGGGACTACTTGCCCAAATCTGCTGCAATTATCTGAAGTGTTCTGAATTTCAGCACCCTTGTCATGGAGTAACAAGTGGAATACAGTTTGTATTAACACAATACTCAGGCAAACAGAGATTGAGAATCAAGAACAATACAGCTAAATCAAAAATAAACCAACAGTCAATGAAGTCAACAAAAATAACTGCAAGGTAACACAGAATCTTTACCACAATGTCCAAGAGCTGTGGAGGTTGAAGTCTCAGTTCATATATTCAGGAGAGCAGGCATGCCTTCTTGTGGTTTTCCAACACGGTCATCTCCTTTTTCAGTTCCTGGAGTTCAGTCCAGTCCAGACACAGCCCCTCCACCTGTCCAGCTAAATGTCAGAGCTTTGAAAATAATGGGTAGGTAAAACAAAGATGGGTAAAATTCCTTAAAATCGATTATAGGGACAGGCAGAACTGCTTCCATCCTGTTTCACTCAGGTTTCACTATGTTAAGCATCGGTTCTTACTATTAGGTAAGGTTTTGCTCTTCAAAACAAGACCGTAACTCAACTCATCTGTTCACCAACCCCACAATCTTCAATTATACAGTATTTCTAGCAAGATGAGGGGCTGTGCTTTCCTCTCAAATTCATCTGAATCTTCCGATCTTTCCTAAATGTCTCTGTCCTCTGTCAGTGTCCCTCTTTCCTCATCTCTTGCTCTTACACTTTTTGCTGCATCTCTATCTGTTGGTCCTGTCTGGTCTGACTTTGGCCCTTTCCATTCATCTTGTACATTGAGCTCTTCTGCTGTTGCCGTCGGTAACACCACACCCCGATGATGACCGCTGCGGCGATCGCACACACCACCACAATTATGGCTGCCACCGTGGGACCTCGGCTGGAGGAGCTCGGAGGATGGGGGGGGCAGTTCTCACCTGTACAGATTGTCTCCCCCAGCTCTCCCTCCATCTCACCTCTCTCGCCAGTCTCACCAGGCAAATTGTGGACAGGGTACTCCTCCATTCCTCCGGTGAGGATGTCACCGTCGTAGACTGTTGGAGCTGGGTCACGATCGAGGAAGGGGTGCTCAGTGAGGTCACCCAGCCAGGAGTGGGTGGGAGCTGCCTGTTGTGTGTCATAGTCCAGGGTGTCGGAGGGGGAGTCTGAGGACAGTGAGTGCTCAAGGGAGGGGGGAGCGGTAGGGATGAAGCCAGGCAAAATCTCCTCCACTCTCCCTTGCTTTAAGGCAGGCTCCATGGTAGGTGACTCAGGCACCTCTGGTAAGCTGGTGTAAGGGACAGGTCTACGAATTTCCACCTCATTGGGTCTGTCTGTTGTCCTGACAACTGCCCCCCTCTCTCTATCCTCAGGTCTTACCCTTTCTGTTGTGGAGTCACCATTTGCTGTTTCCTTTGGACCGACAGGGTAACCGTCCAGCCAGGTCTCGTCTGTGGTGGCCTTTCCTTCTGCTGCCTTCTGAGTGACGTTCTGACGTTCATCTGTTGCTATAGAAAAGATTACATGCTGATGACTGTCATCGATATCTTCATGGCTATCATGATCATCATAACGGTCATGTACATCGTGTTTGAGATCATCGTGATCAGTGTAACGGTCGTTATCATCCTCCTCCAGATCATAATGCTCCTCACCATCATCATGGTCATCATGATCTGGATGTTCCTCAGAGCCATCAGGGTGTTCTCGATCACCTTGATCGTCAGTTACATCGTCATGATCTTCATAGCTTTCATGTTCATTGTAAGTATCATCTCGGTCATCATACGCCTGGCTGCCATAGTGAATGCGATCAATATCCTCTTCACGTTCACCCATGTCATAATGGTCGTCATGATCATCATGATTTTCGTGGTGGTCCCGTTTATCCAGATCATCATGCTGAGCTGGAATGTAATGTTCCGCATGATCATGGAGGTCATCTTCCTCCTGGTGACTGTCATGGTCATCTTGATCATCGTGGTTGCTGTTGTCATGGGCATCCAGGTCTTCATGGTTGCTGTCATCATGATCACCTTGTTCATTTTTGTCATGAGCCTCATAGCTGTCTGGCTCATGATCATGGTCGTCAACATCAACTGGACGCTGGTGGTGGTGCCTTTCTTGGCTCTCGTGCTCTTTGCTCTCCTCTGATTGGGCGCCTGAGGCCCTCTGTGTAGTCTGTGTGACTGGAATGGTGGAGACAGGGTGTCCTTCCTCCTGGAAGGCCTCAGAAGGGAACCAGAAGAGGTGTTTCTGGGAGAGAAGAGAGACAGGTGCTTCTGTGGCTGCAGCTGCAACAGTCGTGACAACCTCCCTCCTCTCCTGCTCCCACCTCGTATGGCCTATAAAGTCCTCAACAGCTCGTCCCTTGTCTTTTTCTCCTCCTTCTACAGCTCCTTCAAATTCTCTACCAATCACCTCTCCTTCTAGTTCATGCTCTCCATGTTGGTCTTGATGCTCCCCCACCACTTCATCACTGAAGCTCGTCTCTTGCTGCTTCTGACTTGTTTTCCCCTCCGGGTATGCAGCTCCATGGACCTCCCCATACACCTCACTGTGTGCCTCCTCTGGTCTCTGATTGTGGCGCTCTGCTTCTCCATAGGAATCTGTGAACCTGTCCTCGTAGTCTACGTGACTTTCAGTCTCATCTGCAGAAACACAAAAGAGGCATTTTCATTGACACTTCAAAGGCAACTTTTAGATTTTGACAGCGTGGAAGTAATTTAGAGCAGTGGCTCCTAAACTTTTTGGATTAACACCACTTAAAGGAATAGTTTAATATTTTGGGAAATATGCTTATTTGCTTTCTTGCCAAGCGTCAGATGAGAAGATCAATACCATTCTCGTTTCTGTCCATTCAGTATGAAGGTACAGCTAGTTAGCTTAGCTTGGCATAAAGGCTGGAAACAGGGGGAAACCGCTAGCCTAGCTCTGTCCAAATCAGCCTACCATAGCCTTTACATTCTTTTGATTTCCTGGCCGGGCGAAATGGTTGAAGTTGCCAGGTAAACAGGGGAGACTTCAAGAAGTCACTTCTCCTGGCCAAAAAATAGTCTGGCACCTAACCCTCCATGACATTGCAACATCATGGTTTTACAAAATTGGTTGTTTGCATGCATAAAACAAACTACATGTTAATTAGTGAGCTTTAGAAATGCTGTTAGACAGATTTTCTTTACCTTTGGACAGAACCAGCCTAACTGTTTCCCCCTATTTCCAGTCTTTACCCTAAGCTACACAAACCTTGTTGGCTGAGTATCAATCTTCTAATCTAACTCTCAGCAAGAAAGCAAATAAACATTTATTCCAAAATGTCAAACTATTTCTTTAAAGTAAAGCAATGTCTACTTTAGAGCCTTTATCGCTGGTTATAGCTTGCTCACTTGGAGGATTTTTAGAGGCTTGACTATGTGAAAGTATCTAAAATAATCGATAAAATTTTGTGTAACATAAATGATTTAATAATATTTTACATATACATAATATTTTCTCTTTAAATTATCTTGTGACCCCCCTATCTAGAGCACAATCTCTATTAGCTAACTATGGACACAGACCCGGCATTCTGCCTTCATAGACAACTCTTTCCAACTTCTCCCTCTGCTATGAACTGGGCCACACTATGGCATGTCACAATGAGGTGTCATAGAAGCCATTTTCATCCCAACTCACAACTGAGACTCTGTTTTCCAAAAGCCAGGAATCAAGCACTGGCCACCTAAGAACAATGGGATCTAACAAGCAAGAGGTGAGGAGGTTGACCTCAGAGTGGGCTCCTGTCTGGGTCGAAGCTCAACGCTTTTGAAGTGGATGAGCAAAAGGGGGGCTGTCTCTTTCCGCCTCTTTCCATTACTGCCCCACTCTCCCGCATAAACAGTTTAAACACCTTCTTACCTTTGACACATATCTCCACCAGTCCATACCACTCTCCACAGCTATCGCACAGCAGGCTAAAAGCACTGTGTCCACTGGGCATTACATAACCTGGCACACATGTGTACATCAGCTCATCTCCCAACTCATAACCAGAGTGCCCTTGTAGACGGGCATTAGGAAAGGATGGAGGGTCACCACATGGAACACCTGTCAACAACAAACACATGCATGTAATCTAAAAAAAACACATTCAACATACAAAGTGGAAGATAAATGTTTTGAATTGTTAAACAAACTATTAGATAATGATTATGCAATCCCTATTTAATACTACACTGTGTGGTTAATGAAACATGACTCATTATTATTATCCAGCTTTACAGCATCACTATCCCATTTGTAAACAGAAAGAGATAAGAATGTCTCAAGGGACAGGAAGCAATGGGGTTTGTGGAAAATGTGGATGCAATTTTGACAAACACGACCACTAACAATGCCACTGGGATGAGATAAAGGCTATGTATTGTCTTGACTCTGGTCTTATTATTCATGGTAATTATACCAACACAGTTTATTTAAAAAATAATAACATGTTGATTTACTCAACATTTTTAGACAATATATCTTTGTTTTCAGTTATCTTATTTACTCTTCAAAATAAAAACCTTTTAATAAAAATACATTTAGCTGCTGTTTTATTGTAACATTAAACAATGAAAATCAAATGTTTATTTTAGAGAATGAAGGTCTAATATTTAATTTTTTCCCCCCACAGGTTTTAGTCCATTTACTACAAATCACTTTCCTTTCCATTACTGTCTAAACCATTTTTCCAAAAAAAATCTTTTGATGCATTTTTCTTCCTTCCATGCAGACAATGTTATCAGTTCAATGGCTGATTTTAATCTTGCTTGAGCTAGATAACCTATGTCTGACTTTGCAGCTGGCTCTGCAGTGCTGGATGTCAAAGTTTCCCACCAAAACATTGTAGCACCAAATGAATCTGCACTTCTTGCATTATAACTGAACAATAATATAAAGTTGCTATTACAATATCATGACAACTGGGCAAACACCAGTTGTGTTTCGACTGAAAGCTCCAGAGCACTTACTAAATGGACCATGCAGTTTGATTTTTTTTTTCAAAAATAAAGTAATTTTATAGAAAATTAAGGAAAATCCCATGTTCACTGTGATCAATTATAGCTACCTCATGCAAAATGTAAAGTATACAGCACTTAAAATACAAATACAAATACCAAAAATTGGCTAAAATTCCCCAGAACGGTCTTATAGCCAACAATTTTTTGTTTTAATGTATTTAAATGTAATTTTCAAATTGTGTTGCCCTGATAATGGTGCCAACATGGTACCTTATATCACCAAACCTCCTATCATAACCGTAACCATAGCAATAACCACATCCCTGACTGTGAAGTTGTGTCATTGATTTCCGCTGCTTTAACTGGATCTGTACGGTTCATTTTTCCAACAGCAGAGAGTTTGTCGCTGCCTCGGGGTGTGTAGTACATAAACAGCCACAGTAGCTCCAACCACCAACTGGACCCCTCCCCTCCCAGATCCATGCCAGTGGAATAGTTGTGTGGAATTTAGCTTCAGCTTAGGTACAGTTAAGAGTTAAATCATCACATACTCATCTCACACACAGATATTCACGAGAAGGCAGAAACATTGGTATATAATGA
Source organism: Coreoperca whiteheadi (assembly GCA_011952105.1). Classification (NCBI taxonomy): domain Eukaryota; kingdom Metazoa; phylum Chordata; class Actinopteri; order Centrarchiformes; family Sinipercidae; genus Coreoperca; species Coreoperca whiteheadi. Next base: position 14,128,009 of record CM022477.1, read on the forward strand.
GTTATATACCGAGTTAAATATGAGTAAAAACATAGAAGTGGCACAAACACACACACACATGCAGGATGGAGAGTGTTGAAAGTAGAGATGTAGATGAAAGAAACGCAGGAACACATATCTCAGGAAACTGCACGCATACACACATTCTTTACACACAAAGCTCATCCATTCATATATTGATCACTCCTTACAACTTTATGTATGGGTTTAAAAGGGCATATATATTTGTGTTTGTGTGTTTACTGACCTTTGTCTTTGATACAGAAGGCATCCATGTGTGCAGCATCCTCTGTGGCATTTTCTGTTCTCACGTCCACTGCTTTCAGTGCACTGCCCACAACATTACACACCGTGGTCCTACAGATAGATAGATAGATAGATACAAACTCACTCATTAATTACAATGTGATTGTGAGAGCAAATGGCCTACAGCGAAGCATTAAAGCACCCCTAATAGACTCTAAGATTGATTAAACCCAGTGTGTTTACTTTTAACACATTATCAATACATTACTGTCACACTCGCACACTTCCCATGCACAGAAACTGCATGCACTTAAAGGAATTACACCCAGTGGTGGAAAGAAAGTACAATACTCAAGACACTACTCTGTCCCCAGAGTCAAAACTACACATGGAGAAACAGCGTTTAGTTTTTATGCACCATATATCTGGAACAAACTCCCAGAAACTCTCAGTTGTTTTAAATCAAGACTGAGGACTTTTCTGTTTGCCGCTGCCTTTTATTAAATCGAATAATGATTAATTTCTTACACTACACTGCAACCTTTATACTCCTGTTTTATCTTGTTTTTATTTTCTATTTAACTCTTTTTAAGTGTTTTACAATTTCTTTTTATATTGCCCTATGTTACTTTTATGTTTTGTGTAAAGCACTTTAAATATTTTACTGGTCATAGTGATAAAATACTCTAATCATATCATAATTATATGATGGTAGAGGGATGTGTGGTCAATGATTATTCCACTACATTTATTTGACAATTTTACTTAGATTTAACATAAAAAGATTACATAATAAACTACAATGCATTGTTAAAGTTTAAACCAGTAGTTCCCAATCTTTTCGCCTTACAAAAAAGCATCGTGTAGTTGGGTCCCCTCGTCATGTTTCAGATGTCTGTGAGTTGTTAGCAGTTCCACCAAAGAGAGATTTCCTCTAAACATCTAAGATGGTTTCACCCGACCCACATGTTGGGAACCACTGGACTAAAATATCTAACAGTACTGTATATAAAGTAATTCAAACTAGCTTCACTAGCTCTGGTTTATATGTATATGGGTAAGATGATGACACACACGGTCGGACAGATATACAGTAAGCCATTGCCTACAAGCGGCAGAGGCAAAACAAATGCTGAGTAAACAGTCTATTTTGGTTGCCACATTAAGGTTTATAGCATCATTAGTCCATGTTTCATCCAAAAGCACCAGATAAGACTTACTCAGACTTCCCAGGCCCATCAAATCATTCTCCCATAGCAGCTGCTGACACCAATCAAGGTTGTAATTAAATGTCAGACATATTACACGTTTCATTTATGATAGGTTTGATTGGTAATATTATTAATCAAGCCATTAAATGAAAAAGGTATTGGCCCACACATGTACGTGAGTCTTTGTGTGTGTGTATTTGTTTAACAGAGTTAATCAAAGCAACAGTAATTGGAAAGAATTTGACTGCCAGTGCAGCGAGACTGTGAGAAGCGGTATGAGTCATACTGCATGCTTGTGCCATGCTAACTTCAGCTTATGTCCTTATAAGCTTATAAAGTCTGAGAAAGAGAGAGAGAAATGAGTAGCAAGAGCAAAATCACCAAGAAAACACTCAGAGAGAGACAAAACACACAGAGACTGTTTTCACATAGCTTCTGCAGGCATCTGTGTGTGTGTGTGTGTGTGTGTGTGTGAGAGAGAGAGAGGAGGAGAGAGAGAGAGAGAGAGAGAGAGAGAGAGAGAGAGAGAGAGAGAGAGAGAGAGAAAGAGAGAGAGAGAGTTTGACCTCTATCAGGGGCAGGGAACACTTCACCTGACCAAACAACCATTTCTCAAAACCCTTACTTTACACCACAACTATTACAGGGAACACGCAAAGATATGTGTACGTGTTTGTATGAAACTGGGTGTTAATTCAGTCTGCTGGGATTATTATGTTTGGTTACCGGGGCAGCAGGGGTCGTCACAGTGTTGACACCCCTTCATGTTTCCATTTTTTTTAATGAAAGTTTGCAAAGGTAAGTAATCTTACTAATTGAATCATATTTTCCCTCACACACTAATCTCACACAAGTTTTGATATTAACCATAAATCACAGTGTATACTAATACCTAATCAAAAAACCACTCCGATAACTCCTGCTATTGTGATACTGCCTTTACATACCTAGTGTTTCGTGTAATAAAACTCAAATTGTGGTACTTTTTATACTCAATAGCCTGCAACACAGTGGTACATGAGCCCAGGATCATCACATCACAGTGTTCATAAAAAAAGTATATTTAGATTCAATAATTAAAAACAAAAAGATTACCTCTCATCATGTAAGATGCCATGAGTATTCCACGTTCATTCATGATTATTGTCACTGCACTACTGAGTCGTCAGACATGGAGAGTAAGGTGTGGAGCTCCAGACTTTTGCATTAAAACTTAGGCGGAGGGGATATGAGATCAACAGACAGGACTGTGCGGGACAGTGGCCAACACTTACAGGAGAGCTACTACTTGACAACAGGCAGCCGAGGAGCAGCCTGACAGGGAGCAGCCAGGAAAGGAGAAGCAATGTCCGACCAGCTGAAATGTGTGATTGGTATGAGGTGTGTGTGTGTGTGTGTGCATTCCCAATCACATTATAGGAAAAAAACAAACAATAACAAAGATAAAATGTCTGTGATGTAACACTAGACACAGAGAAGTGCCTCTGGCCTACGTTTACGTTAACCTCAATGTTCTTCACCAACACAGCAGAAGCATAAGGAGAGTCCAGGTGGAAAAGGCTTGAGGCGGGGTCGGAGATGAACTTAGACAGACTGAGCCATAGACTGTGAAACGTGGTAAGCGGGTGTGAAAGCTGATGTCCACTGGCCAACACGTAGAGAGCAGGGAGCGTGAGGAAAGAACAAAATGGGTCAGATCAGACGTTCGGCATTCTCAGGGAAGCTGCCATTTTGAGGCAGATTCAGTTTCATAACATTGATAATTTCTCCTTTGACTAATGATTTAGAAAAATATGAGTTGTTTGCAACTATTTTCCATGCATCATATATTCATTTTCCAAGTAATTACATTATAAACCATCATTTACCATACATTTACTAGCTTACGATATCTTATTTAACCTATTTAGTCTATTTAACTTTGCAGAGAATTAGGGTTGTTCAGTTAACACATGTCTGGAGCTGTGCTTGCGTTAGCGGCATGACTCTAGGAATAGGTAGTCTGTTGGTCTTTAGTCCAGACCGAAATATCGCAACAACTAGTATGGATTACACTGAAATTGTGTACAGACATTCATGTCCCTCTAAGGATGATTTGTAACAACTTTGATGATCCCTTAACATTTTATCTAGCTCAGGTCAAAATTTGAATTTGTCCAATACATTGGTTTAATACCAAATACTCTAATTAGCAAGTTTTAGATAACTCGCTAAACTAAGATGAACATGGTAAACATACCTGTTAAAACAATGTTAGTATTGTCTTTGTGAGTATGTAAGCTTTCTAGCATTAGCATTCAGCTCAAAGCACCACTTTGCATTAGGCTGTAGACTACTTTGTTTTGTTGGTCTTTTTCCTTTTCTGACATTTTTGTGCTTGTCCTTGTTTATTATATCTTTGACCTTTTTTAAAGTACAGCTGAAACAATTAGTCAATGTACCGTTTAAGTCATTTTTCAAGCAGAAATCCCCCATATTCTCTGATTTCAGCTTCTCTAATGTGAAGATATGCTGCTTTTGTTTTGTTTTCTATGGTTTTACATTGAAGACTGGGTAACTGTGGGCTCTGGGTAACTGCGTCGGCATGTTTTTTTATATTTTATAGACAAAAAGATTGATCAATAATCAAGAAAATAAATTGCAGATTAATTGATGTCTGTCTGAAAGCGTTTTGGGAGGGAAGGGGAATACATTTGAGGGGAGGAAAGGAGAGATATAAATTACATGTTTGATGAATTACTCCTTAAGTACTAAATGATTTTTCAATAAGCAAATATTGCAGAAAAAGCTTCTCACTTTTGAAGAATTCAGGGAAGTATTTCAGCTCAACTTTTTATTGAAAGGCACAAGCACCATATCACCATCCATGTAATATTGAACTCCATCTACCCTACAGGCTTGAGATCAACTTCTATTTGTAACCACATAGACCAGGAAGACTGCAGCACTTTCTGTCTATCCTCTGCAATTACTGCTAAGGACAGCCTACATGTTGTCACTCAAACACCTGACTATAACGGTGTACCTATCTCCCTTCAGGCATTTAAATCAGCTGTCTCTCTGCCTGTCTGTCTGTTTCTGTCTCTGGGTGCTGAAAGCTGTGTGTCATGTTACTGTGGAGATGAGAGGTGTAAATGGAGGCAGTTGTCGACATGACACCCTGGCTCAGAATTCCCTCCTCCTCCAGGAAGGAACAGAGGCGTCTTTCTCCCTCTCTTCCTCTCTCTTTTTTTCTCTTTCCCCCCTGAAATGTGTCACTCTCTTCTTCTAGCTTCCCACTCTCTCTATAACTGCCGCTGCTGCCTTTACTTCCTTTCTCTTTCATCCATTCCTGCAACCTCGGTCACACACACAGGAGCGCACTCACCCAAATGACCTTTGACACCTCTAGAAACCTCAAGTCTCCCTACATGTGCCTTAAAACAATGAAGAAACGTCACGCACAAACACGTACAATTACATACACAGAAACGTCTTTTCTTACCCCACTGAGCCTCCATAGAGCCACCCACGGGTGCATGGGGAAAAGAAGCACTCCACCACAGCATAACGGAGCTCCTCTGATGATGCCAAGCGGGCACGTCGTGAGGCACAAGCCCGCTCAGCATCTCTGAAGCCCTGCAGGCCAGAGGAGTTCCTCAGGTCCAACACGAACACTCGACCTGAGAAGAGAGAGGGCAGCGAGTAAGAGGAAAATGTCTGAAACTTCACATACCTGTTATCAAGCACTGCTGTATTAAACCTGTATTAACCACCTGCAGGTTACTTGAACATGACTGGAAGATGAGAAAAAGGAAGGCTTAAAGGCCTGTTATTGGTCTTAGAAGAACTATATTTTAACAATAGATTATATTTGTGCTTAAATGTCCTCAGCCCAGAGGCCAGTTTTTTGAGCACTACCCAGTTTTGTTAATATGGGTTTGAGCATCCACTGGAATGGATGCTGAAAAACCACACAGTTACCAGCTACTCCAAGTTGTGGTGATGTGAGACTTAAAACAGTACATGGATTTTGAAATACCAAAATCTATATGCTGAATATGTGTGCTATAATACAGATTTCCATTAGAATAGAAAATGCAGGTGCGAAACATCAAGAAATCAAGACATGTCTATCCTAATTAAAGTAAATGCTTATTATCACATAAAATACCAGTTCCCCCCATAATGATTCACAATATAATAGAAAGAGAATATATAACGCCAAACAATGTGTTTTCGTGTCAAGGATCGGGTGTCTGGAGTAGAGCTCAGTAAGAGAACCTTGACAATGGGATGACCGCCTCCTGTGATGGCTTCAGGTGTGACCACCTACTGCACACTGTCCCCTTCATTATCACCTCACTGTCACATCATTAGCTGGTGTCCGGAAACTAAAGAAAAGGCGTTTTGTGTTTACAATCGTCAGAGTTAAATCTTCTAAATAGCTGGACTAAGCTGTAGGCCTACCTGTAAAAGCTTGAAGTAAAGATGACTGCGCGCGCATATCCATTGCGCACAGGTTTATTAGACGTAGCCTATGACGGCTTTTGGATATTTCATAAAATATTTATATTAGAGGTGGGAAAACCCCTGAGAGGGAAAGTGCTCTCTGGCGACGATTACGAAAAGCACGAGATTACAGGGCAGGTGCCAAATGTTCGCGCGCTTCCACCAGCTCTGTGTAACGGTTAGTGCATCACCAGACTCTTAACTTTTTACATGGCAACTCAAAGTGCAACTCATTTAATATTCCCATAAAAGTGTACAATTATTTTGGGGAATACATTGTGAGTTTTTGTTGTTACATTTATATAGTAGGTAGCTTTATATATAAATGTATATAATTCCTCTCTGCTGTAGTAGCTTAAAATATTAACTTACCGTCTGCATTTACAACAGAGGTCACCACAAGACAAGCCAGGCATCCAAAGAGCAATGGTAGAACAATTTGGTTCCAATGATCCCGCATCTTTTTTACGTCCTCGAATGTAGGGCTAAATCTCACTTTTTTCTGCTGGAAAACGTGTCCAAAAACTTCCAGATGACTTCACAATCTTGCCGGTGATAGTGGAGAGCAAACTCCCGCTATTTCCCTCCTGGTGGACTGGGCAGCAGAAAGGTATAACCGTGTTGACAAAGTGCTGGTGATAACGGAAAAGAAAAACGGTCAGAGCGGCTTAAGAGCGAGGCGCAGTTTATGTCTCCAAATAGTCGCCCTCGCAAGCAGCTGGAGCAACGGCGTGAAAACTCGCGTGTCAGCGTTAGCAAATACGTCACGGCTCAAACTCTTGAGGGAGGGCTGCCGGACAAGTCGAGAGACGGGGGGGGTTAAAACCTGCTGAAGTGTCATTGAGCAAGAAATGGAAGCCCTACCCACTCATTACTGGTTGGCATGGAAAAAAGCTAAATATTACAAATGTAAAGTCGTGTGTGTTTGTGTTGAAGAATAACAGACCGGCACATGTTTAACACCCAGCGACTAATAGGGGACCTCAGGTTCAGTTCACCCAAATGGAGCTGATCCTTTGAGCATAAGAATCTTAATTAAGATGAACTGGCCTCTGCTATAGGCCAAACCTCCCTCTGTTGGTCGGTGTGTGTGCGTGCATGTGTGCATGTGTGTGTGTCCCATTTGGTGAGGGAGATAAAGACGGATGACCATAGAACATAGGCAGCTTTTTGGGGCATGCAGGCATTGTTTCAGTGAAGAAGGTGAAGATAACCAACCCACATAGTACCAGTAGGCTACATACAGGATCCATGCCACAAAACCTAAAGCAACATTCTAAACTATAAAAATGTTACACGTTTACTTTAAAAGTTATCACAGTGTGTGCATATGCTGTTTTATAAATTAAAGCACTACACGTAAAGTAATTGCATTTTCCTCTCATGTAGGTCATTGCATGGGCATAAGAATCAGTGTTATATTTACAGTATGACAGCTGTCCTCCTCTGAGTGAGTGATTTCTTATCTGCAAATGACAAGAATGGAATATTTAGAAGTTTAAAGTTCAAATTGGCCTTGGAAACAGGTACGTGATGAAGAAATATCAAAACGATCTCAATTTAGCAGCTGTTCTGGAGCTTTTCACATGATTTCCAAGGCTTTCTCAATTTTTAAGCCAACGTGGTCAGAAGTGTATGAAGTCAAAATCAGAAAAATGGAAATTTGACACACAGGCAATTTGTTCTGCTGAAGAAGATCATGTGATTGAAGCTCCAGAGCAGCCTCAAAGCAGACCTTGTAGTGAGATTTTCAGTGGTGGAAGAAGTGTTCAGATCCTTAACTTTAAAGAAGAAATGCCACATTGTAAAAACCCTCCATTACAAGTAAAGTACTGCAATAAAAATTTTACTTAAAGGCCAGTTCACCCCAAAATCTATTTTCCACCATTTTCTTTCTACTGACAACAAATTGTGTATTTTTGGGGTGAAACGTCCCTTTAAATAAAAGTATATCATACAAATGTACTTAAGCATAAAAAATCTTAATTTGTACAGCAACTAGTAATGTCAATTAATTGTGGAGTAAAAAGTACAATATTTACCTCTGAATTGTTGTCAAGTAGAGGTATAATTTGTACTTAAGTACAGTACTTCAGTAAATGTAGTTAGTTACATTCCACTACTGGAGTGTTCAAAGAGATGAAACGGGAAAGAAGGAGGAGAGAAGATGAAGAGGCTGCAGAAGAAGATGAAAACACTTGGAGGAAAGGACTGTTTTCCTGCTCCCTGCAGTAGGAAAGATGATGGGTGTGATTTGAAAGGAGAGAAAACTGCCAACAGCGATCGACAGGAGCAATATATGTGTGTGTGTGTGTGTGTGTGTGTGTGTGTGTGTGTGTGTGTGTGTGTGTGTGAATACAGGAATCAAATTACTTTTAAAAGGGGGAAACAATTGGAATGAGATAAACACAAACAAACAGCGATAAAGAAATTCCTTGAGGAGTGACACCTTTATTGAGGATTCAGACTTACTCATCTCTTTCCACATCCCACCTTTCCATTTTCATAATTATCTGCGTTCCCTCTGCCCCAGTGGAGTCACTCATGCTGCTGCTGCATTGTGGCTTTAGATGTTTTTCCATCTCAGTCACTCTTCCCTGGGTTTCTCTGTCACATTTCACCCTGCTCTCATGAACCTCTCATACATTCAGCTCCAGTTCAGAGGGGTTTGGATGAGGTAGTTTGGGGGGGGCGGGGATCCCGACTCTTGCACGGGGGGCTATTTCTGGAGAGGTGGGGGGGTCGTAGAGGAGAGGGGAGAGGGGTGGCGAGGAGAAGAGAGACAGTGATTCACACCTGGGCCATCTCAGAGAGGCGGGTGAGAATTGTGTTTGCTGCAGGTGGTCAGATGGTGGGGGGGAGGGGGTTCCATTAGGGGACAGCCACACGTCCAGACTTCACACAGGTGTGTAATCTCACAGGACTTCCAGTACACACCCATCAGACAATCCGTGCTGTGGAAGTAAACACACACACACACACACCAACCACAAGATTGCTCTGAGTATGTGTGAGACCAGTGACTTCCCATGTGAGACACGTCCTGTCAGAATGAGTTGTACTGCAGGTGTGTGGTTGACTCAGAGGAAATCATTGGTCATACTTGTGCAGCCCAGGGACAGAGGGAGGTATGGCTTTGTTTCCATGGCAACAGCCTCCTTAAACCTCCATGAGGAGTGGGGTCCAGAAAAACAGGAACTGCTTTGAAAGCCGAGAGTTTAAAATAGGTCTTTAAATAAAATATATTTGATGAAGCACAGAAGGTAATAGTTATCAAATCCCTATGATCTTCCTAAACATACTATATCAACAGTTGAGCCATAACTTTCTATTTAAAACAATAAGTGTTTGACTTAGATGAGCTTGCTTGACATCAGTGGAGTCACTGCGATCATCAGGACACATTCAACACTGAGCTGCCAGCCACAGCAGAGTCAGGATGAGGAGGGCATGGAGCTATTCAAAGAACTGACTTAATTAATTTGACTTTTGATGAGAGATTGTTAATTACCATGCAATGCAGAGCGATGGGGTGGCACAAAGATTGAAAATGTGTTGCAGGCTGATGAAAGACTACATTTCAGCACAAGTATCATAAAATGCATGTGTTCATGCCAAAGGGCATGCACAAAGTGTTTCCTCTATCTGAAACATGTCTGTTCCATTTTTATGGTATACTGTAGAATAATACAGTGTATAAGCTTCAGACATAATTTATATGACTGTTAATGACTATAATTATGATATGACTGTGTTTGCAGACAAAATATAAAATAATTCACATTTTGCTGTGTTTACTATTACATGTCCTAAATGGCTTACTATAGAAATAAACCTTATTAGTAGCACAGCAGCTGCTTTAAAAAATGTGGCCTGACGGACACATGAGGATGGGAGGGAAGTAATTTTATGTCAGTTTTAATTTTTCATATATATTTTTGTGTATTTTATTTGTGTATTTCTGATTTTCATCACTAAAATTAAAGTAATAAGTTATGCCATCAAGAAAACCTCTGATCTTTGCCAGGGGGGACCCAGAGAAAATAAGGGACAATTACATTTCATGATTCTTTCGTGTACTAGTTAGTCCAAATAAATTCCAGATATAAGTCTGACATTTCTGTTCAGATGTTTCTCTCTATCCACTAATAGTTCTCACTTTTTTAACAACAGCTTAATAATAACAAACCTTTCTAAATATCACATGGGACTCTTATCAGAGCTAAAAGAAAGTCCTCGCAGAAGCCATGACATTCTTCAGTGAAGGCTCAGTGACTGCCAGGCAGAGCATGCTGCCAGGCTGCATACCTCCCCTGACAAGCTCCACCAATCAAATGCTAATGATTTCAGTTATGGTTAGGTTCTTGCTTAACATTAAAGTTTGCCAATATACATAGAAGGTGGGGTTTGTATGCAGCCAACAGACATTAATGGCAGGTGGATGTCTCTGTCATTTAAATGCCCCAATAAGCATAACACCAGGGCCCTGAATCCAGCATGCCTGAATATAATTCAGTCAATAATGTTATTATTTACACCTGTGTTACACAAGTGTTGGCCATGAGAAAGGCCAAGTACATCCTACTATTCCTATCTGCCTCACTTTCCTACTAAGAACTTGTTAAGAATGGGATAATTACACCTTTTCCTTATCAGCCTTTTTCACAGCAGGCATTTTGACCTGGCAGGAAAAGCCCAGGGGTTACTAAAAACATTAAAGATGGCTTTGTTCTATTCAAGTGTCCCAGTAAGTCATGACAGTGAGCCAGCATGCACAAAACCAGAACTGTGAAACAGGAAGCAGCTAAATGGAATTAAGCCATCATTAGTTTTATTATTTTCACCTGTGCTTTTACTGTGACATGTCAAAGTGTCTGGCGTGAAAAGAAAACAGTGAACTTGTGGCACTGGAGCTCTGGGGCAGGTGCCAGCTTTGTCTGGTCGGTAATCCAGACATTGTTTGTAGCGTTTGGAAGACCTGAGGGAACATGTCTGCTGTACCGTATTTAATGGTGGTGGAAGAAGTACTCAGATTCTTTACTTAAGTAAAAGTAGCATTATCACACTACAAAAATACTCCAATACAAGTAAAAGTTCTTCCTTCAAAATATTACTTAGCTAAGAACGCATGCAAATATTGTACATGCAAAATGTACATAAAATATCAAAAACAAAAGTAATTATTATACAGAATGGCAGTGGTGTAGTGTAACTAAGTACATTTTGTACTTCAATACAAATTTGAGGTACTTGAGTATTTACATTTTATGCAACTTTAACTTTATGCAACTAACTCTACTCCACTGTATCTCAGAGGAAAACATTGTGCTTTTTACTCCACTACAGTTGTCTGACAGCTTTAGTTACTTGTTACTTCGCAGATCACAATTTTACACACCCTTCCTGTCCATGTATCTCCAAATGTAGTGATTTTGAATGTTTCTGATAAACTGAAGGATAAAGTGTTTCCTTTATGGGTTGAGAAACTTCTACTCAGCTAAATAAAGCTATTTATAAACCCCCTTGGATTAGCTAGAAAATGCATTGTCACAAAGCTGAAAACAGGGGTGTTTTTCTGAGCTCATGAAACATTGACATTTTACAGATACGTGGTTCTCACAGGACAGCGATGCTACAAACATAGGATCTTATAGACCATGATGCATTGCTGTATATTAAACTACCCAACTGTATATATAGTAGCTTAGTTAAAATTAGCACAACCTTAAATATCTACAGCAGTAAAATGCAACATATTCATTAATGCAGCACATTTTGCTGATAATACTTTTACCTAACTAAAATCTTGATTTCAGGGCTTTTATTTGTAGAGGAGTATTTTCACAGTGTGGTGTTGCTACTTTTCCTTAAGTAAAGGATCTGAGTACTACTTCCATCACGGTTTGGAGGTACTTGTACTTCATCCTGAGTATGTTAATTTTCTGCTACTACTTGCGCTACGCCACTACATTGCAAAAGAAATACTGGTCGAGAGGAAGCTAATTTTGACTGGTTCACATGATGTTTTGTAGTTTAATCTATCATCTTATTCAGTATGTGTTTATGTAAAACCTTTATTTGCAAAACAGTTATAGGCATCAGATATATATCTAGTGAGGTAAAAAGTACAATATTTCCCTGTAAGATGTTGTCGGGTAGAAATATAAAGTAACAGAAAATGCAAACACTCAAGAAAAGGACACCTGTCTAAAAATGTGTCATTACAGAACAGGGCGAACAGTGATGGTTGCATAAGATCGCCCTCTAGCTCTGGGTGTTGTGAACGACTGTGAAGATATTTCATTCTGGATGTGTAACTCACACTCTAGTCTGTCTGCAGCCCTGTCTACAAAGCCTGCAATAACAGTGGTGGCATTTCGATCATTTACTTAAGGAAGAGTAGCAATACAACAATGTAAACATACACAGTAAAAAGTAAAAGTCAGGGCTAGATAAACATACACACGCACACGCTATGAAAGCAGCCATTTGTCATAATGACCACGTTGACTTTTGTTAATACATTTTGCTGATTATACTTCAGTATTGAGTAAGTCAAATTTTAAATGCAGGACTTGTAGTGGAGTATTTTTACATTGTTATATAGCTATTTTTATTTAAATAAAGGACTACTTCCTCCCCTACTGTTGCTACGTATGCCTAAGCAGTTTACATAATGCAGGAGTGACAGAGAAGTCAGTCCAAGTTGTTTTGGGTGTGTGTGTGTCTGCAGGTTGAAGCCTCAATGTGAAAGTGTTACACATCTCTAAAGGAGAGACAGTCTTGGATCCAGGATCTATAGTTTACAGATGCGAGTGTTTCCTTCCCTCACTCAGACCCGCAGGTTCTTGTCGGGTCACGTCTTGGTGCTGTTACGGTGAACGCGGTCTAAACGGACCGCTTTGTCGATTTTTTGCCCTAATCTCTGCAAGACCCCACAATCAAAACAAATCGACCACGCGTGCTTTTCCCGCAGCAATGACGTCACGTAAACCCTCCCCTTCCCCGCAAGTAAACAGAAAACATTGGGGAAAGCGTCCATGACAGTCGCCGTACGCGTGCTTGATGCGGGGCGTATGCTGTGAGAGAAGAAAGCGGACGTTGATTTGGCGTGTTTTTAGCAAACTTGGGATTTTTGGGGGGCCAGCTGACTCGCGTTGGAGCGATGAAGGGAGAGGCGGAAGTGAAGTCACTTGACAGACCGTCCATGTTATTATTGTTATTTTGGTAGCCCTGTGATGAGACGGGCTGGGGAGCCGTTGGTCTCCGAGACAACGACCGTTAACGTTCCCGCAGGCCGCCCCGGACCGACACCACCCTCACCACCTCAGTGACCCGGAGACAGGAGCCTCGCTGACGGCTGGGGGGGGGAGCCTGTGAGGACCCAGCTCCAGCTCGGCTCCTACACTCCGGCCGACCAAAAATAAAACGGCGACAAAAACAATAACGGCGTTCGTCGAACGGCTCGACTGGTGTCTGTGCGGCTCGTAGCAGGGACGTGCCGCCGCAGATATGAACGGTATCACCAAGGGCCGGTTCGAGGTATGGCAGAGGGAGTGGACCCCCAACGGTTAAACTGTTTGTTTCTAGTAGACGTGGGAGTCGTGGGCTTGTATAAGCAAAGTGTGTGTGTGTGTGTGTGTGTGTGTGTTTGTTTGTTTGACCGTGCTCCTAATTTTACATGCAGTTGGGAGCCGAGGCGCTTTGTTAGTCAAGGGTAATCCGAAATCCCATTATTGTCCTGCCCTCACCAGTATACAGCGACAACATGGAGCTCAGGACTGCGGGACAGGAGGGCTGTGGCTGAGGATAGTCAATATATCAGGGCCGAGGCTGGCTGGCTGGCTGGCTGGCCCTGTCGCCTGAGGTTACAGGCTTTCAGGAGGGGGTTCTGGGCCTGCAGAACAACAGTATCTATAAGCTGTGAAGCAGCATTCAGTTAGTCATCACTTGGGTTTGGCAGATAACCCTGCAAAACCTGTGACACCTCCTGTGATACCTGTGACTGACACAGGAGGCTCACTGGCACACTACAGATGGTCCTGTTTGTGTTCAAGAATCCGTAATAATATGGAATATAACATGACTGCAATGAATACTGAATATTATGTTTACTCCCACGACATTTTTTCAGGAAAGTGTTTAACACAATCCCTTTCATATGGGTTAGAGATCCAGTGATCAATTGCAGTGGTGGAAGATGTATTCAGATCTTTTACTTAAGTAAAAATATAGCTATATCTTAAGGTTAAAAAACCAACTAAATTGTGTACAGAAGTTGGCTATTAACAGCAGAATATAGGTCCTACTTAAAGTAGCAAAGGTAAACTCAAAATGCAGACAGTGATCCCTGTCAGTGTTGTATTATATTACTGGATGTTACTGGATTCAAATTTAACTACTTTATACACTGTTGGGTAGTTTAATCTATAATAGCACATCATATTAATAAGAGGATTATCTACTTTGTAGTTAAAGCCTAGATTTTCAAAGTTACCAGTAACTACAGCTGTCAAATACTTGTAGGGGAGTAAAAAGTACAATATTTGCCTCTTAAATGTAGTGGAGTTAAATTATAAAGTAGCATATAATGCAAATACTTATGTAAAGTAGGTATACCTCAAAAATGTACATCAGTAGGCTACAGTACTTGAGTAAACATAATTAGTGACTTTTCACCACTGTTCAACTGCATGCAGTTTTACAGATTGCTTTGAAGTGCCAAATTGGTGGATTTCTCCGGGTTGATTAACAGCCTAACACCGAAGATGATGCTTTGTAATAAATACCTTGCACAAGCCCCTTGTAGTTGTTGCATTGCAGGCCAGAAATTGAACACGTAATATGACCTAGATCTAATTTCCTCATACTTGCTTTAATGTGGCAAAGAAACTCCAAACATGAGCCATTCACGTTCAAAACCCAGCTTTGCATATCCACCCTGTTGTACACTGTCTAGGAATAGGAGTATGACTGCAGAGAGGAACTCCCTGCTTGGGAATGCTGCTCTGCTGGCACAGGGAACGAGGGCACCAGAATGCTGAGGCGATAACTTTAATGAAGCGTGCGTACCAGAAATGGCTTTGAATCTTGCTGTTTTAATGCCATACCTGTGGCTCAGATTACACACCAAATAACGTGTTCATGCCATTACACCCGGCAACGTCTTCCATGAGGTTTGGGTTGCACAACACTGAGGGAGGAAGAGGAGAATAGACTGTATGTAGGCTGTATGCCAACTTCGTCTTCATCTTCTAAGACTTCATCTTAGTCTGTGAATAATAGTGAAAAATGTCCATCACAAGTTGCAATTGCTCAAGGTAACATGAGCAGTCCAAACCCCCAAAATATTCCGTTTAGAAATTATATTAGAGCTGCAATGATTAGTCGATTCGTTAATTTAATAGGCAACTTTTAAATAATCGGTTTATTGCTAAAGTAAATTTTTAAGCAAAAAATGCCAGATATTTTGTGGTTCCAGCTTTGCAAATGTTAGAATTATTTCGTAGTAAACTGAATATCTTTGGGTTTCGGACTGGTGGTTGAATAAACAAGTTGGCATCACTTTGGCCTCTAGAAAATTATGCTGGGCACTTTTCACAGTTTTCTGATGTTTTATAAAACAAACAGTTAATAAATGAATCAAGAAAATAATCAGATTAATCAGTAATGATTATAACTGTTAGTGGCAGTCCTAAATGAAAAGAGAGAATAGTAGCAGGCTTGAACCAGCAAATATTTTCCCCATATAAATGAATTTAATGATTAATTGATTATAAAACATTTTGAGGATGAAATTCCTTTCGTTCGACTAATGGAGGAATTGTTTCAGCAGTAATCTGAAGTGTCTGAATGTGACTGTGAATTTTAAGTACTTTCTTATCTGGACAGTACCAGACTAGATGCCATTACAATGTAAAAGTTATGTTTCAGTTTGCAAGTTTAAACCACATCATGGAAAGAGTATTTTGCCTATGTTCTTTGCCAATGCCATCTTGTATAAAGGTCTATATGTGTCTATTGAACGAGAGGTCAAAGGTGAGTGATGTGTTACAGAGGTGGTTTGGAATTAAGTCTAAATTTAGTCGTAAATCCTAAGCAACGTCAAGTTTTAGAGAGACACTGAGATAATATACCTTAGGCCTTGTTCGTTGACAGGTAAAGTTCCTTCCATTCAGTATACAGTATTGTACAATTAAGGCAAATGTACTTTCAGTTTACTTGAATGGACACGGCTCCAAATATAACTGAAACTGAAAGTCACATGATGATTTATAAATGATTTATTAAGCATTTATTCGGAGACTTTGTAGAACCTTTATTAAGCTTTTCCACGGAGGCAGTTGGCCCTCATGGGTAGATTGTGAATATGTGTTATTCAATACAGGGGTATGTGGGAACCAATGATGGAAAACATTTTAACTATATCCTCGAGCTATTATTGGATATAGTTAACCAGTAGGTTCAAATGGGTGTTACAAACCACTGTTGTGTTGTTACCTGAACATAGATGTTAAAATTCAAACCAGCTTAGTTAATCTTTTGCTGGACCTTGACTGGACCAACTCTCTCTCTTTTGTCTTTTTGACCCTCTCTTCCTCTCAAGTGTCCTTTGCCTGCTCCCTACCTCCCTCTCTCGCTCTCTCTGATTTTAATAATGACTTTTGTACATATTTTTCTTGTGGGCCTTGCACCATTTATTTGTTTGCCTCTGCCTCCTGCTCCTTCTTCCTGCCTCTTCCTCCCATCTTCCCTCTCCTTTATTGCGTTCTCTTTCGAGGAGCTTGCGTCTGTCATGGTGCTAGCTGGAGCCAAGACATTTTCCAAATCAACCTTTGCTCCTCCTGTGCCTTTCCTCGTTTTCCCCTTTGTGTTTTCACATTTGGGTGTTTGAGTTTGCGTCTGACACAGCAGGGAGTCTCCCTCATTAGATACAGTTTCTGAGTCTTTGAGGATACAAGTGTATCACTGGCAGGATGCCTGTCTGCAGAGGCACAGCGGATGTGGGTGTTTGCCGTAATTTAAATTCATGGCTGAATACAGCCCACCTGATCTAGAATGTTCTGCCTCTGTTCTTCACACAGAGAGGTCTGACTTAAATCACCTGCAAGCCTGTGAGTGTGTGTGTGTGTGTGTGTGTGTGTGTGTCGAACTCAGCAGATGGCCAGACATCCAGCGAGTAGACTAATTGAGATAAGCATGCCAACAAGCTGACCAGGCTAACAGAATGATAAGCTTGTAAGGAGGGGACGTGGAAAGCCAAATGTAGCTCTGGCTTGTTTATTAGCATAGCTTAAGGAAGTAATAGCATTTTTCTTTTTATTAAAGGATAGGAACACCATCATAAACCAACAGTCACATGCTCATAAGTCCATTGAAAGTGTTGTTGGTCGACGTAATCATTCTTCTTGTCACTGCTGGCTGCAAAGACATCCCTTTCTAAAGTGTTTTTAATGTAAGTGATGGAGGACAAAATCCACAGTCCTATATCTGTTCATAAATTAATTTTAAAGTCCAGCCAAAACCTTTATGAGGTTTCAGCAGTTATAAGCTAGACAGGTCAAATGGGTACCTTCCAAAGTTTCTGTCTTTTTAGTACCACATTTTCTCTTGGTTGTCCACAAACAGTGTTTCCTTGCTAAGCTGCGGTGGAAGCATTGTAACACAAAGAGGGAATTTCATACTAAAAAGAATAACTCTGGAAGATACCATAGCGTTTTCTTTGACTAACTAAGAATACTGAAGCCTCATATTACTGTAGCTTCAGCTAAACTTGATTGTTTTTTATACAGAATGAATGCTGTGGATTTTGTCCCCCCTCAATTACATTGAAATTGCTTTGAGATGTTAACTTTTTGCGGCCAGTGTGAACAAAACGAACCACTACAGAGACCAACATTGCTTTTACTGTACATGTGGGATATGAGGATTGTTTTAAGACGGACTTGAAAAAAATGTGAACTTCACATTTGAACACATTTTGAATTTGGCGAAACAAAATGATATTGCTCCCAAGCCTGATTTAGGTCTGTATGTTCTGTGTTCTTGTGATGATGATAATGATGATGGTGGTGATAATGATGCTCTGTACTTTGCTTGTTTTGACACCTGTTGTCATTGTAGCAGCTTATGTGTTGTTTCTTTCTCATTGCTCTTGACCACGTCAAACTTACTTACACACACACACCCACACACACACACACACACACACACACACACACACACACACACTCACTCACACTCATTGTTATTGTTTATCTTGTGTCTCGGCAGGTGTTCTCAAACAGCGATGAAGCCCCCATTAACAAGAAGCTCCCCAAAGAGCTTCTTCTTAGGTAAGATTAATAATACGTAACCTCCTGTCACCACACACACACACACACACACACACACACACACACACACACACACAAAATACAACACAACATACCCGTGGGACAAGGGCTTAGGTCGGGCTTACTCATTACCTGAAGCAGTCTTGAACAGTTATTGTGTAGGAGTGTGTACGTGTGTGTTTTTTGTGTGTTTGTTGTGTGTACTATGTAGCTGTCTGTGTGTGTTTTATTTTGATGATGTATGTTGGTCACAAACCTGAAATTAGGTCCTGTTACCTAAAGTGACCTAAAGACCAATATTTTGTCCCACAATAACCCTTAAATCTGACATCACACATGTACTCACACATGTTCATCCTCCACACCGATTTATTTATGGATCTGTGTGTGTGTGTGTGTGTGTTTGCTCACGCATATATGTTTGAAGGGGATACACCTGCATGTAGCTCTGCAGAGACATGATGTGGACTGTTTATTTCTACATTACACTATTGCATGTTTGTGTGTGTGTGTGTGTGTGTGTGTGTGTGTGTGTGTGTGTGTGTGTGTGTGCATGCATGTGTGAAACGCTCCTGGGCCTATGCAAACTGTACGTCTGTGTTATAAATAGCTTGTCTTAGCTGGTGGGGAATTCCGCAGTGCTGTGCTCTGCTGCTGCCCCAGCTGTGCTCCACAGAGACTACCAGTACACCCATTACCACCAGCACTACTTTCACTGGTGGACAGAAAAACATGTACTCGCATGCACTAGTTAGCTACAACACATGACTTTCTGTCACATGTGTCATGTTGAGACACTTACACAACATCAGCTGTGAGGAAGACTCATTGTTATGGCTGTAAATCTTGTTTCTAAACCAATGAAAGTTGGTTCACTGGAACATTTATTTATAATTTTGTTATGCCCTGTCACCATGGTGCACAGCGAGGGACATTATTGTTGTCCTAGGTGCATTTGTATAATGCAAGTATATATCTATATGTAGACATTCTGAACACAAGAACTCAAAAATCACTTAGAGGAAATTAGTTCATACCACTTACATAATTAGACCTTAATTAGGAGTATAGAGAAAATCAGAGGTTCCCAGCCTGGGAATTGGGACCCCTACAAGGGTTTGCAATATTAATCTAAGGGGTCGTGAGGTGATTAATGAGACAGGAAAGAAGAAAAATAATATTCTACTATTCAAATTTAGATATTTATTTTCCTGACGTTTCTCTGATCTTCGCTTTTTTCTTTTGAAAAACTTTTACCTCTTCAAGCATTAAGACTTATGCAAAAGAAATAGGGATACAATTAACGATTATTTCTGTTATCGATTAATCTGCCGATTATTTTCTCGATTGAAACCATGCTTCAATCATTTTGTCAATAAAATGACAGAAAATAGTGAAAAGGGTCCACTATAAATCCCTGTAGTTCAATGTAAGGTATTCACATTGCTTGTTTTATTCGACCAACAGTCCAAAAGCCAAAGATATTGAGATATAACAAGGAAAAACATCAAATCTTCATATTTGAGGAGCTGGAACCAGAGGATGTTTGGTACTTTTGCTCGAAGCATGACTTGAATGATTATTAGATTATCAAAATAGCTGCTGATTAATTTTCAGATCAACTAATTCATTAACCCATTAATCAACTAAATGTTGAAGCTCTAAAATGAAACGATCTGAGAGGCTAGAGGAAAAACTCACTCGTTAGTTAAACTGTGTACAACTCAGACATATAGTTACCTGTGAAGAGCAGTTGCAAGCAGACAATGATTCATTTTAAGGTGTTGCAAGCCAAAAGAGGCTTGGAACCACTGGAGTAGATCACCATGTAGTACGTGTTGGCAAGTATGTTGTCGTAGGAATATTTGCCAATTAATCTTTTTAATTTGATTGATTAGTGTTCTCATTAGCATTACTGTTTATGTTTAATGTTTCACTGTGACCGAACCCGAGTGCATTGTAAACAGCTGTTATCTAGGCCAGTGCAGCATGAATATAAACTGAAAAAAACTGCCTTGATACAGAAGAACCTTGTCTGACAGATGAGCCTCGGAGAGAGTTCAGAGTAGTTCAGGGTCTTCTCAGCCAGAAGCGCTGACTCAGCACCTTCCCTACCACCACCCAAATTCATGTCTAACTGGCGTTACTATGGCAACCAGTCCTAGACTCATGGTGAAGGCTTGACTCTGTCTTATCTAGCCATGCTTGAAGGGCCAGGTGTACATTTTGTCAACAAATAGGGCTATGCTACATTTAAATCCCATTATGTACCATGTAAAAAAGGCAGGATTTGACGGAGCAATCAAAGGCTGCTAACATATTTTCTGTTATGTGTGCTGAGGCAGCATAAGGGTAAAGTGAAGAACATACTCATGATGTTGTACCTCTGAATTTGGCTCTATTATATCACCTCCTCCCCTTTCTGTTGTCTTTTCTTTCTCAGTGTCATGAAAAGGTCCATGTCAATGATACAGCTGTGTCACTGACTGTATTCAACAATCTGTCTTCATCTAAAACATCAGGGCTGTTCTCATCTATTATGCTTTTATTATCAAGTTCAAATGGTCAAATAGGTTAACAGACTCACCAAATCAGATTGACTGATTGCTTTGCTGTAAGTATGATTAACAGAATTCTAAAAGGCCTCTCTCTCGCACATAATAGAAAGTCAGATTGTGTTTGATTACAACAGACAGCCAATCAATGACCAGCGTCACAGCTGTTAACCAGTTATTAGAAGGGAGATCGATGAGCGCCGGCTTGATTCATCAGCTTCCCTGGTGGCCTTGCAATCACTCCAAGGACTGTGTCTGTGTCTGTGTGTGTGTGTGTGTGTGTGTGTGCCTGTATCCATGTGTTCGATGTGTGAGAGTGCACGTGTGTCACATGTGTGGGTGTCTTTGTATTGCTTTGTCGATTCTACGCATGTACTCCCTGACACAGGTCTCTGGTATAGATTATACAGACATGCCCCAACATGCCCTGGCCTAACACACATCAAAACACACAGCCTTTGTCTGCGTCTATATGAAGGAAACAATGGCCAGCTCCTGTTTCTGAGGGTTAAAAGGACATTCAGACCCCAGCTGCACTCAAAGCTTTGGCACCATGACAATTCTCTGAATACCTCACATTTTCCTATAGATTGGCCCTTTAAGGCACTTCTTTGAGCAGTAACAGGCCATTTAATCACTGGGAACTCAGACAATGTATACATGTTTGGTTTTATGTATGTCCTTCTGTATATGTATGTATGTCTGTCAGTCCCATGCTGTCTGTGGCCTTGCCTGTCTGAGTGCCAGAGATTACTCAATGGCAGATTAATGGATTGAGCTGACCCAGTAGCCTGCTGCATGCAGCCCTTTGTGGCTGCCCGACCCAAAGCTCAAACACTGCCTGTCTGTGGGGCTCTCCTGCTACCGACCAAACACAGGGGATTGTTCTGTTTTCTACAGACACACAAAAAACGTATATTAAATCACACAAAAGGAAAGATATTCAAATATAAACCTTGAACTGAGACACTTGTCATGCTCTTTTTTTGTCTCTCTTTGTAGAATATTCTCCTATCTAGATGTGGTTACACTCTGTAGGTGTGCCCAAGTGTCCAAGGTAAGCACTTCCCTCTCTGCACGCCCTAACCACACACTGTGGACTAATACACAATTCTAAACTATGGTATGGTTGAATTGAATCCGGTTTACCATTATTGAATTCTCTAGAAATGTCTATAATATAGTGCCATCTGCTGGTTATGTGGAAGCGGACCACTGTTTAGCCATAGTGCACTGCAGCTGAAAACCATTTATGAATGAGCTATCTGTGAATAATAACAAGGGCCTGGCACACGGACTGTGAATGCGGAGCTGTGCTGTGCTTCCTTTCTTACAACAGCTCTAATGTATTTCTGTAAGGAAAATGTTATTTCTCTTTACCTATGATTGATTGATTAATCGATCAATTGTTTTGACTATAAAGTATCAGACACCAGTGAGAAATACTCATTATTATTTCCTAGAGCCCAAGGTGACGTCTTCAAATGCCTGGTTTAATCTGACCAACAGTCCAAAGCCCAAAGATTTTCAGGTTACAATGATATGAAACAGAGAAAAGAAGCTAATCCTCACATTAGAGATGCTCCACATGGATGTAAGAAGTGAAAACAGCAGCTGGTGCACCTGCTTCATGAACAAAAGAAACAAAAAGTGGGCATAATTTATGTGTACACAGTGCCAAACCCACAGAGTGCTGAACAGTAGCGGTTGACCCACTATTTTCATTCATTTCTCTAGCATATTATGATAACAGAGTCCTCGTTCACCTTCTCCCACCTCTGTCTGACCCACATATCTGTCTCTGTCCACAACCTGTCTGTCACCCTCTCAGGCATGGAATGTCCTGGCTCTAGATGGCAGTAACTGGCAGAAGATTGACTTGTTCAACTTCCAGACAGACATAGAAGTGAGTGGTGCTTTCATGAGAGAGAAAAAGAGAAGACTGAAGGGTTAGAATGGACAGTGTGTGTGTGACGTCACAGCTGATTCTCTGTCCTGTGGCTCTGTCCATCTCTTAGTCCATCTCCCTCTCTCTTTCTCTCTGTCCCTGTGTCTCTCAGGGGCGGGTGGTGGAGAACATTTCGAAGCGTTGTGGAGGCTTCCTGAGGCAGCTGAGCCTCAGGGGCTGCCTGAGCGTGGGAGATGCCTCCATGAAGTGAGATTCTCATAGTCTCAGAGTGTGGTTCTGCATTGACTTTTATCAGAACTCATTCTCTTGTTGGTTTGATGACTTAGTGTTTTTGTTTAAAGTGATTGTGTTCCTGTGTGATTATGTTTTAAAGTTTAAGCGGCTTGCGCCTCTTCAGTCCCAGGGGAGTCTGTGATAGAAACTCTTTTTTTAAATTCCATTTAATCCCACTTTACTGTGCACACACACACACAAACAAAACAAGAACAGTGGTGGGGTAATTTTGTTTCTACATGAAACTGTTGTTTACATGGTTACATTTACATGGTTTCACTTGAAGATTTCTATCATCTCTTTAAGCAAGTGATTTAAAGAGGTACAAGCTCTTCTTTGGAGAGTAAGGCTTTCGTAAAAAAAGAAATGTACAGTAGCTGTTCAACAACCTCTCAAGGGCCTGTAGATGACTTTGTTAATTGGCTCCCGAGCAGCTCCCAGCATCTTATTTATTTAATGGAGCGACTCTTGAGTAATTCTCCCTTCTCCCTCTCTACTGTTTCGACTGTTTCCCAGGACATTTGCTCAGAACTGCAGAAACATCGAAGTGTTGAACCTGAACGGCTGCACCAAGATAACAGACAGCACCTGTCTCAGCCTCAGCAAGTTTTGCTCCAAACTCAAACAGCTGGATCTCACCTCCTGTGTGTCCATCAGCAACCACTCCCTCAAGGCCCTCAGGTAGTCCCCGCAAACTTTGTATTTCCCTGGCTACTTTAACCCAAAATCCATATAACTTAACCCCTATCAACCCTCTACAGAAAATAATTCCTCCTCAAGCCCTCACACACACTCTACATTGTGCACACTTTTTTGTGTGTAATAGGTGTAATAAAACACATATCTCCATTTGGTTCACCTGCCCTGTGTGTTTTGTCTTTATCTTCATTGTGCAATGTGTGTGCATGCTCAGTGATGGCTGCAGAATGCTGGAGATGTTGAACCTGTCATGGTGTGACCAGATCACACGTGATGGCATTGAGGCTCTGGCTAGAGGCTGCAATGGTTTACGAGCACTGTTCCTCAGAGGCTGCACACAGGTACAGTAATGGCAGTGTGCACGCACACACACACACATACATGTATACGCCAGGGCAAGATTCTTTCAGTGGCCATCTTAGGCCTTCTTTATTGGACTTTTAAGGCATTTTGACCCTTTTACTGAGTGCTTTTACTTCATGTTAAAATAAATGTTTTGAAATACAATTCTAATTAAACTTATATAGCCCAAATATCATAAAAGATCATAAAAGATAATAAAATACATTCATAAAAGGCCATAATTAAGGCTAATCTTTTCATACATTTTCACCATAAAATGCCAAGATTTCGTAAAAGGAGTATTGGTTAAAACATTATTCCTGCTTTTTATCCGTTTTTTTATCTTCCCATGCATCAAGACGTCATTGTGTTACCTGCTGCCAGAGGACACTGTTCACTACAGTTTACTGTAAACAGGGTCCTCTCGTGGTGAAGACAGATCACAATATGCTTCAGCTGAGGAAAAATGGTAAAACTACAGAAAACTCTAAACAAATACCTATAAATTCCCAGATTATTAAAAACAAATAACCACAAGTCACATTTCTTTCCCACTGCGCAAAAATTGCTTGCTGAAGAGAAATGTGCCTTTTTCCCTACTTGCTGTTCCCAACACTGTTTTTTACGTTTTTTACTTATGGATTGGTTGTTTTTGTTGTTGATGTAGTGGTTTGTGTTGGTTGGCATTTTCTTTTTCTGCTGCCATTGTAGAGGCAATATTTTCTTCAGGCTGTTGCTCAGTTGTTTTTGTTTTATTAACCAAAGTGTATTTTTCTTGCCTGGAAAAAATACCACAAAACCTCCATGGATAATTTTTTTGGTCTCTCAGGGGACACAGTAGTCACATGTGAACTGTTTTCACTCGTTGGAAAAGCAGGCGAAATTGAGCAAAGATTTCTCCCATTTATTGTAGGGATATTTTAAGTTTCAAGAGACATTCAATCACAAGACAGTATTGATTATTAGCAGATACATCAACACACATAAACACATACATAAATTATTGCTCTAGGTGTTTGAGTAACAATGCTGTGCATTTTTTATTTTAACTCAGCTGGATGATGGAGCATTGAAACACCTTCAGAAACACTGCCCAGAACTCACCACCATCAATATGCAGTCTTGCACAGTAAGACAAACATTTGGTTGTGGTATGTGGGGATGCAGAGACTGATAATAATGCATGAGGGATGTGTCTGTATGCCTCTGTGTTTTTGTAATTTGTCTTTTGTGTCTGTTGTCACCAGCAAATAACAGATGAAGGCCTGGTTAGTCTGTGCCGAGGATGCCACAAGCTACAGATCCTTTGTGTGTCTGGCTGCAGTAACATCACTGATGCCTCCCTCACTGCAATGGGACTCAACTGTCCCCAACTAAAGTGAGAAAAGCACACACGTCTTATGCACACGGACATCAACAGCTTGCTTCAGTATCCACAAAATCTACTTCTCAGGCAGTCTGACTACTCTAATGTCACAAAAAGGACTATTTGTGGTTTTGCATTTAATTTTAGCTAGCTGAAAAGGCCAGAATCCACAGAAAGTCTCTTTTTCATCTATGGTGTCCTTTCACACACTGGTAAACATGTAAAAAGAGAGACTGGGGTGTCAGAGCAATCACTTTAGGGCAAACAAAAATAAAAGGTTCCACACATTGTTCAAAGCTTGGAAATATAATATTACTGAACAGACGAGGTTACGATCCAAAAAGCATTTCAGGTCTGATACATGATCCCAAGCCTATTAAAGAGAATCTGTGTCATTTCTTTCTCTTCATATCCAATTGCTGGCTGATCATTTTGACAAATCTTGGTCATACACCACGCTAAACCATACCCTCCCTGTAGCCTTTACAATTTGCTTGCGTTTGTGTGTTCTCAGGATCCTTGAAGCTGCACGATGCTCCCATGTTACTGACGCTGGGTTCACTGTGCTGGCCAGAGTGAGTTTCATTCAGCTCTTTTTGTCCTTTTTTCTCTTAATCTTTTGTTGGGTCAGCCATCCGTTTCACCTCTATCCTTTGAGTCTAATTGAACGATTTCTGTTTTTCTTCACAGAATTGTCATGAGCTTGAAAAAATGGACTTAGAAGAATGTATTTTGGTAAGACATTTGTGGTGGCCTTATTTATTCCCAACATCATGCTCATGGTATTTATTTATGTTGAATCTGGAATAATTCTTGGCTTTGATCTATTTGTCTGGGAAGACAGATGTGATTGTGTGCATGGCAGGGTGTGTTTCCTGCCAAGAGGGAGAGTGAGCAATCCAATGACCTCAGTATTTAAATTGATTTTGACAGAAAGCAGAGAGGGAGAAGAAATGATGTGAGGCAGAAGAAAAAGTTTTAGCGGGATACAAAACTAGATACGAGCATGCAACACACACTTCCAAAAACTGTGAATTAAGACTCTCAACTGTCTCTTGACATGTGACAGTACGTGAATCAAGCTTTTCCTCTCCACAGGTGACAGATAACACCCTGGTTCAGCTGTCTATCCACTGCCCTCGCCTGCAAGCACTGGTAAATATTTACACCTGCAGTTCTGATTTTGTGCCAGGTTCTGTCTCAGTCTGTCTGCATGTGTATGGAGCTTTAATCCATATATCTGTGTGTCTTCAACCCTGTCTGCTGTGCCCTGGACAGTCCCTGTCCCACTGCGAGCTGATCACAGACGATGGCATCAGAGCTCTGAGCAGCAGTACCTGTGGCCAAGAGCGCCTCACGGTGGTGGAGCTAGACAACTGCCCCCTCATCACTGATGTGACCCTGGAGCACCTGAAGAGCTGCCATCGCCTGGAGCGCATTGAGCTCTACGACTGTCAGCAAGTCACCAGGGCTGGTATCAAACGCATCCGGGTCAGTGGAAATCATGGGGACATAAAGTCTGTTTTTGATCTCATAGACTCTGCTCTTGTTGGGGATTGGATTAGTGACTTCCTAAATCACTTCTCTGCTCAGTTATTCTGTACCTTATTTGATCTAAAAATCATATATCGTAACATTTTGTAACCATCAACATTTTGGGATATTTAGGAAATACATTAATTCGCTTTCTTGTCAAGAGTTAGATGACAAGATCGATACCACTCTCATATGTCTCTGTTAAAAATAAGGCTATGGTCAGCAGTTAGTTAGCTTAGCTTAGCATAAAGACAAGGGGGGGAGAACCGCTAGACTGGCTCGGTCCAAAGGTTTTAAAAATTTGGGGTTTTACTGGGAGTTATGTGTCGGACTATATTTGACAGGGAACAGTAACGTCCTGGAGTTGTCACTGTGAGTTTGCCAGGCAACCTACCAACTCTCAACAAGTACGCAAATAAGTGTATTTACCAAAACAAGTACTCCTTTAAGGAAGAATAGAATGGTTGACTGGACACAGAAGAGAATCCTGATGATAATCTTTTTTTTCCTGTGTTTTCTATCTTTTTATATCCTTGTATTAACACACCTCTTACCTACACAGGCCCACCTTCCAGAGATCAAGGTCCATGCGTACTTTGCCCCCGTGACACCTCCTCCCTCTGTACATGGAGGTGGCCAGCGTCTGTGCCGCTGCTGCATCATCCTCTGACAGTGGAGGGCCAGGGGGGGCCACCTCTGTTTACAGGTCCTGCTGCTCTAAAATGGGCTGAAATGGGGTTGGCGGGGACTGGGGTAGGTGTAGGGGAGAGGAGGGGCTGGACCCACTCACTGCTCCTGATCACTGATCAATACATAGACTGATCGCCACTGATCCCTGATCAGTTGAACCTGCCCCTCCTCTCTCCTCTTGCTGATCAATCAGCATTGCAGCAGCGTCTGGTTTGGGCGTGGAGGGGTGGGGGGAAAGAACATGGATGGATGGACTCTCTCTTTTCTCTCTCTTTCTCACTGTAAAGGCAAAAACAGGTTCTCCACTTCATTCTGCTCCTTACACCCCTAACTCCCCACCTGTGGGCGAGGAGGACTGCATCTGGACAGCTGGAGATGGGGGTGGGTCAGAACAGTGGAACTACAAAAAAAAAAAAAAAGGACGATAATGTCATCTTGGACAATTGTCTGTGGCGTATCATCTCAACCAATCACATGGCACCTCTATGTGACCATCCTGTGATTCATTCTGCTTTGACCAATACACACGCAGCATGGAGGGAGAGGAGAGCTGGGTTGTTGGAAATGCACATCTTCTGGATATAAACAGCGAAGCTTTGGCAGAGCCACCTCAACTCTCTAGTGTGGAAGAGTTGAGAAAAAAAAACAGGAAGTACAGAATGGGACATGTGACATATTTGTGCATCTGAGAAACTTTTGTTGAGATTTTGATTCTGTTCGTACAGAGAATGTTTTGCAATGGAAAAAAAGAATTACACTTATGGCAACTCACTCAAAATTGAGGTAGGCCAACAAAAACTTGCTTTATTTTTCTTTTTTTTCAGTGCTTATTGTAATTGTCCGTACCTGTCTATCCAGAGAGGGAGATATGTTTGTCATTCTTTTTCAAAAGGAAAAGAAGAAACTGTTGCTGTTTGACAAAAAAGGACCTACGATTCAGACCCTCAGCATCTGAAAGCTTTATGATGACTCTGGATGCTACTGGGATGAGTGGCCTCTCCTGTGTACTGCGTGGTTATGTTGGTTCATAGGCCCTAATCCAATCCTGTCAGTAGCCCTGTGCACTAGCTCCTACTTCACCACTTAAAGATTTGTTTACATCCTGGATTAGGTTAGCACCACAGACAAACTTGTTTACATCAGTAGGTTTCTAGTCTCCCTGTTTATAACTGGACTGTGGAGTCCATTATTGAAATTTATTTCTGTGTGTATTTGGATATCAATCAGGGCTAATGGTGCAACTTTACTTCAAAATGAAATGGAAATATGATTAAAGATTAGATAATAGGTATGAGAATTTGAGCAAAGGCACCTCAACTTTCTGACAATCACATGAATTATGTATTTGAAAGTTAATTTAGTGTAGTTTTGTATAATTGGCAATATACTGATGATGTAGGATATGATGAATTGTATTGAATATACTCAACTTGCTTAATGACCTGAGCAGCACATGAGGAATTATGTAGAATTAGCATTTGACACAGATCTGGTGAGATCTGCCAATCCAATGTATTTAATTGATCAGCAACAAATTCCCACTCATCCAGTCCTACAAAACAAATGTGACAACAGGAATGTGATCTGCAGGGACTGGAAAGCCCCAGAACCAACTTTATTTCACTCTATACAGACACTCCTTCAGATCAACTGAATCTCAACACTATCTGTCTTGCCATCCAGGGTAACAAGTATGAGGCATGAAATACCACTACTCAAAGCACTGAAAATAAAACAAAACAGAAGCAGCTTGCAACATTGCGCTCAACAAGTGACTGGCAAGTGCTGTGTAGTGCTCAAAGACTGGGGAGATTGACAGGACTATGGATAGGACGGACACACGGAGAGCAGACAGAAACATGAAGAAAGACTCAGATGGACTCCGATACATAGCTGACTTGACTGGCTGTGATACTAATGCCCTCTCTTTGACAGCTGTTTTAACAGTTTTATGTTTAAGAAAATAAAGAAATAAATGACAAAAATAAACAAATGAATAAATAAAAGTGACTAATAGTAAACGTGCTTTGTCTCTCCATTGTGAGATTTTGTCTAACAATATCTAAAGAGTACTTTATAGTGAACTGCGGCAAAATGAATACAGGCCACACCGCAGCTATCCGCTGGATGTCACCCAAGAGCCGTGTAGCTGGCAGACACACCCACATAAACAGTGCAATGTGTTTGATTCACAAATATGCTACAGAAAACAGAAATTATCTAGCCATAGGTACTGACAAAAATATAATTTTACTTACTACTGGTGTATCTATCTCCCTATTTAAGCAAGTGCGGTCAACAGTACACTTGATAATTCGGCATTTTACATCAGGCAATATTGCTGGCCAGCTGTGCGGCGCCCGAAGACCCATTGGCCTGATCGTTGCGCCCGCTGGTAAACTGCAGTCCCCAGCAGCGCGCAAGATTTCAGCGCCTCTGAGCGGGTCTAGCAGATTATTCCTAGATTAAAGAGAAACCACGGGACTGGGGCTGAGACTGAGGCTGAGCCGTTGTTGTGGAAGTTTGGTGCAACTTTACCGCTGAAGGAGTCGAAAACTGAAAGCTCAGCAGACTTTCCAGCCTGCGGTCATGGAATATAAAAGCGGAGTGGAGCCAGGCGTTAGGCCTGCGAACAACTAACGTTAGCTAGCTGAGCTAGCTGATGTGGAGCAGTCTACCCTTGTTTGGGTCGCTCTGCTAACTAGCTAGGTGCTATTTTGGTTAGCATAACAGATAGCCAACCAGGGTTGCCTGCTTGTTTTGATGCGGGTATATTTAACGAACCTGCTGGGGTCCACTGCAGTTACACGTTTCCTGAACTTTTGTCGAAGTTTAATCTTCGGAGCTGACGTTGTATAACATAACGTTAAGGAAGCCAGCTAGCTAAGTCTTTGTCGTACAAAGTTGAGCGTTTGATTTGGGCAGAGGGATGATTTGTGTGTTAAATTAATCTGTAACGTTATATTGATGATCAAACATCAGTTTGACGCAGTCCAGACCGCACAGTCTTTCGCCCGTCCACGGGACTAACCTTACAGTTAAACTCTTTTTCGGTCCTTCACACCCCGTCCCAGCGACCACTGTCTCCTGTCTTCGGCCGGCTTCAGTGGCTGGCAACACAGCACCGAGTACCCAATGGAGGAACATGACAACATGGACTATTTTTACCAGCAGGTAGTGCAAAAAGACGTAACCCGCAGGTTGCAGGTCGGCCAGGACCTCATTGACTACCTGAACGACCCGCACCGCTCCCCGGACGTGGAGCAGGACAAACCCCGGCTGGATAAGACCGTGGACGAGCTAACGGGATGGGTGAACTCCAGCAATTTCAAGGTGAGGGATCTGGGTCAGTCATCGTGTGAGGGTATCGCAGTGTCACTGCAGCAGTCACCCCTTCGACCTGTTCATGAATTATTATTTTTTGCCAGTTTACCCAGTGAACTGGAAGAGAGAGAGAGATGGGGGGGGGGAGGGAGGGATATGTTATTTACCAGGAGGTTGGTTTCAATGTGAAGAACTTAAGCACAGACGAGGCATTTCAAACGAGCTGTCAACGTATTTTAAACGGCATTTTCAAGCCGTCAGCCCCTCTTCTTATGTGACCTCAGCCAAGACAGAAGATTCAAAATTTTATTTGCGTTTTCACACAGCGCATCTTCTTATCAAACCTCGAAAAAGCTGAATGCTATGTGTTTCTTTTTGACAACCTGGTAGTGTGCTAGAGGCAGACAATTCTAAATCTAATCCCAATGACAGAGTAGGAGATTTTCAGGGCATTCCTGTGGTTTGTTGGAGTTAATATTGTTTTGGCTGAGACTGTGTGTCTGTGTTAAGGGGACCCATTGTCAGCACTGTAGACTACTGGATGGGATGGGGGAGGGGTTAGGAGACTCATTGTTATGACCCATGCTTTCTCTCCATCTATCCCTCTCTTTCTCTTGCTTTCTCTCTCACACACATACAGACACTCTCATTACCTCATTTTGCCTATTCACACATTTTGTCTTCATTCTCTCTCCTGCTTTTTGCTGTGAGAGTGTGTGTGTGTGTGTGTGTTGGCTTCGTCTGCACTCTACCATATCTTGGAAAATGCTGGAATGGGATATTTTTGCCAAGGTATCGCACCGTTCCAGACAGCAAGTCCAAATGGCCTGAAATCTCTTTTCAAGGCGTGCTGAAATTTGACTCCCAAGTCTCTCTTTTTGAGCTGATTAACATTGTCTGCACTAATATGCAGGACTCAGCAAGACAGTAAGAGTGTGGGAATTGTGCGTTCGGCATAACCAAACCATCATCTCTTTGTCTCCTTTTTAGTGGTAGAAAATGGTCGTTTGACTTGGTTGTCATTTTGTTGTCATAATCTTTTAAAAACTTGTAAACTAATTTCCATATACTACAGAGAAGTTGATAAAGATGCGCCCGTGCTGCTTTTTTGATTGCCTACACTAATTTCAAGCACCAGTCAAACATATGTTTCAATTATTGACAAATGAAGACTTGAAGCATTAGGTGAAGATATTGGACAAAAGAACAAAAGAAGTCCACCATTGCCACCTCTAAGAATTTAATCTTGAGCTGTTAAAAGCAAATGTGTCCATTTTTTTCAGGTTTGTTCTTTTATGTGGATGACATACAGTAACTTCAACTCAGATCAGTGTCTGGCAGTGATGAGCAAGTGAATTGTGACCCCCAGAGGCCTTCGCATAGCAGGCTTTTAGCGATGCTGATTGGCTCCCTGTCGGTTAAAAGGACGGAGGACTCAGCTGTAAGCAAGATGCTGAGTCAGCACAGAGAAATGGGAAGAATAGAGAGATGATGCAGAGTTGACAAGAGGTGGAGAATGAAGGAGGAGTGAGAACTGGAGTGATATTGGGTAAGGGTAGGTGAGTGGAAAACAGAAGTTTCGACTCAAATATAGATAAAATGTTAACTGATAAAGGCGGCTGTCCCACCCAAGTTCCTATTTTAAGAATGGATGAAATACTGTATTTCTCATGTCCCATGGCTCGCTTCATCTCTTTATTTCACTTGTGAGTCCTTGTCTGGGTCTTTCTTTTTTTGACAGTGAGTCAGTTTTACCCTCTGCTTTCTTTTCCTCTTTCAATAGGTAGAAAAGCAGATTCACCTCATACGCTTTGCTCTCACTACATCACAGAGGCCTTGTGAGACACACAAACACAGGCCATTAATATTGCATGTTGCATTTATGGGCTGCAGGGCCCGATGACTGGACACTGACTGGACTGATCAAGGGATGATACTACTACCAGGCTGCCCTGTCCAGACACTCTGATCTTTAATTATGTACTGCAACATTAATATATTCTTATTCCTCTTTAAAACCTCAGTAATGTTAGGCATCACCACTAGAGAAAATCCTGTTACAATTTAAGTGTAACTTGGACAATATTATGGTAATAAAATAGGCTCATGTAGTCCGGCACTACATGAAACACAGGCATGTTTTGGCATTGCTTTGTAAATTCAGTGTAACAGCAGTTTGCCTCATGCCTACAAATTGCACAGTGACCACCAAGATGAAAGTGAGTGTATATATATTTAGCAACATGGCTTGAGCAGGGATTTGAACTCAGGCCTCCATTCACTGTCAAATAAGCCATCAGGCAGCCCACCAAAAACGTTTTATTTTTGAGTACCTAATGGATCTACTAGAGCTGCAGCTAGCAATTGTTTTTATTATCAATTTATCACAAGCTAGTGAACAATTACCATCACAGAGCCTGAGGTGACATCCTCAAATAACTTACTTTGTCCAACTAACAGTCCAAAACCTAATATTCCATTTACAATAATACAACTGAGAAAAGCAACAAATCTTTGGGAAGCTGGAACCAGTCAATGTTTGGCATTTTTGCTTAATAAATGACTGTCGACTAATTTATCGGTTAACCGTCTAATTTTTTCTCTTTTCACATTTTGTCCACTCCCAAATGCTTCTGTGTGAGCGTTGGACCCAGTTTTTCTGTCCAAAACGGACTCTAAGCCCCTCTAGAATCCAGAGTAAACCCTGTACATGGTATGTGAATTAACAGGCTTAGCCACTATATGCACCAACCTGAGTCTTCACAAAGAACCATTAATTCAAACCATTCATACTCCGGCATACCTCAGTCACACTGATGTTATGAAGCTTGCAGTCTAGAGATGCAGTGGTTAGTTGTACAACAACGTGTGTGTGTCTGTGTGTGTCAGAATGATCCTTTTAGACAGGGCTTTTTCACATGTCTGATGTTTGTAGTATTTGGGGTGATACTTAAGTGCCCATTTGGTCTTTCTTTTTTCCCCTTTTCTTTCCTCCATCATTCCCTCCTCACCTCTAGTCAGACTTTTCACTGCAGAAGGCCTTTAGAGCAGGAGAAATCCTCCCCTTCTTCTCCATCTTTCTCCGGTCCATGGTAGATAACAAGCCCAGTCCCTTCCATCTCCTCCTCTTTGTCTATGTGTGAAGATGCCATATGGTTGTGGGTGCAGAGCTTGTTGGGGTGCTGGGAGGGGGGAGGGGAGGCCGGAGGGCTGTTTCCTTCCTATGCTGTTTCTCCTGCAGTTTTTCCTCTCTTTCTCCACCTAAATTAGATCAGTATGAGGGGGTCATCATAGTGACCCAGAGCTCATGTTTATTCTCCAGGTGATTTTTGTTTTCTCTGGTATTGCTTGGCCTTCATCCCTGTGTTTTTCCTCATCGCCCCCCCATCCTCCCCCATTTTGTTTCTGTGGTTACCTGGCTCTTCTCTTCCTTTGACTAAAATAGGGAAACAACTGCAGTCAACGGGACGGAGGAGTCTGGAGAATAATGTTATAATGGATTTTCTTTTTGGACTATTGAGCGTTACCGCACCACTGCCAAAACAAGCATTCCAGGAGCACAGCGCAGTGTGGGATGTGATCCTAATCAGAAACACAGTG
Source organism: Coreoperca whiteheadi (assembly GCA_011952105.1). Taxonomy (NCBI): domain Eukaryota; kingdom Metazoa; phylum Chordata; class Actinopteri; order Centrarchiformes; family Sinipercidae; genus Coreoperca; species Coreoperca whiteheadi. Next base: position 14,162,586 of record CM022477.1, read on the forward strand.
GAAAACTCAACTTTACCACTAGACAAGTCACAAGCCATTTTAGTCTTTTATTATAACTGAGCCAAGTCACAGTGATGGTAGAAAAGAGAGATGTGTACGGGGACTGTCGAGCGTCACTTTATCAAACGTCACGACAGTGCGAACGCAATGCATACATCTTAACATGTTGTCACCTAAACATTTTATTTTACATTTGACTTAAGTCATCATGTTAACATCTGAAAAAATCATAGAAAGTGAAAATAATGTGTGATTCCATTTGCTGCTGTTATGCAGAGCATATAAAGAGGGCACAACAAGGTTACATAATCAAGTGCCACAGCTGTCAACGTCCCCTTTTGATACAGTGTGTTATTACCCATTAAATATGACATTCATGTTAGTTTTTTAGATTTTTGTTCTGTTAACTAGAGTACCATCCTTTTATCCGTACAAACAAATGTTCAACCTCAGCCAAGCACCATACTTCAGAACATTTGTGTGACAAAATAATCTCAACTGAAAAGTTCCCTTAATAGGTTTTTTGGAGCTTTTCACTGCATGCCAGGGCTTTGACCAGCGAATGGAGCTGGCTCAGTTAACACCTATTTTAACGCACTAAGAAGTGGTCATATATTGGGGGTTTAAGGATGTCAAGTTCAAGCCTTTGGCAGTTAAACTGTTTTTATTGAAACAGCATTTCCATTCAGGTTATTTATGTGTGTATACACAAACTTAACAGGTGGATGGAAAATCACAATATCCATTACTGTACAGTGGTGCTCATTCATTCTGCAGCCCCATGCCTCTTAATTACAAAAACTATTGATAGACAATCGCTTGAATCTGCAAAATCTATAAACAAGGAGCACTCAGTCACTGTGTTGTTGTTTTTTACTACAATACCGCTTTCAGAATAAACATGGAACTATTTTATTTTACAGACTTCTAAACCACGCACTGGGTTTAGTGATTTGTGTGCACAGATTTCCACCTCAGTATTTCAATTTGTTACCCAGGTGACTCTCAGTACAAATCCGTTACAGTTTGTACTTTGTTGCTGTTGTGCACTCAACTGTAATTTGGTGTTGCCAGTCTCTGTTGGGTACAAGGTTTGTGTCAGTGTCTCACACTACAAGGCTCGTCCAGCTATCAGAGTTTGGGGGTGCAACCTGGGTTAAAAAGCTGTTGGCAGACTGACTGGTCTGCATCTTTGAACTGGAGACAAGGAGAAACTTTAATGACAAAATTAACTTTCACAGTCTCGGCTGTTTGCGGAGTCAGCAAAACTCAGGAGACAGTTTGAGTCAGCATTTTTAAAATCCATTTAGGATGCCAAGATCAGACGTATGTGTTGCTAAAACATCTTCAATGAGAACCCTAATTTCATCCTCAGCTCACGTGTCTTCATATCACTGCTGCCACTGTGGTTGATGTCTAACCGCTCGAAATGTAGTCCTCTCAATTTGTTGACATGACAAATAGAGTCTGTGAAGTGTCACAAACCTAAAGCCATGCATATTATGTAGTAATTGTGCGTAGTTATTGTGAATGACCCACTATAACCTGTCTCCTTTGCCTTTGTTTTCTAGGTGGCATTGTTGGGGATAGACATCTGTGGTGCTTTTGTGGACCGCATAGGAGAGCGGTTCAAAGGATACCTGGGCACAGGTGAGATATATAACCTATCCACACCCTGAATTTCCTGAGTTCTCTATTTACAGTGAAACTCATTCAGGACATGTTTGTATTTGTTGTTAAACTGAACTTGAAAGGGACTTGTCAGTTTTTTTTCTTGCTTCTGAAATGCAGACATAAAAACATTATGATACACACAAATACTGTTTTGTGGCAATTTCCTTGTCTGCGAAATGGATAATTAACCTGTACCAACATGTACCTGTACAAACCTGTTTTCAGGTATTATATAGCCAACACACTAACTGTCATAATTTGTCATTCTTTGCCAAAGAAGGATTAAAAGAATGTCATTCCTTGTTCAGTTCATTAGGCTCAAAGGTAAATGTCCGTCCCTTCATTATCTTGAGCAGTGAGTGCAAGTCAAGGATGAGTTTGCCCTCTTGGCTTGAGTCCAAGTAGTTTCTGAAGTGTAAATGTACAAATGGCAGAGTCAGTTTCCCACATTGTACTCAACAACACTACTGTGTACTGTTACATTAAGTGTGATAGTTTGTGTATTGTTGTATAGACTCTTCAGCTTATGTCCTTCCATTTTGTCTCTTACTTCCACTTTGTGGTTCCTCTGAGACAGACCAGCTGCACTTCACTAAAGCCTGCCCCCCCCCCCCCATAATACTTCCTTTAGTCTATATTTAGGCTCTGAATTGCCTGCCATATTTTATCTCTGTCTATTATACCCCAAACCACACCTCACATTCATATGACCTCATATACCGCATCTTGTATCAGATTTCATGCTCTGACTGTATGTGTGTGTGTTATGTTAGTGCCAGCCCTTGTGTGTGTCTGCTTAAGGTGTCACCAGCTGTCTTTGTCAACCAGAGTGGCTCTTGTCCCCAACTAACACCCAGAGTCCTGCAGTGCTGCGCTAGGATGACTGGACCTGTCACACTGTGCAAAGTCTGCCACCGCACACACACAGAATAACACACAGACACGCACTCTTTATCTTGCTCACTGTCCAGGACGTTGCCTTAGCCCGGCTCTGTGTAGGAGTGTGTGTAATGGAAGTGTGTTTTTCAGATTGATGGTAAAAACATCTCCCTCCCTCCATCTGACTTCCATCTCTCCTTTCCTGTGCTCTCTCTCCTTCTCCCTGCACCCACCCTCCTACCTCACCCACTCAGAGTGGAGGAAGATGAGATCATTGAGAGTGAGTGCTTGTATTGATCTACAGGACTGATTCATTGTACAAGGCTGCTGCCATTACACTGTATGTTTGCGCACATTAGGTGGGCGATATGTCCCTAAAACAATTTCTGCGACATCATTGGCGATATGATCACCATTTTAATTATCTACCTTATTGTGGTTTTATCTGACAAATGACAGATAAGTGATGTGATTGGCTGGCCGGCAGCTGTGTGGTTTGACTGTCCTGTTGAAAAAGATTAAACAAAATGAGTTCAACATGCCACGTACAAGCAGAGTGCATCTGCGTGTGTTTTCATCCTTACTACAGCAGATAAAGTTGTGTGCAACAATGCCCCCTGTCATTTTTTCTGTTTGAGGGTATTGTCCTTGTTGCCAAGGCAACCAGCTGTTGTGGTAACATCATGTATGCGTGCACACATACACACTGCACAGGAAAAGGACAGATTACATCACTCCCCTCATTGAAGTTTCAGACTAGGAATGTGGGTAGGAGAGGGTGTGTGTGTTTGTGTATATGCTCATGCCATTCTGTGTGTATTTGTGTTTATCTCATTGCGTGAATGTCAAAGGGAGGTTTTATTTAACTCAGAGTTTAACATTTTCCATTTGATGGTCAAAAAGAGAGATTCGCTGGATTTGGCGTTTTGTCTGTTTGAACATGGTTATGGGTTTGATGACTCAAGATGAGTCTTTTAAATCATTGTATGTTGTGAATTTTTGACTTTGTGAGTTAAAGGATGAGGCTGCAGATGTTTTTGTAATTGTCAAAAAAAAGTCTCATGAAAAGACCAAAACCATGTGTTAGTCTGGCTCTCAATACTTTCTGACTTCCCTATCATGTCTGTGGCTCTCATCCAGTAGCCCATTGGATCCTCCTGATGATGTAAATCTCTAAAATAAATGGGTCCCAAATATATACTTTCATTTAAAAACAAAATGGCTAAATAATTTCTTAAAACAGCTGGAACTCATGTTCATAACAAGGAACATGTCAGGCAGTGCAACGTTTTGTCTCAGTGATGTGTTTTTAATATCTTTTGGACAAAAGTGGAAGTCAATGGCACATAGGAATAAGCTAAATCAGGCTTTGGATTCTCATTCAATTAATGTAAGAACAAATCATTATTGATTTTTTATTTTTTTTTTTAAATCTTTTCATTGGATTTGTTGATAATAAGAGAAATGTAGGATATCATATTTGCACCCCCAAATGGCAGGTCTCCAGTTAAAAAGCTGTCAAGTACCTGTTCATCTGATATTAAAGCTGAAAATCCACTTAAAGCCGAGGGCGCTTCTGCTGACTCTGTTCCTCATTTCATAGAGGATTAGAGTTTCCATCTGAAACGTTTGTGTTGTTGCCAAAATCCTTATAATTCACTTGGCTGCCGGCAATTAAAGGCTCTTACTTTTTATTCTGTACAGTGTGCGTCACTGCATTACATAGGCCGTGCTATGTGCTGGAGCAGTTGTGTGATAGATAAAGTGGAACTGACGTAAAGGCATTTGATGATCTTGACATTATTTTAGTCACGGTCCATTTCTCATTTCCTGTCCTCTCTTTTACCCTCGCCATGTCACAGCCCTGGTGTTGATGGTGGTATTGCCTAGGCTTTTACATAGCAATGACTTAGTGTCTCTTTCTCTCTCACAAACCCACAGACTGTAACTAATCATAAACATATATCTTTGCATTTTTTTTTATGTGTTTTTGAAAGCACACCACTTGGGGGCAGTCTTTATCGTCTTTGGCATTTAAATCCGGTAGAGACTCAGTGTCATGCGTGGCCTCATTTCTCCTGTTCTTGATGTAAATACTGCACATTAAACTGCACTTTTCATACACTGACTCTCATCACTACCCCACACTCTCTCTCTTTGTCCATCTCTTTTTCTTTCTAGTTTTGCCAGCTTTGGTGGACAGGCTGGGCGATGGGAAGGACCAGGTCAGGGAGAACAGCCAAGCTCTCATCCTTCGCTGTATGGAGCAGACTGCCTCGCCAATGGTGAGACACAAAGACACACCCGTACATAAAGATCAGAGTCTCAGGACACTGACCAGACAAGGCCTCTTGTAATATACATCAGATAAATAGCTGGGGAAACTGAGGTATCAGTCAAATTATTATTTTGAGTGATTGATTCCAAGCACCACACGTGACATGACAGTTTTTGTCGCGCAAAGATCATTTAGATGTCAATCAAGACTAAATATCGGTTGTTCCTTCAAATAGTTTCAGGACTGTTGTGTAGTTCAAGTTCATGCACTGCCAGTAGATAGTATAAAATGTTGCAACTGTAAAAAACTGTGTTACATTGTGTGTTTTGTATGCTGTCAGTAGGCAGGTCAATTGTAGTTATTCCAGTTATTTGGAATAATGCACAATAAAGATGCAAATCAGAGACAGCCGCCTCCACATCAATAGATACTCCCTACAGCTGAGGGGGACCCTTATGTTTTGGGCTCCCTCTTCTGGATAATAAAGGTATTACACAGGCTGCAGCTCCTCTGCTTTGTGTTAGCTACACACAATACACATGCCCATCTCCACAGACTGTAACCTCCTCTGTACTCTGTAATCTGCTCAAACCCCTGATGAGCTGCCTGGCGGCAGAACCTTCCTCATTCCTACTGACGCTCTCTTTCTCTCTCCCTCATCTCTTCCTTTTCTCTCTTCTTCGTCCAGTACATTTGGGAAAGGCTACTTTTTGGTTTTAAACACAAGAACTTCCGCAGTCGAGAAGGAATCTGCCTCTGTCTAAGTGCCACACTCAGCACGTGAGTAACTTCCCCTTCTTCATCTGTATCGCTTCCAATGTGAAAGAATACATTGTAAATTGTAAAACTATTAAATGTAGGCATATTTTCTCTCATCTTGTGGGCAGAAGGTCATACGTTATCCCTTACACTAAATTAGAAATGTAAACACATAATCTATCTAAATGTACTTCCTATAAACCAACTCATTGATTTCTTAACTATATACAGAACGTTGTTTCTGGCGGAGATTCTGCAGTCCTAATCCTATACTGACCACATTCATCTTCAGTATGAGTTCATTAACGTTCTGCACACCGAGAGGTAGATTTTTTTTCCATGTATTTTCATGACTACGCTCCATGAGCATGCCCCATTTTGTTTGTTCAAGAAACACACACAGAGTCTGCCTCCAGGATTAATCTTCTTAACTGTAGAGTTGGCACACATGCTACGAATGGCACCACCATATTTGCCATGTGATGTTACAGTCTTTAGGCATACATGTCGCTCTTTGTTTCTTTCAGGGATTTAAAAATCTGTCATCAAATCATCCTGACCTGAACTCTTACTTGGTCTCGTGCTCAGCTGTCAACATAAACCAATAATGGAGTGGGACTGTATCTTACTACTATTACTACAAAGAAAATATGCCGGTCCCTTTAGAGCCACTTTTCCAGAAGCCACAGGCTGTGTGTATGGCCTTTTGACTTCATTGTATTCAATGCACATTTTTCTGTCGTCTGCTCTTTTCTAAATTAATTAGTTTGTTCTCATTTCCCCCAATTAGTTATGAGAGGATTTCTGCTCTTGTAGTACAGTCAGGGGTTGTAGAGACACAGTTGTCATACTTAAACTGCGTTTTGCCAGCTGAAAGTGTCATTAATCAAACACACCTATACACATAAGACTATACCGGTGCTTGCTTGCTTGCTTCACCTTGTTTGACAACAGCTCAACAGTAGTTCAGATCTTTGTAGGACCGGTTGTAGTTTACTGTATTTTGCACCTTAAGGTTACACACAGCAAATCTGGGCCATTGGAATGGCAGTGCTAATTTTAGCATCTTTCTGCTAATGGAAAGTGACACTGTTGTGCTAAATGCTAAGCTGCTACCTGATCGTAAAGCTAAAGATGCTTACTGAGCGTACACAGTTTACCGGTATCCCTTAAGCCTCCATAGACTGAGTAAAACATGGCCCAGAAATGTTCTGGTTCTGGGTTTACATGTGCTTATATCGTTATTGCTGTGTTTAGGTCACATATCTCCAGATATTACAGTGGCAGAGATGCAATTCAGGAAAACACACGGAAATGGTCATAACACAAGGAACAGAAGAAGCCATCTTCATCACTTTGACAAACACTTATGTCGAATTTAGAAAACAAATGCTGCAAGTAAATAAACCACTAGTAAGTTTGTTTATCTTAGTTTTAAAATTCTGATTGCATTATTCCTATATTATTGACTTCAGAAATATTGACTGTACACCTAATGCTAGCCATTTACTAATCACTAGCTTTTTCTTCAGTTTGGTGACCGCCATTGTTTTGTAACTTAGGTCCATTATGTTCTGTTTCTCAATTTGCCTGTGTTTTGTTTACTTGCAGTGTTTTGTTTTTCTCTAGATGCAATGTGTGTGTTGTCAAGTAGTGAAGATGTATTCTTCATTTGCGTGTTGGGCTGTCTCAGCTACCTTAAATTGAATTTTTTATTAATGAAGTGCAATTTACAGTCTTGTGTTCCAAATAAGTTGTATATATCCTATTTGCAATTCACTGTCTGTCTGTGATATGAATGAAGGGCAAGGTTTTCATTAGACAGCAAGATAAGATATTTCATACTTGCTTTACACTGTCATGGATAAATATCAACCCTCTCATTTACTTGTTCTTGGGGCTCTCTTGCAGGTATGGAGCCCAGTCACTGAGCCTCAGTAAACTAGTTCCTCATCTCTGCTCTCTGACTGGAGACCAGAACCCACAGGTAAGAGACTCAGCGCTTTAGCAATATGATACATGATCAAGATGCCTGCATACTGTAATTTCTGTGAGTGTGTAGAGGTAATTGTGTCTTCCTTGTATCAGTCTGTAGCTAAGCCTGTGGTTTAGCTCTCAGCATCCAAACTGTGTTGGCAGGAATTTTAAGGCAGCTTTGTGATTATTACTGTTATTAGTGAGGAGATGGGCTCTATAGAGCCCCCCACTCAGCTTCACTGCTAAATCATCAGCACCAACACCAAATGATTAACCCACGAATGTGTGTGTAAGTGAGGGAGAGGGAGGGATAGAGAGAGGTTGGTTTAACCTCCTGTGGAGTTGCACCCCAAAGCTGAAATCTGTTTCTATCGTCTACCCAACGATTATCTACCCACATACTGTCCTGACTAATCAACATCCTCAACAGGCCCGCCCACCCTCAGTTCCAGAGAATCCTTTTAATGGCATCCCACTACCCAATCCCAACAGTGCTCACAACATAACTAGCAAATCAGATGCCTCGCATTAGGGGGTTTATAATGGGCCCTTAAGGGGTACATTTGTTAATGTGTTTATGTTTGCAACCCTTAGTGTGTGTAATCTCAGACAGAGGAGACAGAATGGATTTATTAACCATATTAAATACACACGTGCCCTTTTTTTTACATGGTATTCTAGTGCAAGTATGGTGTGGAAGACTTTGTGTGTCCCATGCCGCTGATTATACTCCCAATTAAAGTCTGTACCTCAAAAGAGAACAAGCAACAGCAGTGAACAAAGCAGAGGGCCTGTCACAGTAGGACTTCTGAATTTGTTAATGTCTGCTGTCTATAGGTACGTGAGGCCTCCATAACAACATTGGTGGATGTTTATCGTCACGTTGGAGAGAGGGTCAGAGCAGACCTGGGAAAGAGAGGACTGCCTGCTGCGCGGTGAGTTATTTTGTGTGTGTCAATTATTGATCAGCTCTGTCCTTGTGAGCACTCCCATATTTGTGTGTTTGTGTGTGTCGCACACTCGCTGCACACCAGGGATGAGTTGTGTGGAGGGTCTGTGGGTCCCGTGGCCTTGGCAGTCATTCTGTCCCAGGCCACACCATGCACCACTCTGCCCTTCACACACACAGAGGCACTTTCATCCAGAGCACAATGCTGACTGACTGGGGGAAGAGGGTGGGAGCGGGCAGATCGGGTACAAAGGCGTTGGGTGGAGTAATGGAGTTGGGGGAAAATTGGAGAAAGTGTGTGTGTGTGTGTGTGTGTGTGTGTTCATGTCCATGTCATCTGAAGAGGTTCATTGAGTCGTTTCGGCCTTTGGTCGTCCTGGTTACATGTGCTGGGTTGAGGGTTATTCTAAGCACAAAGTGACCCCCTATGTCCCCCTTTCCCCCTTTCTCCCATGTGTAAGATCCAAGCAGCAGCCAGTGTTGTGTGCTGACTGCTCAGCATGAGTCTTGCGTCTGTGAATGCTGGCAGTGACCATGTGTCATGTGTTGCGCATATTAAGCCTGTTTTTTTTTTTTCTCCAGTGTAAACATGCTGTCTGTGTATGTGGGATTTATGCAGACTGCAGCGTGTCGGCCTGCTTTAGGTGGTATGTAGAGTTCTAACAGATGCAGCGATTTAGGTCTGAAACAAATCTTTGTTCTTCTGTAGGTATAGTGTACAGTGTATATGAAATTCTTCAAAATAGGCATACATATTTCCATGAATTGTGATTAGCAATAATATCTCATACTTGCTTTGTTATCATATTTACTGATAATATTGGAGCACTGGTCTGTAGGCTAGTTGGAGGTTGTTTGGGAGTGTGTTTGTGTTGGGATATATTTGCTGGGTGGAATGCACGGCTGCAGCCAGGGTCTTGCTGACCAGATCACATGTCAACTCTGTAGAGCTAGCATCAGATAATGGAGTGTAGAAGGCCCGAAAATAAGAGGTGGCGAGTCTATTAGCGAAAGCAGAAGTGTTAGAATTACCCATGTTCAACCCATGTTTCCTAACATAACGTTAGCCTCCAGGAAATCATTGACATGGATTACAGCAGTTTGACACCTGCGCTATCAGCAGTTTTCCAGTTAATTTTTTTACCTTTTTTTTCAGTCAATTTGGTGGAAAAACAAGGCAACAATAAATTATCAGCCCAAAATTAGGCTCATCCTTTAAGTTGTCCCAGAATGTTCAGCACAATATTGGAAAATGGGTTTAATTTCAGGTCAGTTCATCTGGTCAGTGTTCAGCTTAACATACTGTACACTGTGTATGTTAGCCAGTGAACCTGATAACCCGTTTCAGACTGACAGTGACACGGGTTAAATCTGCTCTGGCAGTCGGTCTGAATAGATCCGCGTGAACCATCTGACCTCGCTGTTGGACTCAGCTCGTCCTGCGTGATGCATCTTAACAACAGTAAAACAAATTTTCAATTTAACATCAGGCATTATCTGGATGTCTTTGTGTTTCTGTTACAGATGGCAGTTTAATTGGTATATAACTGACTCCCTGATGTGCAGAGAGAACTAAAACGTAACTTTATATTAGTATTTCTCTTCTGTACTCTTAAGTGTGTATATTTCTATGTTCTGAGTGATGTGTATGGAAGTACTTTTTGTAGACATGAGTCTCGCATCAGTAGACCTGCCTCGTGCACATTTCGTGTTCGAAAGGAAGATGAACGGTGTGTGTCATCTCCACTGGACTCGCGGTGTGGCTGTTTTTCAATGACAGTTGATTTGTGTCCACCACAAACTGAGAGCTCATTCTAAAAGGTGCATCGGTGTGAAGATGGAATTAAGACATGTGAAGAGGTGTAGGTGGGAGTAAAAAAAAGAGAAATGGGACGGAGGGAGGAAATACAGGCGAGAGAAGGAGAGACGTAGAGGGGGGAGGAGCAGCCTTGCTTTCTGTCTGCAGCTAGCTGTACAGCCCCTCCCCCTCTGACAAGTGTTTATGTGTCTGGGTATGGGAGGTTATGTAAAGGGTAACTGAATCTCTTTGCTGCCTGTCACACAATCTGGCCCACTTGTCTCTCTCTCATACGTGCAAAGACCCTTACTGAGATTTAACTCTTTGTACCACTGTGGGGATTTCTCAGTGGTGTGTGTGCTTAGCATACAGTACGTATGTGCGACAGTAGTTGGTGCTTTGTTGTATGCCCGTAGCATGCTTTGGTCTCTCGCTGTTTGGCTCCTTCTCTCTCTCTCTCACACCCTCCCTCCTCCCGTCTTCCTCCCTCCCTCTCAGAGCCATTGCACCATGTTGGATACAAAGAGCTGAGGGAAGCCGAGGACTGGAGTGTGTCACTAGCATGGGAGCTAATGCAACGTTGCGCAGCAACACAGCAACCTATTAATCAGTCCACTGGGAAATCCTGAAGCAAATGAGTATCGAAGACTAAAGGCTGGGCTACCTCTGAACCAAATAGGCAAATTAAAATGCTAATGAAAGGAAGTGAACCACATGAAAACGCTGCACGGCTGAGGAGCCCGTTGCAACTCTAATCATCACTTATCGGGAGCTGCTAAGCTGTCTGGTAGTTGTGGACCAGCACCCAGACACCAAAAGACAAACAGAGAGAGAGAGCGTACGGTGTGTATGACTCTTATTCTTGTGTGCTCACATCCATTGCTAACCTTTTGGCAAGGTGAAATTAGGGCATGTTACTGGACGTGGGTCATTGTGTTGTGTTATTGTCATGCCAGTTATGTGTAACCACTGTGTATCGGCACTGTTCAGTGCGCAGATGATGTTTATTTGCAAAGACCTTATTTTAGCTTGACTTGTCTGATTGGGATAGATCCTTGCATTATTAACATGGAGACGTTCTTACCTATACATCGCATGACTGAGGAGATCAGGCTTGGGATTGTGTGTTTGGTGCTGAGCAGGATGTCAGGAGGACTCTTGTCGTGTTGCTGTTGCAGCTTCATGAGTGTGACTGGCATAATAGACACACCCACCCACGACAGGCAGGCAGGCAGGCTGTCCACATGTTGCTGCTAATACGTTCACTTGGGATTCACAGCACCTTGCCTGTCTTTAGGTCAAAACTGTGTGTGTGTGTGTGTGTGTGTGTGTGTGTGTGTGTGTGTGTGTTTGCGTCTATCTGTGTGCATTTTCTTTGTCACGATCCTGTCAATGAAGATGATTAAGTGTAGTTTTCCTAATTCAGTCTCTATTGGATGTATCCAATTCTGGAATTATAGCTAATTCATTAGCTTTGTTTATGTCTGTGTTTTGCTCTAACCTTCCTTCTTCTCTCTCTCCAGGTTACAGACGTTATTTGCTCGTTTTGATGAAGCCTTGAATTCAGGCAACATGGCTCTCAGCCCGAGTCACGGTCAGTGCCTTTTCACATTTATTTTGCCACAGTTGTATTGGCCTCTGAGAGCCACTAAGTTCAGTCATGTCAAGATGATTTTACTGTTGTCAGGTATTCGGTGTTTATTTGAAAAGAGAGAGAGAGTGTGGGTGTGTCTATGTCTATGGGTTCTTGTGTGTGTCTATATGTGCATGTGCTCTTGTGGTTGTGTCAGTTTGTTGCCATGAGCTCCTGTAAGTGGACCTAACAGGGTGTGTGTGTGTGTGTGTGTGTGTGTGTGTGTGTGTGTGTGTGTGTGTGTGTGTGTGTGTGTGTGTGTGTGTGGTGTGTGTGTTTGTGTGTGTGTGTGTGTGTGTGTGTGTGTGTGTGTGTGTGTGTGTGTGTGTGTGTGTGTGTGTGTGTGTGTGTGTGATGCTGTGGGTTTGCCGGCTGAGCCAGACCTGACCTGAAGGCTGCTGCTGCTGAGAGTTTTGCTGCCCAGCAGTGGATCTGTGGGAGGCTCAGCCAGTGTTGTTTGACCATGGAAAGTTAGTGGTATTGACACCCCCTTACAGCAATGTTTCACTTTGTTGTTTTAACTTTTCAAAATATAAAAGTTGGAACAGTAGCCCTTTAGGAATTTACTGACACTGTTCAATTTCCCTTCTTGCATATGTATTGGAATTGTGATTTTCAGACTTGATGATTATTAAGTGTTTGTGTGAGAAGTGGTTACTGAATATTGATCCACAAAGTGGTCTATTTTGGTAGTTGGCAAGAGAATCTGCTTCTATTGTGCTCTACGCACCTACAAATCCATTGTTTTAAAGGGATGGGACATTCTGATATGGTCACTGTTACTGACCTTAGCAAGAGGATTGGGGATCGGCTATGACGTCACTGATTAAGATTGTTTCAGTGTCATGAAATGTGATGTTTCCATCATCATTTACATTATTCTTTCACGGCAGGCATCTGACTCAGTTTTCGAAGTGGGTTTTGAGTAATGATGATATGACAAAATTTCAAAAAGCATTAATATATGTGCTTACAGGAATGTATCCCAACCTTTTGGTAAAATTAGTTCTCAACTGTGTGGCTTCAAGCTGAGTTTGTGCTCTCTGTGAGGTCAGTTATGTCTGTTGTTGGTGTCATTGGCTTTTAGTACCTTTAGGCTGTCCTGTCACTGTATCTGTCTAACAGTGACAGCAGTGGTTGGTGTCTGGTCAGCTGATGCCGTCTGTTTACTTGGAGAGAGGGACATTGGGAGAGACGTGGAGAAGAGCTCAGGGCGTGTAGTGGGTGCAGTTGCCATGATGCTGTCTCTGGTGGCAGCAGAGGGATGGAGGGAGTGTTTCTTTTAACACCTCCCAAGGGTTTAGAGCAAAGTTGTGTTTTTGGGTCCAGGATTGTGTAGTTGTTAGGATCAAATGATTATGTGATTTCTTTTCTTTTTTATACTCTTGTGTTGTTGTCTTCTGTCATGTGCTTAGCCGGGCATGAAAGCATTACTTGTTATTATGTAAATGGAATAATTTTTTTGGACTCTTTGCTTATCACTTTTCATCTACAATGGTAGGAGAAAGATAATAGGAGTAAACTTTGCAACGGGCCAGTGAAAGGTTTGAGAAGAAAATGGCGGGGTGCTCAGTTGGTATAGCTGGCGCCCCACATGCAGGGCTGAGTGCCCACCCACAGCGGCCCAGGTTCGAGTCCAACCCTCGGCCCTTTGCTGCATATCGTCCCCCTCTCTCCCACGTTTCCTGTCTATCTTCAAGCTGTAACTGTAAAAAAAAAAAAAAAGAGAGAGAGAGAAAATGGCATAGATGGTCAACAAAACATGGAGTGGTGCTGAGGCCACACTTGATTCACAACCATCCTCCATACGTGAGACACTAAAGCGCTACACTTCACCTACAGCATAGGACAACTCGCCCTTCTTGCCGGAAACAGCCTTGAAAACACTGACCCACTGGTTGAATGGCCTGACTGTTTCAAAACGATTACAGCAGCAGTCGTGGACCCTGGTAAACCAATCAAAGTATTTGTATTAGTGCTTGTATTGTATTATTTTTTTCTTGAGGTAGCTCCTCTTCGCAATCTGACAATATGTGTTTGGACCACATATCCTAACTCCCTGAGTAAACGTGAGGTGAATGTGACTACAGATGCTCACCAGGGTGAACTTGGCTGCCACCTCATGTGTACCTAAGCTTCTTTCTTTCGTATTTCTCAGCTGCTGCAGATTGTCATAGAGTCACACAACTTGAAGTTGTTGGTGCTTGTCTGGTTGTATTCCCATTCCTGCCTCGTAGAGCTGCAACGATCTTTTTTTTTTTCATTATCGATCAATCTGCGGATTATTTCCTTGACTAATCATTTGGTCTATAACAATTAGTGAAAAATGCTCATCACAATTTTCTAAAGCACGAAGTTTCCTTCTCACATTACTTATTTTGACTGATAACTGCAATTATTTTGGTAATTCATTATTTTTTAAGCATAAATAGCAAACATTTTCTTTTACTCTCTCTTAAGTAATTAATTAAGTAATAATTCCTGTATTTCTTAAGTCAGGGGTAAATATACTGTTCAAGTTGATGAAATTGTTGTCTGTACCATTTGCGATCATGGTAGAGAAGTGAAAAATAGCCTGATTTTAAAAATGCAGGAATTATCTTGTAAGGAAGAACAGACTCACACAATGTTTCTATTTTTTATTTGTCCTTTATTTATGCAGGGGGACCTTATGATTAACTTATTTAAGATTGCTAGGTGTTTTTTGTTGTTCACTAAAAAGATGCATCCTATCTGTGATGCAATACAAATATTTGTTTATTAACTGAATGTAAGGTAAAGTGATTCCAGTATGTTTTAGTGTCATTTTAAGAGTTTTAAGCATATTTCGATGATTATAGGAATAATATGTTGAATCGCTATTATTTCGAGCAGGATAATCGCGACATGAAATTTTCACACGTCCCATGCCTATTTCAGACTGTTGGTTGGACAAAACGAGTGATTTGAAGGCATCACATTGGGCTTCACTAAATTGTGATTGTGAAAAATTTTGATTTTTTTTGCAGTGTCACGTTTTCAGCACGTTCTCATTCCGCAGTAAAGTTAGCAATAATTAATACGCAACGTACGGTTAGACTTTTTAAAATTAAGCTGCTGAGAAACATTTCATGCGACGGTCGCAGCTTAAGCACCAAATCTTCTTGGTCAGGTTTAGGAAAAGATCATGGTTTGGGTTAAATTAACTACTAATGAACACTGATTACTGGTTTCACAAGGGAAATTAACCTGGTCTTATGTGTGAACGTCCTGTGTTTCACCCATTACTTTTTACTTTTGATCCTTAAGTACATTTAATAGCAAATACTTCCGTAGATTTTAGAGATCAACACTTCTTGAGTTGTATTCAGGCTTGAATCGATTAACCGTTGGTCAATATATTCAAATAATTTAGCTTCAGATTTAGCTCTGGCCTCTTTAAGTTTGTATTCAACATGAAATCTTGTCTGAATGAAATGTACTGAAACAAATGTATATGTGACACAACAACGCCGTTTATAACTTTGTCCGGTAAAAAATAGGCTTGGCCTGTGGATTTTTCCCCTGCCAGTCCCATTGGCCAGTGAGTCAAAAAGTTAATTTTGGACACTGGTGCAAAGTCGGAAGCAGAGTGTGATGAGCATGAGCTGGTGTTTTTCTCTAAACACTCCCAAGAACCTACCAAGAATTCAACCTCTGAGTACAGGACACAAACTCACACCACCCTCTAAAACACCCATACTCTCTTTCACACACACACACACACACACTTGTTCTCACTTGTCCTTGCCCCACATCTCTTTTAGGCCAGCTCTTGGCGTTTGCTCTAAAGGGTTTAAGGCAGCTGTTGCTGAGAGAAGAGGCGAGAGCGAGGGAGGAAGGCAGGGAGTGCAAGGGATTGAGTGAGGAAGCTGAGGAGATCTCTCGCAGCAGACGAGTCACAGCACTGTGCCTATCACTGCCTCTCCCCAATTCATCGTGACACAGAGATTGAACAAACAAGAAAGGAAAGGAGATAGAGGAGCGAACCAACGAACAGAGGGAGAGGAGCGAATACAGACACAAACAACAGGAGGTTCCTATCCAAAACACACTGTAACCATGGCAGTAGGGGATGATGGCAATGGTAAGTGTGTGTGTGTGTGTGTGTGCGTGTGTGTGTGTATGTGTTTAATCTCATTTGGCTGTGGATGCTGGCACTCCGACAAAGGCTTGTCAGCATATGGTTTTAGATTGAAATCAGCTTAAACTCCAAGCACTTTCACCCCAAGTGCTCTGGCTCAGATATAGGCTGCACCTGCATATATGCGTGTGTGAGGGAAACATGGGGTGTCCTAAAATGTCTCCCATCACGTTGCACTGTGTTTGTGTGTATGTGCATGTCTGGATATACAAAGATGTGCATTTGTGCATACTAGCGATTCATTGGTTTGTATGAAAAATAGGGATTGTTTTCTGTTTCCTTTTTTAATATTCCAATGAAAGAGAGACTGGACATATTTGGAAGAGATGGTTGCTGTTATGACTTGCAGCCTGAGGCCTGACTTGAACCCAGGATCAGTCACGGTTACATGGTACCGCAGTGTGTGAGCAGAAAAGGGCATTTGTTGAGATGGATGTTAAATTTAGATGAAATGTAATCGACATGGCTGAAAGAATTTTGTGTCTCTTCTTTCTGGCTCTTT
This sequence comes from Coreoperca whiteheadi, assembly GCA_011952105.1. NCBI lineage: Eukaryota > Metazoa > Chordata > Actinopteri > Centrarchiformes > Sinipercidae > Coreoperca > Coreoperca whiteheadi. The sequence goes on from CM022477.1 coordinate 14,179,197, forward strand.
TGAAAACAACTCTTCTAAGAATTTCACACTGTGCTGTTTACCGTTATTCAGTATGGCAATTCAGAATATATACAGACCAAATGGTATAACTTTTGTGCTTGCTTTCTTATAATAGTTACTTAGTTTTTATTTACGTGTCATACAAAACATTTTGCGCATCCCAATTGGAATTATAAGATACTGCTATATATAGAAAACATAAGAAGACAATATATTTCAGTGTTCCCATTAAAAATAGTTTGAATTTGAATAAGTCCTTTCTTTCAGACGGACATACCGTCCATTTTCAACATTTGAAATATCAGATTTCAACTGGACACGTAAAGATCTACACTTCTTAGACAATAAATGAAAGTTTGTATCACAGCTTCAAAATTGTCCCCGACAAGACAAAATAACTGACCTGCGAATAAAACTGAACCAAAATAATACTGGTTAACACTGATCAGTAACCTTATTCGAATTGACAACTAAGTGTTCGTTATTTGTGTATATCCTCTAGTGTGTATGTTTGTTTAGGAACGAAGCTTCTTTCCAGTGTTTATGTGTAAGAAAGTAAAGCGTGTCAGTGCCGCTGGCGCCTTGCTCGACTCTTACTTAATGTTATTTGGTCCTGTGTGAGAAACACACACCGTAGATGCCCAGAGATGTCCGGTGACTTGCAAACTGACCATCAGTAGCAGCTTTCATTGCTTGCATAGTACTTCAGTGTTGACAGGAACTGAAACACACACACACACTCTCTCGCAGACATGCTCATTCTGCTTCAGTGCCTCTCCGGCTCTGCAAAGGAAACCATGACCCCGTTTCCTAGCTAAGCTGGTTGCCATGGCAAAGCTTTCCTCTGAATATTATGGTTTATCCCTCTCCCCAACATGGAATTGGGACTCAAATTATACCTGTGTGTGTGTGTGTGTGTGTGTGTGTGTGTGTGTGTGTGTGTGTGTTTGCTCATTTTCCCTGAGCTGGGCTGGAAATGGAGCAGTCTGTCTCGTATTAGAGAACCTAGAACTGAACCTCAAGTGTGTCCCTCAGTCTCTCTTGTCCCTCCCCCTTTTCTCTGTCATTCTCCATCCCAGAAACAACTGGGGGGCTGAAAGTGAAGCGTCTGATCATCGGCCCATTCGTATGTTAAATATCTACAAGTGAACTTTATGATCAACATTGATAAGAAAACTTGCGGTGCCATTTTTGGAAATATAAAACATACATTTCTCGTATGAGATTGCTGCCTTTTATATTTATGCTGCATTTAGTCCTGTGAAATGACCTCCCCTCCTGCACTAACTAGTGACATTTTATTACACAATTGAGTTAGTGAGTCTGTGGGGTTTTAGCTTATATTTACTTCCATACTATATTGTGGTTATATGTTTCTCATTGTGTGTGTTTTCTTTCTTGTTTTTGACATTTCAATAGTCTCCCTTGCCGCAGACACAATTTCTACAATAATAATCACTTTACTCTAAAGAGATAGTAATAGTACTGTTTCGTTCTACATACCTAAAAACTTTTGTTGGACAGCTGCAGGAATAGCTGTGGGTTTCATAGTCTAGTTTTCTACTGACACACATACCTCATCTAGTTTACTTTGGAGCTGGTGCAGTCATGAGCTTTTTAACAGCTTTTGTCCCAGTTCTTGCAGTGCATATTCTTCTTTTCACATTTAGTCTTTCTCTTATGAGGGCTGTGCTGTGTCAAAATATCAAAATATGTGTCATCTCTTGCATGAGACTCTGCGCAGTCACACGGCCCTGAGTGGGAATATGCGACACTGCCGGCCCCCCTGCATCTTACAGCAGATCAGCACAAACACAGGCTCTCTGTGTAGAAAGTCTCATTGCTCAAAAGATATGTGGTTATGCTCTTAGTTGCATATTGAGCTTTTCAGCTGTAAGACGTGTGACGATGTCTGTAGCAGTGCTCCGGCTGATAAGATTTCCCAATGCTTTAAACAGCTTAACTGCCTGGACCTTTCTTCACTCTGTGTTACTGAGTTTAAGCAAGGTTTGCATAGAATAATGTGACTATACTTGTTATAGAGAAAAGGCAGGTTTATAGTAACACCACCACATGAACTTCTATGATTGGTCGAACATATTAAGACTGGTAGTGTTGCCTTACTGACAGGCTTTTTTCAGCACCGGGTAAACAAACAGAAGTTGATTCTAAATTATAGTTGTTTAGTCACAGAACCTCTAGTTTTCTTTGGTTTTACTCAGTTTTGCTCTTCCAATGAGCAGGGAAGCAAGCAATGAGTACTAAGTTAGTAATATATTACATATAAGTACATTTCTGCTCCGTGTTATAAACATTCACCTAGTGGTTGAATCGTCGCTGTTGAGTTGGGGAAGATTTGATTTCCTGTCTTGGTTTGGACATGTTCAGAGGAGAGACTGTGAATATATTGGTAGAAGGATGCTGAGGCTGGAGCTGCCAGGCAGGAGGTCTAGAGGAAGACCAAAGAGGAGATTTATAGATGTAGTTAGAGAGGACATGAAGTTAATTGGTGTGGAGCGGATGCAGAGGACAGGGTTAGATGGAGGCACATGATTCGCTGTGGCGACCCCTGAAAAGAAAAGAAGAATATATAATATCTATAGTGGGATGCTGTGTCCCTCCTATGTCTTAAGGTTTGTTGGCATGTTTGAACCATAGAAATAATTTGGTAAGAACAGAGCCAGTGCTGCCACCGTGTGGTCACAACTGAATATGTTTGCTTGTGTGTATTCGTGTTCACAGATCTGATCAGTCTGTTTCAGTTAGTCTTCCTCTTTCCTTCTATCCTTTTCTCTTTAAATAGGGCCAGAAAAACAGAACAACAATGCATGTGTTTTACTTCACTTCCACCAACTCTCCCTGCATGTCGACTATATTGAATTTTTGGCTGGTGAAAACTCTGGGATTATTGACGCACGATGTGTTTGATGTTTTTGCAGATGTGTTTTAACATGTCGTTAATTTGACTACTGATCGAATATTCTTTGTCGGCAACTATTAGATCTGTATTTTAAAGCCTGTCTCCTCGTTCTACTCCTCTTTTTGACCCTTCTTCTGAAATGGAGAGAGGAGGGAATCTCGGCCTGGAGTTTCCATGGCAACGCTGCCTGGATCATGGTGGAGCTGATATCTCTCACTGTGTGTGTGTGTGTGTGTGTGTGTGTGTGTGTCTGTGTGTCTGTTTCTGCATGTGTATGTGTTTTATAGACTTGTTATTTGCATTATTTGGCAATGTGGCGTATCCTTGGAGACACTGTTGCTGCTGGAAGAGCGTCTTCTCCCCATCAAACCAAAATCCAAACTAACATGAAGTCAGTGGATAAACAACAAATCCAACTGTTGATTAAACTGAACTGGATATGTGTATGTATGCAGTGGGCTTGCTGAACATCTCTTTTTTTTCTGTTTGCTGCTCTATTCATTTGAGAAGCTGGTCTGCACAGGTCGCCATGGCAACAGCATGTGTGCACTCTTCCCTCTACAAGGGATTCTCTCTCCGTCAATGTCTCCCTCTGGTCTCTTTCTCTCTCTGTCTCTCTCTCTCTCTCTCTCTCTCTGTCTCTGTGGTGTCTTTGCTCTGCCCTTCACCCAGAGACATTTACTCCCATGGGGTCTGACCAGACAAAAGCAGGAGATGCAAATCATGCAAACAGCGATGCTAAGACCCTCGATGTATGACTGAGTATTGGTCAGGGACCCATGGGTTATGTTAGAAAGCAACTGAATTCACTACACTTGTGTCTGATACTGTGAATTTGTTCAGTTCTCTTAGTGTCGATCACTGTTTTACTGTATTTCCTTTATTCATTTTACCTATGTAAGAACCTGTTTATTATGCAAAAGGGTATTGTATTCCCCTTGAGCCCTTGACCCCTGATGCTCACCCATTATAGTTATTTATAACTCAGATTTGCAAGTTGTGCTATTACTTTGAAATATTTGAAAACAAAAGTATCATATATATATATAAAATTATACACACAGTGTTGAATAGTTGCAGTATTCATTTGATTCATTTTGGCTCTGTATTCCATCCCATTTAGATTTTAAATTAAACAATGGTTATGAAGTAAGAATGTTTGGTGGTGTTTACACTCATATTGGGTGAACAGTCTAGTAGACATTGTAGCCCTTTTTATCTATAGCACCCCAATTTAAGGACAGGGCTACAGTTTCTCCACTGCTCATCTGATGTGGATGCAAACACCCTCAAATTAAAGCTGAAAGTTGGCACTTGAACCTCAGCCATTGTTTCATTTCAATCCAGTTTCCTGGGCTACCGAGTCAAAACAACTAAAAACGTGTCACTCTCCACATACTCACGGACTCACTGTATTTGTGTGTGTGGGAGGGTCAAGGCATCAGATGGAGGGGTGTGGTCCCCCACCCCACACCCCTCCTGTGATCATTGCTCCATCATCCTTTGTTCTTTTGTGTATTTGAAGAGAGAAAAAGGGAATTGGTGATAAAAGTGTTTCTTGTCTCGCAGATAAATGAAGCAGCATAAATAATGTGTTAAGAGGTTGTTGATAATTGTGTGTGATCGCGAGAGGACAGAGAGGGTATAAGAGGTTTGAAAGTGTCTGTTGTCAATGGTAATAAGTTTAGGTTAGCTGGTCTGGCAGGGGTACAGAGAAGCCCTGTTAATATTCCTGGGGTTTCTGTGTGTGTGTGTGTGTGTGTGTGTGTGTGTGTCTCTCTCTTTCTCTCCCCACACACACACACACACATATTCATGATCCTGCCTCCGCACTGGCTGCAACACTATGATGTCACCTCTCGTCTGATTGGCTGTGAGGCTGCTGAGGGAAGGAGGAGAGATGCTGAGAGAGAGAGAGGGAGGGTTAGAAGATAGAGAGAGAGTGAAAGAAAATGCCGGCACTTGTATGGGTGGAGGGGTTTTCAGACAGCGATGTGTGGGTGTGTGTTTGCAGCTTTAGCCCCACTATGAAGTGTGTGTGAGGTGTGTGTATGTGTCTTGGGGTACAGCTTGGAGAAGAGGGGGGACCCCAATACCACGCCCTCCCAGAAGCATGAGGCGACTTATCTGCCAGCGGATCTGTGACTGTGAGTGCAGGGACAGACCTGGGTGTGTTGGATGTATGTCTGCTTCTATACATGTCCACTTAACATTTACTTAGCTTGACACAATAGGCTCTGCAATCACTGTGAATATTTGGCTTGTATGTACACACGTGCACGCCTGTCAATTGATTTTGCATGTTGACTGTGTGTAGGTAAGTCGATGTATCAGTCAAGGTGTAGGGTGGTGGCTTTGGCGCATTTCTCCACGGCTGGTTGTCAGAGCGACCAGAGCGCAACTGCATTCCTATGCCAACAGTTTCATCTTTACAGTCGACGTGTGTGTGTCCTCACATGTTGTCGTCCTAAAGCTGTTAGATGCATGGTCAAAATGCTGCACCATTGTTGCAAGTGTGTCTCAAGTTTCAATGCTAGCTTTCTAGCTATTTCTGCTAGCATGCAGATTGAGGGTTTAGGTTTCTGGAGAGTTCGGTCAGTCACTGGTTGCACGGGTGGACATCTTGATCATTCGCGTGTGTTTTTGGGCTCTTAGAAGTGATCGCGTGTGTTTTTGATTTTTTTCTTCTTTACAGTGGTGTGTTCATAATTAGTATTGATTGACTGACCAAGCTCTCTGTAGACTACAGCCTCCTTCGTTCTTTTCTTCTCGTCTTTAATTTCTAGCGTTCATTGTCTTCAAATGGCCTTAAGTATTTTATGCTCAACATAAAAGGGGCAAATAAAATCCAAGATGCTGAAAAATGCTTGAGAATTACCTGAGGGTTTGGATAATTAATACCAAAGTTTGTATTTAACATTTTCTGATAGTTTATAATTAATCTCATGCATGTTGTGAATAAATAAAATTATCTTTCCACTGTGTTTAGACTACTGTTTTTGATGATGATGATGATTTGCAGTATTGATCAGTAATAGTCGTTGTGAATACTCTGAACATGATTCACTAACATTTGCTAAGACTTTGCAAAAAGTTTGAACCATACTCCTCTTTGCTTACAGTGTGGATGGTATCACCCTACTCTCTGTTCTCTCCTTCCAGATCGTAGTTTTGAGGATGATGACAGCGTGGATGGGAATCGTTCTTCCTCAGCACAGGCTGGCTTCAAGGTCCCCAAAGTTCCCAAAAAGCCTGCAGAGTCCTCTGCTGCACGCAGGCCCAGCGCTACCAGTAGCAAGCCAGGTACTAAACTTACTGTATATTAACACACACAGTGAATGCAGAGCTCATCTGTTTCCTCCAATTTTGGAAAAAAAGACACTTCTATATTGAGGAAGTGGGGTTTATATAATTAATTCATGACTGTATCATTACAATTGGCTAGCCTTATTTTTATCCATGTGGAAGTCACTACAACCAGTTTTCCAGTCTGCATCACATTTTTACGCCCGTCGTATTAAATGTGCTATATAAATAAACTTGGTTATGTGTCACGCTTTAATTATTTAGAGCTTATCGAATGCAGAAATACTTAACATCCCAATGCCTGACAAAGGACCCAAAGAGTCCAAGACCATAAAGAACCATTCAGAATTTACTAGTAGCCTCCTTGTGTGAAGAAAATACATTTACATGAGTCAAAATACAAAGCTGAACCACCAGAAGAGGAATTAAATGTCGGTTATTGTTGCAATATTTTTCTATAACCACAACATGAACAAGACTTGAGCTGTCTACTAGCTTGGTGCCACTAGGAGTTTGTCTCTGACAATCTTATCCAGTCAGGCAAGATTTGAACACATTTTGTAAAAATGTGTTCAAATTTTGATATTTGAGTGTGAAGTGAACCAAATTTGTGAAGTCAATTTTATTTATATAGCCCAATAAAACAAATCCCAATTTGCCTCAAGGGGCTTTACAAGAAGTACAACATAAGACACCCTCTGTCCTTAGACCCTCGAAATAAGGGAAAAACTCCCCCAAAAACCCTTTTTAAAATGGAAGAAACCTCAGGAAGAGCAACAGAGCAAGGATCCCTCTCCCAGGATGGACAGACATGCAAAAGATGTCGTGTGTACAGAATAGATTCACAACAGAAAATCATAGTACATACAATTAGGATGACAAAATGTAGGTTGTAAAACATCAGTGAAGAGGACGGATCCAGAAGGACAGTTGAGCCACACCACCTCGTCTCCACCATAGAGACAGCAACACAGTTCCACTGTCCATTCCCCTGTCAGCTGTTTGCTAACAATAACAACCACAGGAGCAGTCCTCAAGCAGGGGTGTAGCTGGTGGCCTGCATTCACAGATCCAGACTCCACAGCTCTGGAGGCAGAAATAGCTGCTGAAAATGACAAAGAGAGAAGAGCGGATGAGAAAGCGCAAAACCACGGGAAGTGTCCTTGCCCTTCCTGTAATTAGTTTTGGCCCAAATGTATGCGAAACAATTTAGGTGAAGTCAACTCGAAAAATAATGTCTTCCGAGACCATTCAGTGTAGGTGACATTTTTCAGGATGTGGTTGCAGCCTTTTGTATAAAGGTTCTCTGACTGTATATTACTGGTGGTCACAGAATAGGGACAGACAGTGGGGGCTGTTAGGAGAAGCAAAAGGACTGTTGCAGTCCGTGGTGGCACACTCCCTCCCTGGCTCCTCAGAAATCTGATCCTCTCTCATGTTCTTATCACCAGCCTCATATCTGTGGTCGACTGCCTTTGAAACGGTTTAGTTATTTGTCCCGTTGAGAGAGCCTCCTCCTTTCTGTCAAGTCTTCCTCCTGCTGTAGATGGCTGGAGTGTTATGTTTACTTTGTCTTTGCTTGAATTGATTTTTTCCAATCTCTCTCTCTCTATTGGAAGAAAGCTGTTTTCCCACGACCATGCAGTCGATTTCCTGCTGCCGGCCGATGTGTCAGCAATGTTGCATATATATGCACGCACACACTTGTAGGTCGAAGCCGTCTGTCTGAGTCCTGGTACATAGCTCTGTTGGTTGGAAACGCAAAACTGTCATCTCCTGTCATTCAGTCATTACAGTCTTATTGATCATAGAGCAGCTGTTAGAGGCTAAAGTCAAGGTATGCTGGGTATTTTTCACACGCAGAACTACAGCTCTACAACCTTGACCATGTTAAATTTAATGTGATGGAAAGGAAAAGACCTGACTTGACCTTTGCTGCAAATATGTGATATTCACTCACTTGTTTCTAATGGGAAGCAGCTGTAAACCTTTTCTGTCATTTAGTTTTTCATGTTATTTTTTTGGGAGTTAGTTTGTCTGGCTTTTATTCTGCTATATCAGACTGGTCTCCATGATGGCGGCGGTGGGAGGCTCCATTGTCTTCATTTGCATTAGATGACAGTATGCCCACACACTCTGGCAACACCTGACCGCAAGACTCACACAGAAGACAGATATTTCAATTTTGCTTTATCTGGAAGGATGGAAGTACCAGGGCATGGCTTCTCTCAAAGACCACGATGGTTGCTTTATGTCAGCAGTCTTCAATCACAGCAGCAATGTCTCTTCACACTGCTGGTTAATGATCATACCTCGACATTATGAGCTCCCAGATGTGTTTTTATGAGTAACAAAATACTTTATTTACAATTTTAGGTTGAATACATTTTATTCAGCAGAAATGCTTCTGATTAAATACTTGTTTCTCGTATCAAAGTTAGTTCTCACAATTGTGAAAGCATCAGCTATCAACATAGTTATGATTATTATTGCAGCCATAACTGCTTACCCTGATAACGTGCCATGAACCTTTCTATTTCATAAAGCTGGCAATAAAAATGATTGAAAATGCTGAGAGTGCTGTTTGATGGGTTTCATGGCTAGGCTGCTACCATGTTACTCCCTGAGACTAACAGGAATGTGCCTACAGATAGCCGACTGGCTACATTGATGTTCCCCAGCTCTCCTCCACCATGTTTACACCCTCCTTTCAGCCTCTTCTACTGTGAACATCTTCTCTCTAATCTGTGTCGTCACTTTTTTTAATATTCTCTTCCCTTTTTTTTTTCTTTTTTTTGCCTTCTTTGTCTCGTCTCTTCTCGCTGCCTCCCCAGTAAGGAGTTGTAGGAGGTGTGGTCAACAGAGCTTCCAGGCCCCAGAGAAATATGATTGACATGCCCATTACTGCCAGGAAGTCCATTAGAAACACGGGCTGCCCCCACTGACTTAAGTGTGTGTGTGTGTGTGTGTGTGTGTGTGTGTGTGTCTTGGATTGGAAGTGAGCTTGTTTTTGTGAGTTAAACCAGACACACACATATATTAAACACAATGTGCTCTGATTTTCTAGTATCAAAGGAAAGTGCTGGGGCAATTGATGAAGAGGACTTCATTAAAGCCTTCACAGATGTCCCTGCTGTCCAGGTATGCTACACACAGGAGCATAAATCTAACAACACCCATTCTACCCATTTAATAACCAAACCTTACAGGCTGTCAAGGCCAGGCTGTGTGAGACTTGTTTCTGTCCTTCACATATATGCTCTGCTCCCTGCCTTCTCTCTCATTTTCTTTCACTGTGTCTTTTTGCAGATCTACTCGTCGAGGGATCTTGAGGACAACCTAAATAAGATACGTGAGATCTGCTCCGATGACAAACACGACTGGGACCAGAGAGCCATGGCTGTCAGTAGATTCACTGTCAACGCATTTCCTTTTTTCAGTTATATCAAGGAAATGACCTTCTTTGGCCCAGCTTCGTTTGATCATTGTTGATGTCTGTAATGTATTTATTTTAATTTTTTTACAGCTGAAGAAGATTCGCTCGTTGTTGGTGGCGGGCGCAGCCACCTACGACTGTTTCTACCAGCACCTACGGCTACTGGATGGAGCCTTCAAACTGTCAGCTAAAGACCTGCGCTCACAAGTTGTCCGAGAGGCCTGCATCACTGTAGCGTGAGTGTTGGTTTAAGATGCTCACTGGATGGTACATTTGTAATAACAAAATATACAAAATACAGCAAGAACGGTTTAATTTTCCAGTGGTCACCCATATATGTTTTAGAAGTTGTTGGATGTGTTATAAAACATCACAGCTGAATTGTGACCTTTTTAATGCTGTCATCTTGATACGCACATTGTCAGAGTTAGCATGATGTGCACTGTGAGGAAACAAAATCATGACAACCTGTACAATTCAAACTCGTGGGCTGTGTCCAAAATCACTCCCTCATTCACTACTGAAACTTTATCAGTGACAGATGTAGCACAATGGTAATTTTCACATCTATAAAATGAAACCCATTGCATTGTGGCAATGTTAATGGCATGGACACTACTTTTTTTCATTCCATTGATGGATAAAGTTGATAAATGTGTGATTTCAGACACAGCCCTGATTAGTGATATTGACCTTTATTTTGACCTGTACCACAGTTTTAATTGTGTTGTGTGTTTATAACACATGTTTGTTTTGTATTCATCTGTGTATTCTTGTAGCTACCTGTCATCAGTGCTGGGGAATAAATTTGACCATGGAGCTGAGGCCATCGTTCCCGTCCTCTTCAACCTCATCCCCAACTGTGCCAAAGTCATGGCCACCTCCGGAGTGTCGGCTATCCGCATCATAATACGGGTGATTTTTGCAAACGCACATAAATTCTTTTAACAGTCTTGTTGTGGTCAGTGTTATGAGCTACTCCTGTAGTTTGATTATTGACTATCTTCCCCCTTTGCATGCTTCTTCTCCTCTCTGCAGCACACCCACGTCCCCAGACTCATCCCCTTGATAACCAGTAACTGCACATGCAAGTCTGTGGCTGTTAGAAGGTGAGATTAACAAAGGGACTGATGTTGACGCTACAGTGATTAAAAAGCCTGGTTTGGCAATGAGCAGGTCTCAAATAATAAACAGCTTTAAGATCATAAAATGCTTATGATGATGCTGTTAAGTGATGTTTTTTGTGAAAATGAAAATGATAAAAATGTGTCCTCTCCAGGCGCTGTTATGATTTCTTGGACCTTCTACTACAGGAATGGCAAACCCACTCTCTAGAGAGGTGAGGATTGATTCCAACATGGTTCAGAGCAAAGATGTGCTCAACACAGCTGTCTCAAAATGCAAAATAATGACACTGCAGGATTCACACAAGTGTGGTTTACCCTTACCCTTGTTCACCCTTCATGTACCTTTTGTATCTCCATATCTCTCCCTTGCAGGCACACAGCAGTTCTGGTTGAGAGCATCAAGAAGGGAATTCGAGATGCAGACTCAGAGGCCAGAGTGGAGGCTCGCAAGTAAGACACTCACACAAACAGGCATTTCTCAAAATTGAATGATATGAAAAACAAGTAGTGTTAAATATCTCACCACCCTCCTGTTCCTGTCTGAATCCCTTCATTTCTCTCTTTTACGTCATCATCTTCTTTCTAAATCCCTCCTCCTCACCTATTTTCTTTTTTCTTTGCCTTTCTTTTCCATTTGTCTCTCTTCATCTCTCCTCTTCTCTTTCTCTTCTGTCTCTCTCAGGGCCTACTGGGGTCTGAGGAACCACTTTCCAGGGGAGGCTGACGCTCTCTACAACTCCTTGGAGCCGTCGTACCAGAAGACCCTTCAGTCGTGCCTGAAGAGCTCTGGCAGCGTGGCCTCACTTCCCCAGAGTGACCGCTCCTCATCCTCCTCTCAAGAGAGCCTCAAGTAATGAACACTCAGCACTGCTCCTCCACAGTTCACTTTAGACCTCTAGGTTCACTTTAAGACTGCCTTTGAGTCCTGAAAATGAAGATTGATGTCCTTTTGGCAGGAAACATTTTGAGAAATGTTTTTACAAAAAGAATTCTGATGAATAAAAATGGACACTCCTCTTAAGATAGACAAAATCCCCAGGAACTTCATCCACTTGAAGTGTTGAAGCTTTGTAGAATATAAACAAAGAAATCCCTAGAAGGTCATTCAGGGCTTTATATTCCCAGTCTTACCCCAGCATTTTGAAGTTGTCATTGATTTGCCTCCTTTGCATTGTAGTTCACTGGCAAAATGCCAGGTGAAATTAGAACAAAGTAGAAAGACTAATTGTAATTTACTCTGTGGAAAAAATGTAAAAATGCTGGCTTCAGCACACAGGGGTTTCTGTTTTGGTTACCATGAATAACCAAAATATACTAAACACACAGCTATTGAAAGTTTTATCTGAAAAAAATCCTTGTTGAAGTTGAATTAGTGCACGTTCTCTGAATCACCGACTACATTTGAAGTGGGTGGACTAAGCTTTTTGGGGTGATCACTGCACAATGCTTGTAGAAAGTGTAATTCCACTCCACTCTACTTGAAAAATGATTGAGCTGTTTATATTTGTTTAACTGTTTAATTTTTTTTTTAATTCATAACCCAGCACTACATTGTTTTATTTTGTGTGCACTGTTTTGTTGTGGACTGACCGGCTTTTCTCCCTCTTCGTTCAGTCGGCCTCTGACTTCTAAATGGTCAGCTCCAGTGCGAGGTCAGTCAAGCACACTCTCTCTCGCTCTCTCAAACACATAATCTCATGCTCATATGTGAAAACACACATACACTGACAAACATCCGCTCCTACAGAGCCATTTCCCATCATTCTCATTTACATCTGCCTGTGTCCTGCCCCGTACAGTCACATCCTGTTACGTTTTTATGTTACTACACACATGCGCAGACATGCGTATATGTGTCCGGCTGTTTGTGTATTTCTGTATGGTATAAGTATTGTGAAAGTGTAGTGTGCTGCCTGCATGTGTTTGTGATGTGTGTGTATCCCTTCATCACCTCCCATCCCTTCTCCAACACATTCCTCCTCCTGTTCTATCAGTCCCTGCGGGTTCAAAGGGTGGGCTGTCGTCGGCCTCCCTGCAGCGTTCCCGTAGCGACGTGGATGTAAACTCAGCAGCAGTCGCTAAGCATCGGAACGTCGGACAGGCCAGGGGAGCGGGGCGTCTGCCCCCTGGCTCCTACTCCTCACTGGGTAAGGGCCCTGTCAGTCAAGTTGAATGACTAATCAAACAGTGCAGACATCAAGTCAGCATGTGATCAGCAGGATGTCAGGCAGAGATGGAGGCTCCATCTGAGGAGTCATCTCAGATCAGCGCAGACGTAGCTCTTCTAAAGTGTCAATACAGTACAGGTTGAAGTAGGATGCGAAGGTCAGCCTCTATAAAATGGTAAATGGATTGTACTTGTATAGCGCCTTTCTAGTCAGAGCGCTTCACACTACATATCACATTCACACACTGATGGCAGGTTCTAACTGCTCATCGGTCCAATGAAAGTAATCATCCACACACCAAAGGCACAGCCCTCGGGAGCAATTTGGGCTTCAGTGACTGGCCCAAGGACACTTTGACATGTGGGCTGGGAGAAGCCAGGATTGGTGGATGACCCGCTCTGCCCATTAAGCCACATCTACAATACAGTGTATAAAGATGGACCTACACACTCACACACGTCAGTGCCTGGACTGGCCTTTCCCCTCTCCGCTCCTGTACTCTCTACTCCTGCTGCCTGCTCATTGCCTGTTTATGTACCCTGTATATGTCTTGGTATGGATATTCTCTGTGTGCATGTTCTGTAGTTGAGTATCGTCTTCTGGGTTGTAGAGATGCACTGATTGTGAAATTTTAGGCCAATATCGATGTTAAATAATAATTTGGCCGATAGTTGATGCCAATACCAATGTTTTTTTTGTTGATATTTATTCTCTCTTTTGTGCCGGGGAAACAAAGAAATCCTCATTATAAAAAAAAAAAATCATTCAGCCCTTCATTAAACTATCTTTGAATGAGCATAAATTCAAATAAAAGTTTGCCTGCGAAAAATGTATGCGACACAACAGATAAACATCAGCCACTGTCATTGGTGAATGTCATCCTACTGATAGGCCAATAGCAGTGAACAAGGGGAATATCGGCCAATATCGATAGTTATATCTGTGCATCTCTACTGTGTTGGTTTGTCTCTGTTTCAATGTCGACCACTGCATCTGCATGGTTCTCTGTTAAACAGATGGTCTGTAATTAATACACATTGTGCTCCTCTCTTCTCTTGTTTCCTCTCTTTTCTGCCTTACATTCTTTCTTCCTTTTCATTATTTGTGTTGTTACTGTTACTGTTCAATTTTCATTTTTCCCTTTCTTGTGTTCCTTTTCCTTTTGTATCTCTTACTTTTACTAATCATTTGTATCAATCCTTTGCTTCTTCTTTCCCTTTGTTTCTTACCTTTTATGTCTTCCACCCCCCACCCCCCCTCTCTCTTTGCCACTAAAGATGATGCCTCTGATAAAACGGATGGTAAGATCATCTCACTCTGCTTCACCAGCGACAACCTACTCATGCTTTCCTTTTTTCTTTCTATTCTTTCCCCTTTCCACACTTCATGCCAGTCCACCAGTCCATGTCAACTCCTTTTTATTGCAGTGTGTGGCCTCAGCGCCCCCTAATGTCCGTCTTTCATTCAACCGTCCTTTGTATTACCATCCTACTCAGCACATCATGATTCAAATTAATTACACATCGAAGATCATCTTCTGCTTTACTACAGTTTAAGCTTTTCTTTAATTCAGAAATGGTCAAACCATCAACACCTGCATTAAACTGTATCATTCAGCTGTTGCGGTTTTATTAGGATACTTACAATGTGTTGTTGTAGTGCTATTATACACATCAGGTGAAATGTGTCGTTTACACCCTGCTCCTTCTTTGTCCGTCTGTAGGGACCAGGTCAGACAATGGTAAGATTGTGGTTAGGTGGAAGTGTGTGTGGGCATGTTTTAGGGATGTTCTAGTTGGAAGCGTTGACAAAATTGATACCTAGAGTTCCAGTTTGTTGTCATCGGCAGAGAAACCACCAGGAATCAATATACTGAAAGACTTTTACTGTGTTAACCTAAATTTAAAACACTACAAATCTAAATACAAAAAAAACAACACAATGTTAAACAACATTAATTGTGCAATTCAATTCTTTGGTTGTTTTCTGTATAGCGCTTAAGATCAAGTATTTTAAAAGAAGAATGGTTTAACAAACAAACAAAAATTGCAGTTGTAAGTGGAGCTAAAGTGGCTGATATGAATGAAGTGGGTTGCAGTAATCTCTCACAATGATTTGCAAAATGTTGGCTGATATTTTCATCAAATGGATCAATACCTAAAGATAAATAACCACTTTGGTCATGAGTTTCAGATTTTAAATACATGATTATTCTCTACACATTGTTTATTGTTAAAATGATCCCCCTTAGCTGTCACCAAAGTGAGACGAGCTAGTCTTCCTGGGGTCCAAAAATAAAAAAATCAGACACGCGACATCTGTTTTGTGTCTCCATCCTGAGGGAGGGATTCCTCCTCCGTTGCTCTTCCTGAGGTTTCCTCTACCTCCCCCTGTTAAAAGGGCTTTTGGGGTTTTTTTTCATGACAGCGCCCCAAAAGTGAAGCCAACACATCTCTATTGCCCCCTGGTGGTTGGCTGCAGTATAGATCATGCCCCCCCCATGTTAGCGGCGGGAACATGAGCCAGAAAATAAAATTACGGGTGAAGAGATGATTTCTGTCAGTTTAGGTAGTTCTGTTCTTCAAATTAGGTCACCAGTGCAAGATGGCAGCTCCCGTATCAGGGATATTTTGGCTTATTTTTGTACAGTGGGAGGAAGTGGAGACACTTTGTCCATCTTTTATATACAGTCTTATGAGGGTGTTGTATGCTCTACAGATTGTAAAGCCACTTGAGGCAATATTGGGCTATATAAATAAAATAAACTACAACTAGGCTGGTTCCTGATCCACTGAAGCATCCCTGGTGTATTATCTGTGTGTGCATCTGGTTGTGTTTAGTGTTTAGTTTAGGATCGGCCTTTCGTTCAGCAGCTTCCAGCATCAGTAGCTTTTCGTCAGCTGTAGTGCTTCGTAGGTTCTCGCTTCATTTCGCTGCATATAGTTTGTGCCTAGATGTGTCAGCATAGGAAGCACAGGAATGTATTCTTTTTGTTTTATATTTGTACCGTATTTTTTCCTCCGCATACATGCAGGCCGTGTACGTACCAAGCAGCCCTTGTCCACTGCCAGCAGCGTGTCCAGCCAGGTGGACTCACGAGGACGCAGCCGCACCAAGATGGTCTCCCAGTCACAACGTATGTACCCCCTCCCACCAAACACACAGTATGACAAACCCAGCTATGAGTGAAACATTCTGGGTATGAAGTCCACTTACATAAACACACACAGAGCAACAGAAATGGTGTTTGAGCTTCTTGGAGTGTGTGTTCGTAGTTTCTCAGGGTCTTGTTGCGGCGTTTCAGTTCTTGTTGCCTTCACGGTGACTATAAGCTCCATGTAAATATTTTTGTGCCTTCAGGTTCCGACGAGTCCGATTGTACACCAGGTATTCTGTGTGTGTGTCTATCTGTGTACCACAGTGGGAATGGTGGCCCACCTGCTATTGCTCTCATTCTGATCAAGGTGTTTTGTGTAAAGAGGAAGAGCGTGCGTGTGTGTGTTTTTTTAATGCATGCTGTGTCTTATCACTGAGGATGGTGTGGTGAACAGTTTATTTCCGCTGCTCTAGCCTGGCTCTGGCTGTCATTTAGGTTATTAAAAATACTTCAAGAAATAACTCAAGCCGCTGAGCTAGCTACAATTGCAACACACAAAGCAGATTTGTGTGTACCTGCTTTGCAAAAATACTTATTAGCATGATGGCTCTGGTGCTAGACAGTGATTTGGACCACAGCCCAGTGCACCAATCAGATCTGGACAGTTAGATAAAAGACCAAATCTCAGAACAGAAACAGAGGATATGGCAGCGGAACAGAGGCAGAGAGAGATTTCTCTCTGTGTGTGTGTGTGTGTGTGTGTGTGTGTGTGTGTGTGTGTGATAGAATGGATGGATATTTTTGGGCATATTTACTTTGAGGCATTTTCTTTTCCTCATTGTGAACAGACTTTGCTTCGTACATATTCCAGCTGTGTCCCAACATGCACTGCTTTTCCCAGGCTATCATCTGCAGCTGGTTCAGTGTGTGTGTTTGTTTTAGCAACACATGTTTAGTAATTGTTTTCTCTTTTAATAAATGGATTCATTTAATCAAAGTGCTTCAGCTTCACCTTCATTCTTGATATGGAATACCACGATGCGCTCCCATCATACTCTGTGTTCTGACTCTCATGAGGCTTTTTTGCGCTAACACCCATAATTCATCTGGTTTAATCTGCTGTTCCTTCCCCCTCGCCTCTGCTCTCCCCCTCCTCCCAACCAATGGGCTTAATGGCTCAGGATCTCAGTCTGCTAACCCGGTTGGTGGTAAGATTACAACGCTTTTTTAACCCGCTGTCTTTATCTGTACTGCCCTGACTTCCCCCTTCTTCACATGCACCGAGAAAGGTCACTTAAGGCCCCTCCCACTCTGGCTGAGGCATGCTGGGATTTGGGGTCACAAACATGGCTGTTCTATGATCATGCTAATCACACTGCTTTGGGAGCCTTGTGTCTCTGCACTCTTATGTGTGCCTGGATGTAGCCTAAAGATTGAGAAGACAATGCTTTGTCCCCTGTAAAAAGGACAAATACTTTTCCCTGCTGGCATTCAGTTGTCCAAAATATGTATTTTAAGATCCCAAGCAAATCATTTTGTAGTTTTGCTTGGTGTAATAACACCTTTTTACGTAGTTCACTATCTTATCAACATTTTGAAAAAAATTATATTTTGGTAATGCTCACAGTCATTTATAGTCAACATTAGCTTTGTGTATCTGTAAATATAAAGATACAGTGGAAGAAAGGAAGGGAGAGTTTACTGCAAAACACAACAAAAAATGTCTAGAATTAAGAGGGTCAAGTAGTTCCTATTTACTTTTTTCTTTACATGATAAAATGTCTAAAAAAGAAGAAAATATCAGCAACTGCATATCTGTGAAGTTACAAGTGGTGAACAAGATGCCCCCAAATACCAGAACAATCCCTATTTAGCTTTTTCCCAGATGTATTTTTTTAGCTCTGTGTCACTAGGTACTCGTGTTGAGTTTGTGTGTGTGGCTTTAGTTGGGTTTTTGTGTGTCAATGAGAGAGGAAGAGAGAGTCTGGTCTGTGTGCTCATTTTCAGTCATGTTGAAATCAGTTAAGGTCCAGCTTCATGTGTGGAGCCCTGGAGCTTGTTCCCCAAAAGCCTGTTTGCACACTTCATATTCAGCACTGCAGAGCAGCTTCTCCTCAACTGTTTGTCTACAGGTTGATAGTAATGTGAGTCATTGTAGAATCAGAAACACTTGAGCTTTGCATTTGGAGACAGAATCACATGGGGAGGAGAAATAGAGACCTCTGTTATCAAATATATAATAATTTTGGACAGAAAGTTTTATTAGTTCTCCCTTGCATCTTCAAAAAGACAGGAGAGCTGTCTGTAAAATTGTCATCATTTTGTCAAAATCTCACTTTTATGAAATTTTATTTATTCAGTTTAAATGTATCTATTAAATGATTTACTTTATTTATATGAGTGATTTTCTACGAGTAGGTGTGAACACTTCCAAACCAAAGTCATTGTACTTTGTAAAATGTACTTTCCCTCTTGGTGTGGTTTTCAACTCTCCTTACCCCAAGATTCCTCTTTCCACACATCCAACACTAAAGTTTGCCATTAAGTTCTGTCTATTTTTTATGTACCAAAAAGTGCTTGGAAACTAGTGCCACTAACTGGAGGGCAGTAGCAACTGTCTTTGTCAGCTGTATGTATACTAAACTAGTCAGCATTTGTTTAATAAGATCCTTATATTAGAGGAGGATTGGTTAAGTTTCTCTATAGCTTTCACTGTTAAATGCCATGTCTTGCATAAGTAAGACTCTGACTTTACTTTGTCCCTGTCTTTGTGTTGTCCTCTTCTCTCTCTGCATCTCTCTGAAGCCGGCAGTCGGAGTGGCTCCCCGGGTCGTGTGCTGACGACTACGGCCCTGAGCACCATGAGCTCAGGGGCCCACAGGGTGCTGGCTGGGACCAGCGGGGACGGACACAGACGCAGCCGCATCCCCCGCAGCCAGGGCTGCTCCAGAGACTCCTCCCCCACCCGCCTGTCTGTTGGTAAGTAAACACTTACTGAAGGGGGGGGGGCTAAACATTTACACAAGTTTTGTTTTGATATCATTCATTACAACTGAACAAATTAAGGTCTTCTTTTTTAGATTTGTCTCCCTGCATCAGATTTATAACAACTGCTCAAAGGAAATATGTTGCTTGTTTCTATTTAATTCTTTCTGACCGCCAGAGACAACATGTAATACCTGGATAAGCATCGCGCGCGCCGCGCATGCATTCATAATACTAAGAAAGGCAAACGTGTGACCTGGGTCACGGAGGCAACCTGATTACTGATGGCCTACTGTGGCCTGGCATCCGGTAGCCGTCCCCTTTTCATCTTCTCGCCTAAGGGTGCAGGTTGTGTATGTTGTTAGCATTAGCTAGCATCAGTGCTTTACCGCTTATGCCCTTAACCTCACTGCCTATCAGTTGGAGCTACGTTCCGTCCTCCAGATGCTGCATAGCTGGTGCTCATCTCTGCTGGTAGTTTTACTGAAACTCCACAAAGCGTAGGAGGTTCCATAAAAGTAGCAACCTTTTATTTCCCCGACACGCGTGCCTTGAGCACCTCCGCTCATTAAGGGTGAATTTCTATTGTGTGCTGTATTATCTTGTGGTTTTTGTACTTGACTGTCCAGTCTCACTGAGGTGTTTTCACCTTGTTATGACGACTGCATCGACGGTTGGGAAATAGTGGAGAATGGTGTTTTTGTTTTTGTTTTTTTTTGTTTCTTGACTACTGACTTGATTCTTGTAATGGTAATTACATGCAATTAGGCCAGGGCGACTTGTCTAAATTGTCTGCAACACTAGTGGAGTTTGGATGTGTAGCTGAGTGTTCTCGGTCTACCACTACATCGCTAGCCTTCAGGTTTTGTAGGTGCTGGTTTTATTGAATTTGTAGCGAGCGTTTCTCTCTCCTGTTACATTGCTAGCCTGAATGGCCTTATTAGTGTTGGTTCACCTTGAATATTTAGGCAAGGGTGGGCGCTAATGTTACATGTGCTGAGGTGTGCTCATCTTGGCAGTGTCTGTGGGTTAGGAACAGGCTCATTCCCCCACTACACGTTAGACCACCAACTCCATCCTGAAGTCTACCATGCTTTATGTTTATAACTCCTGCTTGGCCCCTCTCAGCCCAGAGGATGGCCATCACAGATGGCTAACCATCACTAACTGCAGCTGCATGCCATTAGCAGAGAGGACCGTGAGGCTGGGCTGGTCTCACAGTAGAATTTCTTAGGCTGGCTTACTCCTTCAGGAATATCTGCATTCAGCCGCCCTTCAGGTTATAAACGCCACAGGCACACACAGGGTGACACCTCCAAGACTAAGAAGAAACGGACGTGTAATTAAACTTTTGCCCTTAAAGTGGACACATTAGCCTCTGAGTTTGCCCAGATTAAGGCCCTTCTTCTTAATTTGCAGACTGGCGGCCCCTATGTTGCTGCTGTCACTGAAAATTCATTCGGATTCATTACTTCTCTGATAGTATCTCCAGATGAAGCCCTTAGACCAGATGCCCGTTGTCCACGCCCACAGTGTAGAATCACTAATGGCCTACTTATGAAGAGCTATGATATAGCGTCTCGGATGGGACATGTTGGGCACACTTTCCCACCTTGATTAAGCTCTATCACAGACTCTCCATACTTCTGGAGTTGATGCCTCGACAGAGCCTGAGTAATGCTTGGCTCCAGCCATTTGCTTTCATGACCACAGAGCTTGTCAGACTGATATACCCTTAGACATTGGCCCAGCGCCAAGTGGCTTGCCGAGTCCCCCTTGTCGGAGGGGTGCAGGAAGACACTCCACACATTGCCTGTCATTCCAGGCCAGATGTTTCAGCCTGCAGCCCAAGAATAGTGCGCAAGTGAACAAAGTCAGACAGTTCGCTGACTTAAACTGGGCACCTTTGACTAAAGCAAGACACACCAGCACTCTTCAACCTGCTGGTGCACTCAGTCTGAGAGCCAGATGCTCCTCTGTTCAGCAGACGTGTGGTCTCAGGCAGGAAATTCCAGTGCTTCTAATAAAGGGTGCCATCGAAAATCTAAAAAGTTCGACTTAATCGGGAGGATTCTACTCAACTTATTTTCTTGTTTCCAAGAAGGATGGTGGCTTTCGCCCGATGCTTGATCTCATACAGCGGAAACAGTTCGTGAAGCCCGCTGCCATGCTTTCCCGCCAAATGCCCCCTCCTGGCGAATGGAGACTGAACCCGATGGTGGCCCAGATGATCTGGGAGAGGTATGGCAGAGCCGTAGTCGACCTGTTTGCTTCCATTGTCCGCTGTGGTTCTCCCTCTCACCAATAAGTCCATTGAGACAAGACACGCTGGCACACCCTTGACCAGACTGCCTCCTGTATGCCTTCCCTCCGCTTCCACTACTCATGCTGAGTTCTTGCGATCAGGACCAGACCATACTTAATGCTCGTGTATCCTCAACCAGGACGCTGTATGCCAACAGGTGGAAACTCTTTTCTAGTTGGTGCAAGGATCAACACGTGGACCCAGAGCGTTGCTCTGTGTCTATATTGCTCAAATATTTGCAGATATTGCTGAATAAGGGGGTCTCGGGCTCTACCATTAAGGCGTATGTTGCTTCTGGCTCGGCATGTTTTGGTGGATGATTGAACTAATCACGTCCTCTGGTGTGCGGTTTCCTGAAAGGTGCTTTTCGTTTGCAGCCCCCACATGTTATACGGGTGCCTTCATGGACTTTGTCCTGGAAACTTTGTTCCACACAGTTTGAACCCCTGAAACGTGCTGACATCAAATGGCTTTCTGGTAAGATAGACTTTCTCCTTGTTGTTGCGTCAGCAAAGCGAGTTGGTGAGCTTCATGCCCTGTCCGTTGCCAGGGACGGTTTGCATTGGAATTTTGATGGGTCTGGGGTTACAATGTGGCCCAACCCCTTGTTTGTTCCTAAGAGGCTTTTAGCTTTTCACTTTAATCGCCCTATCAATTTGGCACTGCATCCTAATGTCCACCTACTTTGCGTTTGGGCTCTGAGACTGTTCATTGATATGTCACCCAGGTTCTGTAAGTCTGATGTGCTGTTTGTTTGTTATGGAGGGCACAGGAAGGGTTGTGCCATATCTAAATAGAGACTCTTGCACTGGGTTGTCAATATTGTATCGCAAGCGTACAGGCACAGAGGACTCCAGCCCCCTGTGAAATGTCAGTCAACCAGGAGATTCTCCAATTCTTGGGCTGCCTTGAGGGGTGTTCCGCTGAGTGACATCTGCGCTGCAGCTACATGGGTTTCTTCCTGTCCCTTTTCCCACTTCTACAGAGTTAACGTTGCTGCTCCTTATCCTGTGGCGACTGCAACTGAGGTACGGTGAGGCAGATTCCTTGTGACCTTGTTGGTGTGGGTCATCCAGGTATTCCATGCAGTCTCTGGCGGTCAGAAAAAATTAACAAGAGTTACGAATGTAACTACGGTTCTATGAATTCTGGATGATTGCCATAGTTCATTATTACTCAGAATATTGACGCGAAGATGGTGAAGGAGACGACTGCTGGGAGCCAGACCCCTTTTATCAGGTTGCTTGCGTCACGAGGTCACACGTGTGATTGTTGGTATTATGTCTCGACCTCCTCCACATGTGGGCCATGCACATCCAGGTATTACATGCCGTCTCTGGTGGTCATTCAGAATTTATAAAACTAAGCCAAAATGAGAGTTACAACTGCAAGTATGACTTAAACACTCAGTGATACTTTACAAGTAGCACACACAACTACACTCAATCGTCCATGTATCCTTAGATCTCAACTCACCTTTTTTCCCCATCCTGCTTCGTCTCCACATATTCCTCTTCTGTTCTTCTCCCCGTCCTCCTTATCTTCCTTCCCCTGCTGCCTGTCTAGCTCCTTCCAGCATTAGTACCATCTACAATGGAGCGAGCAGAGGAGGTAAGGCTCCGACCTTCGACCAGACCATCCTGCTATCCATCTCTTTACCTCAGACTATCTATTCTCATCCTCATCTTAAAATCATCCCTCTGTCCCTCATTCTTTATCTCCATCCATCACTACAAATCTTCCAATCTCGCCCGTCTTCCCAATCCCTCCATCAAGCTGTAGCTCACCGCCTCATCCTCATAGAGCCCATCTCTCTAACCTGTCTCTGACTTCATGGCTGTGTTGTTATGTTGATGGGTGCCCATGATCTGCAGATGTCCAAGCATTATGAACATACCTCCTTCCTCTCTTTACTAACCTGTTGTCTATGGCCAGTGAATGAACCTTCTAGCCGGATCAGCGAAGCTTCATCAGGGCTTTGCAACCCTTTGTAGGCTGTGATTAACCCTGATTGGCTGGGTAGATGCTGAAGCTGATGAACAGAGCAATGAACGGTGAAGTTGATTGCGATGCTACTGGATGAAAACGCAGATCCTCCCCTCGCCCACCCCTCGCTGAATTCATCTCCGATCACTTCATTTTCTATTCTGTGTGTTTCTGTGTGAGACGCAGGGTGATTGCCTGAGTGTATGTGATTATCAGACTGATTATCAGATTATCAGTTTCATTTAAATGTGAGTCCAGCAGTCTTGTGCTTATTCTGGGTGTATCTATTCTAGAGGTTAAACAATTAGTTCATCAACAATTTTGATAATCATTAAAGTCATTTTTTTACACAAATTTGCCGAAACTTCAATGGTTCTAGCACTGAAAATGTGATATTTTAAAAAAATATGTAAACTAATCAACTCTGATAGCAAACCCAAATATCTTGGACAGTTAGTTGGACAAATCAAGCAATTTAAAGATGTCCCATTAGGCTGTTTTGGGAAAATTTGATGGGTGTTTTAAGATGAGCTGAAAACAATTAGTCGATCGACAGAAAATTGATCTTCAACTATTAAAGATTAAACTATTTAAGTCATTTGATAAACAAAAATGCCAAACTTCTATTAATTCTAGCTTCTCCAATGTAAGGATTTGCTGTTTTTTTTCTGTTTTTATATTAGTGTAAACTGAATAGCTTTGGTCTGTTGGCCGGACAAAACAAGACATTTCACTACACAATAAAGCGAAATGATAACCAATAAGTTCGTCGACAGTAATTAAGAGAATAATTGTTCTTGAAAATAATTGTTAGTTACATCCCTAATCCCAGTCCTCTGAGGTGAATTCTTGTTCTTGCTTGAAAAACACGAAAGAGAAGTGATTAAAATCTGTCGATGGTCCTTCAGGGCCAGTAGGACTGTGCACCTATTCTTTCTTGTTTCTGTCAGTTTGTCACTTTTGCCTGTTCTGTCTTACTTATGTCTTTATCCATGTACCTTCCCCTCTCTCTTCTTTTTCACTGCTCATGTTTGTCTTCCTTCTTTGCCTTTTTGTTGTCTTCCTCATGTCCCTTCCCCCTGTCCTTTTCTGTTCTTTCTACCACTTTTCTTCCCTCCGCTGCGCTTTCTTCTCCTATGTCCCCTTCATCTTTTCCCCTGCTGGGGTGCGCTGTTGTAATCCGGCGGCATTAGCTCGAGGCAGTCGTATCCCTCGGCCCAGTATGAGTCAGGGCTGCAGCAGAGAGGCCAGCAGGGAGAGCAGCCGGGACACCAGCCCCATACGCTCCTTCACTCCCCTTGGTGAGTAGCAGTAGTAGACAGTTACCCGGGAGGGATGAGTAAGACATCAAGTTCGCTTAAACCAAAGAAATGTAGGCTTTTATTTGAATTCAATATCTGATTTAAATTAAACCTATGAAAATCTCAACACTTTAAAATGTCAAGGGTGATTTTAAAGGAAGCAAAAGAAATCACTTGCTTGTTTTTCAGCCTTTCTTTCTACTCTCACACACTGTCCGGTCAGTGTTAGGGTCGTGTGTGTCTGTCTTGTGTGTGTGTGCGCGAGTGTTAAACTCTATGTGTGTTTTAATCTTGGTTGCAGCAACGCGGAGCTACTCTCGCTCCACCGGAGCTCTCCACACACCTGATACTTTGGGGGCTGCAGGTGAAGGCTGAGTACATCTATTTCTCTGTACCTCACCCACCTACTTCGCCTTAATTTTTGTTGGCTCCGTTTTGTTTTTGTTCTCTTTAGTGCCACGCATCTTCTTCTTTATTACTTGTCAGCCTGTTTCTTTTGTTGTCCATCAGCCTCCATGTTATTTTTTATTTTATTTTTTTTACTTTCTGCTCCAGGATGTCAAACCTTCCAGTGGAATCGCATGTTTCCTCCCGTTCAGTTGCCAGTTGACAACCATTCTGCCAGTTTTACCGGTGCCCATTTGTTTTCTTTATTTAGCTCTGCCCCTTCTCTGCAGGGACACCAACACACTCTCCTGTGCAGGGCTCCAGAATAACTTTTTACATTGGTGGCACTGGTGCGCCTAACTTTTTCATTTAGGTGCACCAGCACATTATTTAGGTGCACCTAGGGCTTGGCCGATTTGGCCTGAAATTTCAGAAAGACGGTAACAGCATATATATCATGGTATATTCGCTTTTCTAAAATGTCAATATAAATACTTCTGAAGAGGTATAGCACTGGTATGGCAACTGCATGGCAGCTATTACTATACTCGGAACTGTATTACTTTTTTAAGATTTATTGTGCAAAACTGCAATAATAAATAGAAACAAATACATGACCTTTTTATATTTCTCTATTTAAAAAAAAAAAAAATACTGTATATATATAGTTCTCTACTTCCTTTTTCACAGCAGCAGGAAAGCCGCATGTGGAGGAGGCTTGTTGTTAATGACATCGCCTATAAGGCTACTCGGGACAGGGGAGGGAGGTGGAACGATTGCCTCCGTTGATGATGTGGGCTCTGGGCTGGGCCTTTCAGGCCCGGGGGCAGGTAGAGCAGGCACTGCATGGGTTTTCTTGATGAAAAACTAATCACTAGTTGTCTTCATTTTGAATTATGTTTTAAGGCTGGGATGTTACTCACAATTTCTCTCAATTGCACGCAAGGAATGTGTGAGCAGCGCAGGACGCGATCTCACACACACGCGCACACACACACCTACTAAATGTCAGTGCACCGGTGCGACCAATGAAAATGTTTAGTCACACTTGACATATTTTTGGACACATATTCGACTCTGGAGCCCTGCTGTGTTTTCTGTCAATCATTCTTTCTCCACCAGTAGCACCTGCGATGTCACCTAACAAGCCATCACATCAACTTACAGGGTCGGCTCGTGGGAAATGTAGTGTTTGGGGGTTGAGTAAATGTCAGAATGGATGATGAGGACAAGGATCATGGATCATGAGTGGACACATGAGAGAAACCGCTCCATGGGTGAGAGAAGGTGGTTAGCAAATTTAGGTCTCAAGTCTAACCTTTTCTCTCCTGCTATCCCTTTTCCTTCCACTCTCTCTATCTGTCTGATTCTCTACAGGATCAGGTTATGGCATCAGTCAGTCCAGTCGTCTCTCTTCTTCAGTCAGTGCCATGAGGGTCCTCAACACGGGCTCTGACGTAGAAGAGGCTCTCGCAGATGCACTGGTATGAAAACACATACACTACCCAATATATATATGCATAAAAACACACAAGTCTTTGCACATTCCAGTAAGCTGTCATCATGTGAAGCTCACACCTCCTGGTGTGTGTGTGTGTGTGTGTGTGTGTGTGTGTGTGTGTGTGTGTGTGTGTGTGTGTGTGTGTGTGTGTGTGTGTGTGTGTGTGTGTGTGTGTGTGTGTGTGTGTGTGTGTGTGTGTGTGTGTGTGTGTGTGTGTGTGTGTGTGTGTTAACTAACCCCTGGTTCTACCTCTGTTTAATGCTGTCAGCTGTTGGGAGACATGCGGTCCAAGGTCAGCTTCTTCTCCCACCTCTTACCTGTGTGTGTGTTTAGCTGTGTTTGTGTCAAGCTAGGTGTGTGTGTGCATGTTTTCTGCCTGTGCCTTGTATTATTCTGTCTTCACTTCCAGTTTAATTTCATGTCCTTTCTGTCTTCTACCTGCAGAAGAAGCCAGCACGGCGGCGGTACGAAAACTACAGCATGTACTCCGATGATGACGCTAACAGTGATGCATCCAGCGCCTGTTCAGAGAGGTCCTACAGCTCCAGGAACGGAGGAGCCATCCCCACTTACATGAGACAGACGGAAGACGTAGCCGAGGTTAGTGGCAACAGCCGTACAGCAGAAAACTCTGTTAACCAGAGTTTGGAATCATTGGGCCACGCAACGAGTATCAAAAAGACACGGTTCCTAAACTAGATATAATAACACCGTTATAGTGCATCTTGTCTTTTGTCCAGCTGTAATGGCATTCAGAAAATGCTCTACTGTAGATTACATATTACTCTACAGATTACTGTAGAGATTAAGTACTGTTAAATTCATTACATTTGAAAAACATTGGATTTGAAGCAGATTTGGTTGAGCAATTTGAATGTAATGCACAGATTTTAAGGAATTGCTGAATAAATGTACCGTGTATCTGCAATGATCAGACTTCAAGTTCATGTCTTCAGTGTAGAATTTTGAGGCTATGTTTGGTTACAGTTCAATGAAATTTGGTTTTGAATTTGAGCATTACAACTTTGGACTAAGGAAATTAGTGCCATTAATGCAAGAATTGGATCACTGAGATTCATGCAGTCTTTGATGTTGAGTTCCACGTTTACTGAGTTAATTGTTTCTTTCCCCGAAATCTGAAAAACCAGAAAGCCATAACACTAAAGTATGTCGCTCGGTATTTTTTAATATCATTACAAGTATCAATCAACAGGCCTTTGTGTGTGTGTCTGTGTGTACCTTTGTGGTTCTGTCAGGTGCTGAACCGTTGTGCCAGTGCCAACTGGTCAGAGAGAAAGGAGGGGCTGTTGGGCCTACAGGCGCTGCTCAAGAACCAACGCACCCTCAGGTCAGCCTCAGAACAGGCGAATGTGTTTTTCATAGGTGAAAATTGA
The DNA here is from genome assembly GCA_011952105.1 of Coreoperca whiteheadi. Taxonomy (NCBI): domain Eukaryota; kingdom Metazoa; phylum Chordata; class Actinopteri; order Centrarchiformes; family Sinipercidae; genus Coreoperca; species Coreoperca whiteheadi. Next base: position 14,207,110 of record CM022477.1, read on the forward strand.
TTGTTGATTTTCATCTGTTTGTTGTTTTGATCTGCAGTCGGGTAGAGTTGAAGAGGCTGTGTGAAATCTTCACCAGGATGTTTGCTGATCCTCACAGTAAGGTATGATTGCATGCAGCGCAAGTTCTCACAAAAAGACACACAGCCCTCATTTACAATATCATTTCAAATAAATTCATTATTCACCCACTTTGACTTTTTTTGGTACCTCATACTTTGTTTATCCCACCATCCTTCACTGTACCAGATTCTGCCAAAACAAAGACAATGATCTATGTGTTAATTCACACAGTTACAGATATATAAAATATAGTCTTTTGAATACATTTAGAGATAAAGATGGCATAAACAGATCGAAATGTGTTCTAAGATGTACACTCACAAGGATATACACACCTCAAACATACAAATGGGCATGCAGAGTGTGCGACAGACAGTTTCCTAACGGCATGCCACGCCTGAGTTTGCGTGTGACCCCACAGACTCCACCGTCTTGTGGTATTGCTCTGTCACTTTTCAGTAGCCAGTCCACTGGCTGTACTCGCTGCATTCGCTGCAACTCCCTCTCTTTCCTCTCCCTCCCTGCAATCTGAAGCGACGACACTGACCACACACGCACCCGGACACAATTGAATCGACGCACAAATATTTGGGCTGCCAGCTCTTCTCTCCGTCTAACCTGCTGCGGTTCGCCCCCTCTCTAACACTGCCACTTTTCTTTCGGCATTTTTGAGTGCCCGTTTCCTCACACATGTCGTAAGGTGTGTGAGGCCCCTCCCCTTCCCCTCGTTTGACATTTGACGATTTGATGAATTTCAGCGAGACTCCAGCAGGGTGTACGGCACGGCAGAATCCAGTATAAGCTCAGCCTCCTTCAAGGTACTGCATCTCACCGTGGATTCTGCCTTCATCTATCTATCCCACACCATTCCCACTTCTTCTTTCTCATCTCCCATGTTTTTCAACTTATCTTTCAGTTCTCAGTTCTTTCCTAGTGTGCACAAAACCTCACTTCACATTTTTTAAGATGTTGTTGGTCTTATCTATTTGACTCTATTTCCATTTTGCAAATGTTGGATTGAAAAAATGCATTGAAAGTCAAGATTGTGACCGAACACTCAGGTATTCTGTCAGGATGCTAACAGATATGTCTCTTTCTCTCCTATGCCACCCCTCTCTGGAACTCTCTGTAGAGAGTAAGTTTGACCTATCAGTGTTACTCTGTTTATACATTGTGTTTGGATGGATTCATCTGATTGGATAGCCATTTATCAGGGCTACAACATAACAATCACTCACTAACCTACCTCACATTATGTTGCCTGTAACGACACTGTCCTGCTGTAAACAACCACTGGAATGTAGAAATGTTCACCACACAGTCTGATTGGTGTTTTGTTAATTCTTGTCGAGTAATTAACTGTCTAATTGTGGTTGTCTTCTAATATTAATATTTTTATTAATTTGGGTGATTTTTAAGTTTAATTGGGAATGAAGGTGGGCTGCTGCGATGATACTTAATAACCACTAACTTCACAATGGAAACTAATGCTACTCTCACATGATTCTACAGCATAACCGTATCCTGTAAATCCACGACTACTTGTATGCATGCATGTGTGCATGAACATGTGAATTGTTGAGTGACTGAGTCGCTGTGTGACCCAAACTGTGTGTGTGTTTAGGTGTTCAGCATGTTCCTGGAGACACTGGTAGATTTCATCCACGTCCATAAGGAGGAACTGCAGGACTGGTTGTTCGTCCTGCTCACACAGCTGCTGAAGAAGATGGGTGCTGACCTGCTGGGCTCCGTCCAGGCCAAAGTTCAGAGAGCCCTGGATGTCACACGGTGGGTGTCACACTTACATACAGACTGACATTAGGGCATATACGTTGTTGACCTGTGGTAACATAAGTTTAAGTATGTAGTAAAATTATATTTGAGCATGGAAGGTCACTCTTGACCTTTGGGAATAGTATGTGTAACAGAATAATTTAAAAGGTCAAAGGTCCACTTGATAGCTTTTTGGAACTTTCAGTTACATCTTGAAGACTGCGAGATGTGTTTGAATGCTCCTAAAAGCTCATTTTTGCTGAAATTATTTGTTACATATACATATAAAAGAATAGATAGGCATCTTATCAATTTTCATTCATCCTCTTTTCACACATACACAAATGATAGTTTTAGCAAGAGAGAGGCTGGAAACAAATCATTGTTTTACCTCTGACTCTTGTAATAATACAGTAATTTATCTTAACCTGTCGAGACACCTGGCAGAGATCCTTTTTCTCTTGAGATGTGTTTCTGTGCGCACGGGAGGTTTAATGTGGGTTTGTTTTTTTTCTCTGACAGAGACTCTTTCCCCAATGACCTTCAGTTTACTATTCTCATGCGGTTCACTGTTGACCAGACACAGACGCCCAACCTCAAGGTAAATGACTAGTTCATTTAATGTGTGTGTGTGTGTTTATGAGAAAGAGAGCTGAGTGTGTGAAGGTCTGAGTAAGGGATTGGTGGGAGAGAAGGATGGACATTAAGTCTGGGGACTCAGGGACTGTGTAACCATTGTAACTGCTGTACCGATATGACCTCGTGCCTGCCCATGCTGGCGCTGCCTCCCAAAACCCTGAATTCTGGGCTGTGAATGGATAGCGATTGATGTAGCAACTCCACTGGCTTTTTTCTCTGCTACAGTGTGGACACTCCCTTCAAGCTTTCCTCCAATAACTCCTCATCCTTCGTCTCGTACTTTCCTCCCCCCTCTCTCTCACTAACCCTTCTGTTAGAACAACTTCTTGCCTCACTAGTACCACCTTGCCCACCCCTCCTTACCTTCCCCTCAATTTCTGCTTCTTCACCCCTCAGTCCTCACTCTTCTTACCCCTTTTTTTTCTCCCTCCCACACCCTTACCTGCCTGATATTTCACCACATTATCACGGCCTTTTCATTCCTTATCACTCTGCCTCTTCCTCTGCCTTCCACCTAGGCTTGGGCAATGAAAGCTATTATCAGCGCCACAATTTCACCCAAATATAAAATTCCTCAAAACTATTCTCACCCTTCATTTTCCTTCATGCAGAAAGAAATGGCCGCTTAAGAGTTGTGGACACAGTTGTGGACCTACTCTGTGGCCTGAAGTATTAAAAGCCCAAAAACGTTGTTCTCAGACTTTTAAATTCTGTTATAAAATATTAAGAACACATTACCTTATTTATAGTAGGTTATTTCTTATGCTACCATTTTAATTCTACTTAATTCTCCACCTTATTTTAGTGTTTACTCACAGCTACTTTAACCTGCTTACCCTGCTTTTCCCTTCAGTTCTCTTTTTCTTTGCTCTGCACCCACCTGCCGCGCATCTTTGTGTCTCTCTCCTGCAACTCGCGATTGTGTTTTCACAGCAGCAGTTGAGCCGCGTGTGGAGGAGGCTTGTTGTTATTTATGTTGCCTATCGTTGCTTTACCTGGTCCTTGCTTATAAAATATCCACTGTGTCCGCGTCTTCTAACGTAATGCCAGAGAATGTCTCTCTTTCTTCCTCTCTATGTCTGTCTCTCTGCAGAGTATGTGCGATAGTCAGATTGTCCACTGGTTAATCAATCGCAGATGGTGTCATTCTCTCGGACGGATTAAAAAAACTAAAGTAAAACATGGACACAAGCGGCAGTTCCGGGGTTCAAGCAACACAGACCCATTAGAAGTTTAAAGCTTTTGATCTGGACCTGGTCAAATGTGGCCTAGGCATGAAAAAAGCAGTGAAATCTGCACATTTTTTGCATTTGTAGCACCAACTAACAGTCAATTTGAAGGAAACTTTCAGGGTATGTTTCAGGTACTTATGTGGACACATCCAAGTTTTGTGATGACTGGCCCAATGGTTGTTGACTTTGGTCTATGTATGTGCTGAGCCACGCCCCTTTTGAAGCTCATTGGTCAGTATCTTGAAAACTAAAAAAGATATCCACAAGCTTTATATTTGGTAACAATCTGACTTACGATTTAGGAGTAGATGTCAAAAATGTGTTTTTCAAAAAATTCAAAATGGTCGGAAAATCTAGTTTGGCAGATTGACTGGTCCAAAAGGCTTTTTTGTAAATCACATTGAGCTGGACTTAAACATTTTATTTTTGGGTTTAATTACATAATTACATCGCCACCATGTGGCCAATGTTCCTCATATTTCTGTGGAAGCACATGCACGTAATTTCCAATTATTGGGCCAAGTTTCGTGTTTCTAGCTCTTTCCAGCTCCTGGCAATTTGAGCATTCAAATAATAATAATAAACCAGCACAAACACAATAACATTTCAGCTTCGGGGCTTGAACCCCTAAATGGGTCGCCTGTTTTATCCAGGCGGCCAATAATAAATCTGGGCGGCCCACCCAAGTAAAGGCTATGTGTGGGAAACACTGCACCATGATAAATGTGTAGACATACAGATTTTAATACCATGTTGAGCAACGTCGCAGTCATTTTCCAGCTTATAAACTGTTGCATGAAGTTTTATAACCCACTGATTTATGTTGATTAACTCGGCATCACAGCTCTTTGCTGCCATCATGTAGCCTAAACAATGACGGTATATTGCTAGATTTTTCAGAAAAATATAAAATTTAAATATCGCCCAAGCCTACTTTCCAATCTTTTTACTCCTCTTAAACTCTCTGCACCTCCCTCCCTCCTCATTCCTTTTCCGCTCTTGTCTTCCCCTGCCCTCCCCTGTCCCTGTCTCCCTTTCTTTCTCCGTTGATTGACGCGGTGCTTCTCCTCTCTCTCTCTGAAGCCTGTACGGAGCTCGTGTTGTGGGCGAGGCAGGGGAGGGTCCGGGGTAAAATTGTTCCCTCCCAGAGCGCGGCGCCACGCCTGCTCTCTAGACGAGCAGGCCGCAGCCTGGAGCCAGTCCTCCCAGGTCAGTGCGCTCTGGGGGGAGCAATTATATGGCGCGCACGATGCTGCTAAGTGATTTGGAGGAAGTTCTGGTTCTTGAGGTGCATATGTAGAGAGACGGAGGAACATCAGGGCAGGAGTCAGTTGTTTTGGCGTTTCGGAGCCTGTGGTGTTTGCATTTATTGGTTCCTTTGTTTTGTCATCTGTCATTCGCCTGTCTTTTTGATTGATTTGTTGTCCTACATATAAAGCATGACCATGAATGCACTTTGATCGTCTCACACTGATTCATCAGATCATTTGATTTTTAGACCTGCAGAAGATGCACAGTCTGCTGTGGTTGTACATGCTGAACGTTTGTGGTCACGTTTTCATGTGTGTGTGTTTTGTTATGACTTTATTTGTGTTTTTGCAGGTAAATATTGGCCGTACTGTGTCTTTGTTATCAATCAACTTTGCTGATGATTTTTATAAATGTGTGTATTGCAGGTGAAGGTTGCCATTCTGAAGTATATCGAGACGCTGACGTTACAGATGGAAGCTCCAGACTTGGTGAACTCCAGTGAGACTCGGCTGGCCGTCTCCCGCATCATCACCTGGACGAGTGAACCCAAGAGCTCTGACGTCAGAAAGGTACTGACACGCGAACCTGACATTGTTTGAAGATGAACATACTGCATTACTCAAAGGCTGCCTCAAAACATTATTCCCACAGTTAATTTTCATGTTATTGGAAAGAATTGTTATTTGATTCACTAATACACACAAACACAGTGGAGATTCTTTCAGAAGACTTTCTAACTGAGAAGGATGTATTTTGTGCGTTACAGGCAGCCCAGTCGGTGCTAATCTCATTGTTCCAGCTCAACACTCCAGAGTTCACCATGCTGCTGGCAGCTCTGCCAAAAGTCTTTCAAGACGGAGCCACCAAGCTGCTTCAAAACCATCTGAAGAACACTGGCAACGTTGCACAGGTAAAACACACACACACACACACACACCAACTCCCAGTCCACATGAGAGGAGGTAGTGTTTCAGACACACATGGTGTGCTAGTTGTCAATCATTATACTTTAACATTAATGGCATATTTTGTCACGTCCTCAGGCACCAATGGGCAGCCCTCTGACGCGCCACACCCCCCGATCTCCAGCCAGCTGGTCCAGTCCAGTTACTTCCCCCACCAACACCTCCCAGAACACCCCCTCACCAAGGTAACACACACACTTTACACCACGACTTCCCACAATTCATCATAATGGAAAATCCATCTAACAATTGTTGACATATTAGTATGAGCAGAGGCCAAGAAGTACACAGTAGAAAAGAGTAAAGTCTGCACATGTTCATATCAATTCAACCACATTAGTTAGAGACAGAATTACTCTGTGCTTCTTCTCCTTCTCCGGTTTCTAGTTAACAGTGCAAAATAATTGTCTTGTGATGCTCTGTAATTCATATATAATCAACACTGTTTTTGTAGTTTTGTTGTAATTTCAAAATGTTGGTAGTCCATTGAAATTATTTTTTCCACTCTTCACATTTATCTCAATTTGATTTATTCTAAGCGTGTAGTAGAAAAATGTAGTTCCTCGTGTAACACCATATAAAATCATACAGGTTGATGACTCACTTCAGCTGTAATAGTGCAGCTCCGGCGCTGTCTTTTTTTCCGTGTGTGTGCAGTGCATTTGACTACGACACAGAGAACATGAACTCAGAGGACATCTACAGCTCACTGAAAGGTGTCACTGAGGCAATCCAAAACTTCAGCGTCCGCAGCCAGGAGGACATGAATGAACCAGTGCAACGGCGGGAGGGAGAGGAGGTCAGTAGAGCGGATGGATGTTTTACACGTTGATGCAAGTGTACAGCAGTATGTGTTAAGGCTGATATGGAACTATTAGAGCTGTACTTGTATTTCTGTAAAATATTCTTGTGAAGGAAGGGAGTTGTTTTTTTCTGTAATTGTCAGCAAAATCTTGGGTTTTGAGTGAGATGTTCCATAGTGTGCCAGTTTCTTTTTTCTGAATGAGAGCAAAAGTGAAAGATTTACAGACGCTTGTGTGAAGTATAGCAGCCATGATTAGAAAGTGTTGAAGAGTAGGCTTAAAAATAAGCAAGCTGCCAACTTATGGGAATTCCTTCATGAAACATCACAAAATTAGTTTCACATTTTCTCTTGCTGTGAGCGAGCCAATTGTTGTAGTCAGACAATTTTCAGTGTCACAAAACATAGAAATTTGGGACAATGGTAAGCACAGATTCTCGTCGGCTGCTGCTGGCAGTTTGGCTGTACGTGCTAGAGATGATTTGTCCTCCCCGAATCGGTCCGCTCTGCAGTGGTGGAATGTAACAAAGTACATTTACTCAAGTACTGTATTTAAGTACAAATTCGAGGTACTTTTACCCAAGTCTTTTCTTTTCATTGCGCTTTATATTTCTACGTCACTACATGTGTCTGACAGCTTTAGTTACTTTTCAAATGACAGTTTTTCATCCCATTTCTGTTCAGTGAAAACCATCTCCAAATTTGGTGATTTTGAATTTGAATGTTTCTGATAAACTGAAGGATAAAGTGTTTCCTTTATGGGTTGAGAAAATTCTACTCAGCTGAATAAAGCAATTTATAACCCCCTTGGATTAGCTGGAAAATACATCGTCATAAAGCTAAAAACAGGCCTGTTTTTCTGAGCTCATGAAAAGATTACTTTTTAGAGATGCGTGGTTCTCATAGGAGAGCAACGCTACAAAACTAGGATCTTATAGACCATGATGCATTGCTGTGGATTAAACTACCCAACTGTATATAAAGTAGTTAAAATTAGCTTAACCACATCTACAGCAGTAAAATGCAACATACACATTAATGGAGCAGAAATATTAATCCAGAATCATCAGCTATAATAGTAAAATACTGACAGGGAATGTTTTACTGCACAATGACTACTTTTACTTTTGATACATTAAGTACATTTTGCTGCTAATACTTACATGCTTTTATTCAAGTACAGGACTTTCACAGTGTGGTATTGGTACTTTTACTTCAGTAAAGGATCTGAATACTTCCTCCACCACTGCCACTCTGGCAAAGCCTTGAGCTGCCATTCATCAGACTACCGTCACACAGTTTTACACTACACAGTTTGTGTTTTTTTTTTCCTTTTAGGGGTATTTCAAAGGTCTTAAGTCATCACATTTATTCTTAAAAATGTGCAGATACCCTGAATATTATTTGATGAAGCTTTGGCTGAACACTGCGACAAATAAAGAGAGCAGAGGTGTTGGGGAAAGCAGTAGGAACATTTTGTTCTAAATCCTTTTTTGTTTAACAAACAGCAGTGTTTTAATGCTATTTTGACACAAGCAGCCATCTTTGCCACAGTAGTACAAATTGTTATCATTTAAATCAGAAAATATCTGATCAAAGTAAAATGTAAACAAGATCTGACAGTGTTAGTAGTGAAGTTTTCAATGCTAACTCTTGATGCGTGACAGTTTTTGCTTCTCTGAGCTACAGACATGTTTTACTTGGTACTGTACTCATTTTCGATACTGAGCCATAGTCTTGTCTAGCCTTACTGCATGTTGTCAAAAGACGTGCGAAGGCCTAAACGGACACACGAACATAACTGCTTACATGTTCTTTACGTGACCCTGACATCTGATCTGTTCCAGTACTCCCCGTAGTGTGAGAACTGAGAGGCATACATTAAGTGTGTATGGGACTGATGACTGTGAACTTAATCCTCTTCAGCCACTGATAAAGTCATTTTTATTGTTTTGTTATGATCCTTGCTGCTGAAAATGACACTGAGAAGGTTTTCTCGACAAGAACGTTCCCTTGTGCTTATCTAGATACTCTGCTTGTTCAGTCAAAATTTATGACTTCAGACGTCATGCCAGATCTTATTGCAGCCCCTCCTAACAACCCAGGACATGGTGTACTCGAGTACAGAGGTTTGACCTCCTGACATTTGCCTCATGAGGTGCTTCTGAAATCTAACCTGCCCCCATATGCCATCAGCCTGCCAATCACAGCACACCTGACTCATCAAACCACCACTCAGATAGTGACATTTAGTGTTTTGAGTGTGAATATATATACACAGACACAAGAGCACTTTAAACCTCCTTACCCTGCTCCGCGTCTCATGTGGTGGTTCACCATGTGTCAGCCTTCGCTAGTCCCAACACTGGGTTGTTTTTATCACATCTAGGGAACAGCATGCTGTCAACAAAGGAAATGTCACCCTAGTGATGGTCAAGTGATGCAGATGAATAAACGCAGAAAGTGTGTGTTTCCTTTTGTTTTGACCAATATCTGTACCTGCCAAACCCGAACACAGCCCGGCATTTTGGGATGCTTTCACACCTAACGTGTTTAGTGCGCTTCAGGGGAATTCTGGTGTGTTTGGTTTGGTTTATTTATTCTGGTGTGAAAGCTGTCGTTTGAACTCGGGTGTGGACTCAACAGCTGGACCGATACTGCCTAATAAAGTTAGTCTTGGTTTAGTTCCAAGCGAACTCTGGTTAAGTTTGTTTGTGTTGTGAAAGCAAACCAGACCGACAACAGGATTCAACAGTGATAGTAGAAGTGAATTTAACATTATTTCAAAAGCTTAACTGGTGAAAGTGTAAATAAGATAAAACTGTGATATGATGTGATGTCATCCTGCTTCGAGTATTTTAGCAGCTCCTGAATAAAATAAAGTGAGTGAAAACATGGAAACCTCACGCTGTAATATTAGCCAAGTCATTTTAAGTCCATTTTATTTATGTAACAAAAAATCCCAAACCACATGTTTGCCTCAGAGGGCACCAATCTGTACAGCTTACACCTTCTTTCTGTAGACCCTCAGTGTGCATTAGAAAAAACTCCAATATTATTGTACAAGACACCTCTTTTTTTGTCCTGTTCATTATTTTTGACAGATGAGGTTAAGGTGCAGTCTCGACTAATAGTGTTAATAATCAGTTATTTATTTGTGGGCTCCGTATGATAACTAAGAAAACGAACACAAGATGCAGCATGACTTGCTGTCAGTGAAATGGAGGCTGCATTGCATTAGCCGTTCAACTTGCCCTCGGGGGAGTCCCCGCAGTCATAACAAGTGTCGTTCCAATTCTCTGAAACTCAAGTGAACTTGGTGAGATCGACCCTCAGAGGACTGAGGGAGCGAGTCAACTACGATGTTCACTCTGAGGTGTATATCACCCACAATGCATTGCAGTTATGCATTTGGTGCAAGAAAATACCAAATACAGCCATGGTTAGGTGGCAGTAATGCACATAAAACTCCTGTTGCCTATTAACAGATAGTTTCTTTAAAAAGATCTCATTGATAGCTTGATATTTTACTGAAAAATGCCATATAACTAGTTGCAGTTAAAATGTACTTGGATTGTTAAACTGTTCCGTTTAACGTGTGCTTTCTTTATTCCCAACATTATCTGTAAACGTGTGGAAAATGTGCTGTTTTGTAAGTTATAAACCCGTATCAGTAATAGTTAAGAATATCATGAAATAAATCACTAACAGAAATTTCAAAATCAGAAACGGATGCAGCTAATTACAAAGTGCCTACATACTGCAGTTATCCGCAGAAGACACCTTCGCCTCATTATGTAAAAAGCAGTCCAGTGGTGAGCCCACAACTGGCGGTTGATCCATGGTGGTTTGGGCTGAAAGTGAACGAGGGCAGGTGCGTTCCCTCGCTCTTCCCCTGCCAACTCTCCTTCTGCTCTCCAAGTGGAAGTGAAACTACTAATGAAACCATGGGTTTTTAGTGCTGATGATGCAGGATGACAGTCACGAGAATCTGCCCAATGAATGCATTGCCTGTCAGTACATGTGACACGTCCATGTTTACGCTTCTTGGTTTGGTTGTAATAACAGTCGGTGTGAGCATGAAACAGATAAGAAATAAAAGGCAACAGTGGTCTGTTTTTTTGTTTTTTATTTGGTCTGGACCAAATTAACCAAAATACAGCTGTGAAAGTGACCTGAAAGTCGGAGCCTCTTTAACATTTTTTATTGCATCTCTGCAGGGGGACAGTGGGACAGACATCAGAGTGTCAGACTCGGTGGATGGAGGGCGCATGGCTCTGGACAACAAGACCTCCCTCCTCAACACCCCCCTGCTCTCGTCCAGCCCGCGAGGGGCCCGCGAGCACTTCATGGACTCTCCCTTCAAACACAGCCGCAAAGACACCAGCATGGACGACTCTGAGCATCTCACTGATGGTACACAAACACACTGTACCACACTAAAAGAATCATATGATAAATATACCACGTTTGTTGGTTTTTTCTACCGGTCTGTTGTCTTAACAGATAGCAGCCTGGACCAATCAGAGCTGGTGGCCGAGCTGCTGAAAGAGTTGTCCAATCACAACGAGCGTGTTGAGGAGAGGAAGGCAGCGCTGTGCGAACTGCTGAAACTGATCCGCGAAAACACCCTGCAGGTGTGGGATGAACATTTCAAGACCATCCTGCTGCTCCTGCTGGAAACGATGGGTGACCGAGAGGTACACACACTCGCTTCTTTTCTGCGGTAACAATGCGCAAATAGGCCAAGCTGAATTCCTCTCCTGTAGACTTAAATCTTTGTAATTCTCCCAGCACGTGATCCGAACCCTGGCTCTGCGGGTGCTGAGGGAGATTCTCAGCAAGCAGCCCTGGAGGTTCAAAAACTACGCAGAGCTCACCATCATGAAGGCCCTGGAGGCTCACAAAGACCCCCACAAGGAGGTACATGTACAAAACACACAAATTAGTTGACTTAACTGTTTTTATCATGAGAACTTCAAACTGCTGCGTGATTATGAAATATTTACCAATTTGAAATGAGTGTTTCCATCACATTAACACAGATGACGTACTAAATGTGATCTGAGCCCAATATTGTTTCATAGCATCAATACTGATAATGTTTGTGTGTGTTCCTGCAGGTGGTACGAGCAGCAGAGGAGACGGCAGCCATGTTGGCATTGTCCATCAGTCCAGACCAGTGTGTCAAGGTGTTGTGTCCCATCATCCAGTCAGCTGACTACCCCATCAACCTGGCTGCCATCAAAATGCAGACCAAAGTGGTGGAGAGGGTTCCCCGCGAGAGCCTGATGAGCCTGCTGCCTGAGATAGTGCCAGGACTCATACAGGTAACACACACACACACACAGAGATCATATATATTTAACATTTATTTTTGATGCTGAAAATCACAATCTAGGTTTTATTTATTTAAAGGTAAGATGAATTCAGCCATGTACAAGGCTGAGTCCTTACTGCAGTGGCCCGGGTTCGAATCCAACCTGCCCTTTGCATGTCATCCCCCACCCTCTCTCCCACATTTCCTGTCTCTCTTCAGTGGTCCCTATCAAAATAAAGGCCAAAAAATTATCTTTAACAAAAACAAAGTAAGATGATTTACTCTTTTTATTTTTCGCAGTAGTGTTTCTGTTTAAGCGATAGGTCTTCGTTATTCTAGATCTTTGTAAAGCTTGGTCATAAGTGACTAATTTGTTATTTCTTTCATAAAGTTTGTAAAACGAATGCACCTCCTGTTCTCACACACATGGCTGCATGAATAGTTTTGACTCCTTTGTTTTGAGCAAAGTGTCCTGCAGGTTTGTAATCTACTTTATCTGGTTGAACAGGGTTACGACAACTCTGAGAGCAGTGTGAGGAAAGCCTGTGTGTTCTGCTTAGTGGCCATTTACGCAGTGATAGGAGAGGACCTCAAACCGCACCTCAGCCAACTCTCCAGCAGCAAGGTAACCTGACCTATAAGCATTAGAAATGTGGACTTATCACGGGCCAGTTGGCTTGTTGAAATCTTAAGATACTTGTAAACACATGAACACATTTGAATATGGGAGTAAACACTTCCCGTGTTCTAGCGAGAGACCAGTATGGCAAGACCCCTTCTGTTTTCTTTTTCTTGTATTTTTATGCAGTATCACAGCACATCTTTCTCTATTGAAATCAATATTTGAATGAACTTTTTTTTCCTGCATTCAAACTGCTATTATTAGTAGATTAGACAGTAGATTGTTAAAGATTGTTTTTCTGTCCCTAGCTGAAGCTGTTGAACCTGTACATCAAGCGTGCCCAGTCCGGCTCCAGCGGCAGCGAACCCCCGTCTGAGGGCCTATAGGAGACGCAGGGCCCTCCCACAGGGCAACCACAGAACTGCAACTCTGCCCACCAAACATAAACCTCTGTTCATGAGCTCACACCTACACAGACCGAGAACAGAACACACATCATAACACTGTTTCACGGGAGCAAACTGCTTACATCCACACGTGCGCTTGCACACACACACGCACACACACACACACAGATACACACAATCCTCATACATTTCCTGTCCCACTACAAGATGGCAGTTGTGGTGCAGAAGAGAGGAGTGTTTAAGTTCTCCTGACCATCGCTGAGGATCCACTCTGATCTCAGACTGAACTGAACCTTTATATTTGGATTAAACATTAACAGACACACATTCAGTCACGTACTCCATCCAGGTTTGACACTAACCACACAAGGATGAAGATATGAAATGTCCGTCCTCTTCACCCCAGTTATATCCCAAACACAACAGTATCCCCTCTGAATAACATCTTGATGTCAACAGGAAGTGGTATAACTGCATGGTTCTCATTTTTGGGGGGTAAGGTTCTTTGAACAGGGCTGAGACGAACGAATGGTGCCTCCTTGTGTCTTTCTTGAACAGCGAGTTACTGGGGCCAGGTAGCACAGGAATGTAAATTTACCTTGTGTCATAGTTTGGATTTATTTTACGCAATGAGTTTTTACTGCAGCGGTTTTTAATGTCCTCTCTCTCTCTCACACACACACACTTTCTCTCTTTCAAAAAGGTGCTGATTAGCCTAAAAGGTACGACCGACCAACCAAGCACTATCACGAGTCGCAGTGGGTCATGCCTGCTCAAAGCAAATACAGTACATAGGCAGATTCCAAAGTATAGGAGGTGTTGTGTGCTTGGCTATGCATGAGACTAAATTTAAAAAATTACTTTTTATTGGGCTCCTACTGACAGTCAGAATAGTGTGACTGATTTTAAATTAAATGTGACCCATGCCCGCCCCTTTCAGAAAAACCCATGCTGTCCTCCATTTCTCCCAGCTCATTTTGGATCAGTCCACTTCTTGTCAACAATCGGGGGGGAAGAAGGGTGCGGGCTGCTTACCACACAAAGTATGACAGGACATGGCTTATTATCACATAGTGGATTTGTATCTATATATGATATTAAAATGGAATATCCAGTAATTGTTCATTTAGGAGAGTCTCCCGAGGGGTGCAGGAGCGCACCTGTGCCCATCCTTGTTTTATTTTCTCTCTCTCCGTTGCGCTTACGGTAGTGTCTCTCTCTCTCTCACATACACACACTTATGTTTTCTCTGCTGAGAAATTTGTAGAAATGTATTATTTACAGCTCTGAAACAAAACTGTCATGTCACCCTCTTCTCCTCTTCATCGTGTCTTTCTTTCCTTCCTCTTCTTGTAACATTCTAGTTTTCACTGTTGTGTTTCCTCCGTGCATTTACAAAGCTGTGCTTACAATAAAATAAAGAACTTGTACAGATCAAGATAAGCCCTGTCTCTTGATTTTTGAAAGGATGGATAGAAAAGTTAATGACGGAAGGGCTATATTAAACATTTTGCCCTTTACTTATTGCAGTACTGCCCATGAAATTCAACATTGAATACTGACCAATAACTGTTTGTCTTTGTCTAAGTGACTCAGGATCAGTGGTAAACCATCTCCAGTATAAATTCTAAAGAGATTTACTTTAAACCAGGAGATCCACTGTAATTTAAAACGTGTAAGATTAGAGTTACTCCAGAAAAGCTTGAAACTGCAACAAAGCCTCTGTCCTTTTTTGGAGTAACTGCTCATATAACAGCTGTCCCTCGATCTCGGCTTCCCCCAGCCATCGGTCAAAGTATTCTGAAGCCAGATTCTGAACCCAAAATTGTTCCTGAAGTTAACAGAGTGTGTAAGTCGCTTTGGATAAAAGCATCTGCTAAATGGAAATATAAATAAAAATTCAGAAATTGGTGAAAAACTGCCCATCACGATTTCTTGAACATGTTTAAATGACTTGTATTTCAAACTAACTGTTCAAGACCCAAACATATTCCATTTATTATCTCATAAGACAAAAGCAGAAAATCCTCACAACTGAGAAGGATTCATTTTCTATGAATTGACACTTAATTGTTTCATATCTAGAGCCGCTGCTCTTTTGTTTATAGCCAGGACTGTTAATTGGTAGAGCAGAGCAGCTGTGGCTTGAACATCTGCAGGACAATGTGCACAGCGTGTACTAATTAACAAATCCAGATGTAAAATATAAAATGTGTCTTATGCAACATAGCTATTCAATAAACTGGTGTTGAATATTATGTGTGAACATCTTCTTTGGGCTGTAAATGTCTGTGCGTTTAAAGAGGGTCCCAGATACAGTACCAGCCTGACTTCCCTGCAGTCACCTCCTGCAAAGTCCCTGCAGTTAGTACGCTCTCTGTCCTCAAAAAGGTCCCCTAACTCAGCAAACCCATCAGTTACATTACATTAGGTGGCGTTTCCCCAGTAAGTGGAAGCTAGCAACAGTGATACCAATATTAAAATATGGAGCAGTTGATCAGGCATGCAACTATAGGCCAACTAGTGTCCTATATTGTCTAAAGTTCTGGAAAAGGTTGTGGCTTGTATTTTGTACTTCCACAGTACAATTCAGTGTTGTTACTGTAAGTACATTTTGCTGATAATAGTGTTTGTTTATTTCTTAATGGCACAAATTGCTCAAGTCTTGTCTCTCTGGGTTTGTGCATTGATAATGTTAAGAAATATTGATTGAGTGCCCCATACTGCAGAAATATGGTTTCTTAGATTGAGGCTGGTCTCACTTATATTTGAAAGGAAGTATTATTAAAAAGTGTTTAGTAAAAGGTGGTTAATTAATTAATTGTTTTAAAACTAAGATGGCTCTTTAATGTTTGCATGTAAGTGATTCATTGTAGGTTGAGATTGTTGGCCCATGATGCTTGACCCTTACTGTGTCTTGCACTACCGTCTGCACCCTGAATTGTCTTGAGAAGTCAGACAAGTGGACCCCCCCACCACCACCCCCGCCCCCGCAGCTCGGAAAAACTTCGCCACCCAGAGACCTGACAGTGCGCCACGTCCAGGGTCCGACCGGTGGATAATTATTGAACAGACAAGACAACAAGTAACTCCTGCGGATCAGACTCGTCTTCGACACTGACATGAAACCGACATGAGCTCCTGTTTTGACCACCTCGGTACCGGGCTGAGTCGTGTTTATTTGCAGCAGCAGTACAACGATACGTGTTTCGGGGACACGATGTTGTTCTGGCAGCCCTACACTGAAAACTTCCGAGGCCCCGTACTCAGCGGCAGCAGTTACGCACGGTACGAACCACATAAACCTCAAAGGGAAATGTTTGTTTAGTTTATGGCCTCATATATGTTAACAGTGTCTCTGTAATACAGGTTAATGAATAACTAGTTTGGTTATTGCCTCCTTTCACCTGCGGATCAATGGGCCCTATCACTGTGTGTGTGCATGACGTGTGTGGACAGAGAGGGGTTGGTTGCATATATCTACACTGGTTCGCCTTTGTTGACAGTTATGACTTTGTAGATGCGTTATAGTTTCTGGGAGGCACAAGTACAGTTGGACACAATGACGGAAGCTCGAATGCCTCTGATTGGCTAACCGCCCTGCGCTGGGCACAGAAGGTGGGCTCTGATTGGCTGATAGCCGTCATGGCATCCTTCTTGAGGCTGGCGGTGGCAGCCCTGCAGGCAACACAGACCGACAGTCTGTATGCTGAGGGAGCCATGTTGATGCCTGGTTTTGTGTTAACCGCTGCACTTTGGATGGTGAAAGGACTGCGTCTCAAAGACTGGGAGCCTTAGCGGTGATTTGAGCACCGCGATGAGAAGAGGAGAGCAGTCTGGGGTGGTACAGGGAGCGACAGAGGAGCGCTGCTCTTAGGTCACCGAACATCACAGTTGATTCAAACCAAGTGAAGTTGATGCTAGTTAGCCTGATAGCTAGGTAGCAACAGCTGTGCGGACGCTGCGTGGGATGTGGCGTGTGGACTAAAGCAAAACCATCTTCCCTGCTTGTTGCATTTTGTTGGGCTAACGTTAGTTAGACTGCTTGACTCTGCCCAATGTAACAACGGGGCTGCTGGATTCATGCTAGCTTGCTTAAGTTGCCTTTGTAACGCTAGCTAGCTTTTAGCTAACGTTAGCATGCTGACAATCCGCTCGCATCTTCAGTCACGACTAACATTTGCTAGCTGAGTGGACTCTAACGTATCGTTACTTTCAGACAGTCTGCCAGTTGTGGAGCACCGTGTTGTGTGACAAAAATCCCGAGTGGAGATATGGCGTTACATCCAGTCTCTGTGGAAAGCTACAAATTCGCCTGCCCAGCTTGCCAAGGAGCGGCTAACGGGCTAGCAGCATAACTTTCCTCTCGCGGTGTCACTCAGAAGCTGCAGAGCCCACTTCCTCGCTAGCCGACCTCTCGTACCTGCAGCAAGCTGGCGGCCCTCCGAGTAGAAGCCGAGGACAAGGAGCTTGGGCCGATGGCCTGGGTGCTGAAGATGGACGACGCCACGATAGAGTCGGGGCTGGTGCACGACTTCGATGCCAGCCTGTCCGGCATCGGGCAGGAGCTGGGGGCTGGAGCCTACAGCATGAGGTTAGAGACGGAGTCAACATGCCAACCCCCTCCCCCTTGTGTGTGCGTGTTATCCCCTTTGTACCGAGTGTGATGGCTTCTCTTTGTTTTGGGATTTGGAGTAGGGCAGGCATTGCAGGGTGCCACCATCAGGGACCAAGATTCATTTAACTAAACTCACAAAGGAGGAGAGGTGTTATACTGTGAGGGACACCCAGGTGCTTAGGTTCTGAGTGTGTTGCCAAAAAGAGACCTAAAGTTTGTGTACATTTCAAGATAACATAGAGGAAGTCTGCAGGAGAGGCCCTGTTTTGGCCCCTCAGACTGGCAGTTATCAGAACAGGTGCTTTTGTACCAGTGGTGTGTGGAAAGAAACGTCTGTACATAGTGTCCAAGGTGATGGGTCTGGTTTTTCCTTCAAGGGGTTAATTGACTTGGCACTACTTGACTCTCTCATGCAGTTTAAGAAACACCTGACCATCTTTTTTTTTTTTCTTTTTTTTAATAAAAGGAGGTAATTTTCTATTACCATTATGATGTGAGAAACAGTGGGTGTTTCTGACTGATGACCCATGATTATCAAACCTCACTTAGATTGCTTTAGCACTTTTGGATTTCCCTAACTTCTAACAAAATATGCCAAAATGTTGTGTTAAATATCCTAAAAATATTGTCTAAAGTTAGGTGATTTTCTGTGGAAATGTCTGATCAAAGAAGAAGTAAACAAACCTGAGAATCTGACCAAGCATTCTCTTCCAACTCATGATACTTGACTCTTTTTGACTACAGACTGTAATGTGCCATATCAAAAAGTGACAAGTATGGTATTAAACACTTGGTCAGATCCTTGAACATTTAAACAAAACAATCTCACCACAGGGTCCATGATTAAGTAGCTGTTTTTGATCAAATCACACAATCTTCCTCAGTGACAGTCTGTCCAGTTGTCATTTTTATTTTAGATGCTAAAATGTGTTTAAAATATGCTAATATTCACAAAACTATGGTACTAAAAAAAGCATTGTTTTGGTATCCCTATTGACAGTACAGATATTTTATTGGAACTGATATCTAAAATTTTCTATCACCTACACTTACGGTCTTTGTCACTATGCAGGAAATGTCTGTATCCCTGTGACAAATTCTCATTGTCCATGTTACGTTTTTAATTGAATGACTTGTGGATGTGCCACCAGTTCCTGGTCAACATTTGCTCCTAAATGTGGCATCTTGAGTTAGGGAATCTAATCTGGTCAGTGCTACTACCTGTTGATGATGTGTCTATGGAGGATCGATAAGCTTCCTGTATCTGTCTTTCTTCAGTTATGTAATAGGTTTTGGGAGGTGATGATAATTGTGTGGCAAAGGCAAAGCAGCTTCCAGGACATGCATTTGTCTTTATCAGCGGCCTCCTCGGCCATCTGCTCTTAGCATGCATTTATCAGAGTGCGATGGAGGTGTGTGCCAGTCTCTTATGAGAGTAAGCAACTTTTACCAATACTCAAGTGATGGGTTGCATGTAAGTGAATTAGGGAAAACACAGTGTGTGCTCGTGTAGAGCTATATGTGGTCTGTGGGCATGTTTGGAGTCAGCAGCTGGTAGGAACAGAATGTTTCAGTGGAACCAGCTCCTCATGTTTCAGGAAGCAGATGTAGCTTTCCTGGGCAGCGGGGCTTAACAGGGCTGTGGCACCCAGGTTGGCACGGTCTGTCTGGGCACCCGCTCTGCAGAGAGAACACACCAGCAAGTGATCGAGAGAGAAGTGATTTGAGACTGAATAAATCTAGCAAGCTGCTGTTTGGAAGACTTTGTTGTTTGCAGGAAGGTGCTGCAGGAATGTCTTGAAATTGTCAGTGTATTTTTTTTGTTTGTTTTTTTTAAGTTTGGCTCTGGTTTTAGAGCAACATAATGACTTGCCAAAAAGTTTTCGCAGGTAATGAGATGCCATGATCTGCATTTCTTTGCATGGATAGAGCTTCTTTTCTGCACAGGCACTGAGATCTACACACACTCCTGTTCACTATGCACCCGTTGACACTCCCGCAGAATTCGTCAGGGTGAGCCGAGGACGTGTTGGTTGTCCAGAGTGGCTGCCAAGTGTGAGAGATAGTGTGTGTCAGCAGCTCAGGCTATCTCTCGGTGTTTTTGTCCATTTATCCTGCTGCGGCCTCATGCATAAATAATAAGAGAGCCATTTGATCGATGGAGAGCCTTTGTCACCTATTCTAAAATAAGCCAATCCATTTAATAATTCCACACTACGAGGAGGTAAAGTATTGTCTTGCCAAAAGTGGAGCATGCAACAATTTAAATGGTAGAAACCAATTTGATGTGGGGTTTTTTTGTTTTTTAGAGATAATTGTAAAATGGGAAAACGACAACATCCAGTCTTAAGGAATTAAAGGCAGGGTTTCTTTTTGCGTTTAGGGAGGTCACAGTGATTATGCTGCAATCAAGATGGATGCCACGGGGCGACCTGGTAGCTCACCTGGCAGAGCTCGCGCCCCTCATACTAAGGCTGAGCCCGCGGCCCTTGGCTGCATGCCCCCCCTTCCCGTCTCGCTTCAGCTGTCGCTGTCAAATAAAGGCAGAAAAAGCCAGAAAAAAAGGATGGATGCCACATCATATTGGAGCTTAGAATTTTGAAAAAATAATAAGCCAGTTGAAAAACATTGAGACCAAAGGCAAGAAAAATGCACCAATCAAGCTGTTCATGGAAAACTTTTAAGCCACCACAACTGTTCTTTTATGATGGTTTTCTTGCATGTCTTTCAGCACATCCATGCTTTCTTTCTCTTTCTTCTGTCTCCCTCAGCGATGTGCTGGCTCTGCCAATCTTTAAGCAGGAGGACTCTAGCCTTCCTCCTGAATGCGAGACCAAAAATCCCCCATTCCAGTATGTGCTGTGCACCGCCACCTCGCCTGCTGTCAAGCTGCATGACGAGACGCTCACATACCTAAACCAAGGTGAGACACACAATACAGAAGGTTTTGCTTTTACTTCACCTCATTTTGTCTGTTTTCTGTTAAATAAGATTCTTTATACATTTCTACTTGGACTACTAAAACTGCATATAGAGGCGATGGTATTTCATGTGGTTCGTAAATACACACTCCACTTTTTTGTGCTCTAGGGCTACACACCCATCATTTAACATCAATAAATAATTACCACATTCATTTATTGCACATTAGTATAGCCTCTTCTGGCCTCTACGCAGCACTTTAATGTTATACACCAGTTTGGTGTTGACTCTTCTACATTGCTTTATGGCACAAATGGAGATTTACTTAATTAATGGCACGTTAAGGGATTAACATAAATTGAGGAACTAGCAACATCCTGTTTTTTAACGAAAAGATGCAACCTATGTGAGCTTATCTCCCTGTATTCTTTACTGCAAGAAAGAAGCTGTCATTTATTGAACAGAGTTTTCTTGGAGTTACAGAGGATTTGACGGAATACATACATAAAAAGGTTTTTCCAAATGTGGAATTATACAGAATTGCTAGTGCAGCCAAAATGCAGCTTTAGGTCTATTTGTTTGCTGATGCAAAACATTTTCCATACTGCTCAGTGGGCTGTTGAAGATGGTCTGCTCATCCATGTCATTAGGTCAGGATTGACTTTACTGGCAAATAATTGGTTAGCATGTTCTGGGCCTTAGTCTTAGTCGTACTCTGTATCAGACTGTAAATCAGTTTTAGTAATATGAGTTGGTGTGATGAATACCTGTAGCTCTTCAATGTAAATGGGGGAAAAAAATAAATAAAATAGATGCAAGCAGAAACATGGCGCCAACTTGCGTCATGCATCTGCACTACCCTCGTATTTTGAAAGTGTAGCGAAACAATAAACACGCTTTGGCCGTAGTGCTGGTTTTTCTGTGCATCCCGACACATCAAAGGAGATTGTGAAGCCGGTCAAGGCCAGGGAAAAGAGGGCAACATGAACTACCAATTTTGTGCAGCCCGTCCTTCGTTGCCAAAGCCCTAAATCGGCTGTCGGTGGACTTGTCTCACAGTACGACAACGTTCGTCTGGGACAGCCCAAAAACGCACAGTGTAAAGGATCATAAAACATTACAGTGGAAACCTCGAGCTTTGGCTACAAGCTCTACAAATAGTCTGTCAAAAAGAGGCTGCCTTCCTAATTCTAAAAGAAAACTCAAGTCTCTTATAATCATCTAAAAAAAGAAAAACTATATCTACAGAGAAGTTTTTACAAAAGTATAGCCATGTAAAAAAACCATACAACGAGCAGTCAAACATAAAATGGACTTTGTTTTCAGTCACACATAAATTACGTAACAAAAAGCAACTTTATAATAGTAGGAATAGTTGCGTTCAAGTTTTTGTTTTTTAGAAGCTCTCATTTTTTGACACCTCATCATGTTTGTTTCTTTCCTTTTGATCTCGATCTCTGTCTGTCTCTCTCTGTCTCAGGCCAGTCTTATGAGGTGCGTATGTTGGACAACAGGAAGCCAGGGGAGTTACCAGAGCTAACTAACAAGATGGTGAAGGTGAGAGGACCTTTACAGCGGGAGGACAACTGGAGGGGGATGTGCACTTCATAACTAACGTGTGTGTGTGTGTGTGTGTGTGTGTGTGTGTGTGTGTAGAGCATAGTGCGAGTGGTGTTTCATGACCGCCGGCTGCAATACACAGAGCACCAGCAGCTGGAGGGCTGGAGGTGGAATCGTCCTGGCGACCGTCTCCTTGATATTGGTAATGATCCAGATCCATGGCAAGAAATGTTTACTTGAACCATTGGATGTGTATGATTTGGAGTTCAAATATCTTTGCGTGTGTGAGACAGATATCCCCATGTCAGTGGGCATTGTGGAGCCGAAGACTCACCCCTCCCAGCTTAATGCTGCAGAGTTCCTGTGGGACATGAGCAAAAGAACTTCGGTTTTTGTGCAGGTAACACACACACACACACACACACGCTCTCTTTTGTGGCATCTGTTGGGTTTTCACATCAAACACATATTTTGATCGCACCCGTACTCTTGTGTTCCCGCTGTCTGCAGGTGCACTGCATCAGCACAGAGTTCACTCCAAGGAAGCACGGTGGAGAGAAGGGCGTCCCCTTCAGGATCCAGTTTGACACTTTCGCCCAGGGAGACGGTGGAGAGTACACAGAGCACCTCCACTCTGCCTCCTGCCAAATCAAAGTCTTTAAGGTACACACTCATCCTCTCTTGCCGGGGGGGGGATTTACACCACCTAAAGTGTCGCTCTCAAAGCAATTTCCGGGCTCTTCTCTGCTTCCTGTTTAGCCAAAGGGGGCGGATCGTAAGCAAAAGACAGACAGGGAGAAGATGGAGAAACGCACCGCTCAAGAGAAGGAAAAGTACCAGCCTTCTTATGATACCACTATCCTGTCCGAGGTCAGTATGCAGCGGCTATGGACTCTTAGGCCTTACAACTATGTGGCTGTAGCACCAACCAGGCTAAAGTACTAAAAAGCACCCAGTTTAAGTTTTCATTAGGAGGCTATCCATGTTAAAATGTATACATCAAAGTAAGTGAAATGTATTTCTGCAAAGCGGTCCACTTCATGGCTAAATATGAGGTTAAAAAAAAGGCCATACTGGCGTTTTAGCCTATGAACAACCACAGACTTCATCACTGCCAACCATTTCTTCAAGCGTGTATTAATACTGTAGATTTATGAATACTTTTTTTTTTTCTTACCATCCAGACAATCATTGTAGGGCGTCGTCTAACAATTATTTTCTTAGAGCTCAAGATGACGTCTTCGAATTCCTTGTTTTGTCTGTGGTTTATAGATATGCCTGTGCTCCTCACGGCATATCTATATAAACCATCACAGAAAAGGTTTTAGAACAATCTGCTCTTCAACTGCAGTGCATCAAAATATGTTGATGATACAACTTTACAAAACTGTCAAAGTGACAGATTGTTCACTGTGATGGATTGTCTGTCTCAGGCAAGTTTGAAGTCTCTTCCCATAGATTCTTTAATTGTGTAGTAACATGAACTGAAGCCAGTGGCTGCTTGGGGTACAGAATGGCCTCTGGTATGCTTCGGAAAGTGGTTGGCAGTAATGTTAAGATGCACAACAGGCTTTGCCCAAGTTCTGTAAATTGTTTAACTGAGGCAGTAAGCCACCCGGATCCTGACGCATCTCGTCTGGTGATCAGTTTAGTTTGTAGAAGACAGCCTAAACAATAGACACTCAATAAATATTGGACATTTGCTGTGTGAAATAGCATCTCTGCTCCCCCCACCCGAATGCTACGGTTTTATTTCCTAAAACTGCATTCATTTTTTTAGATGTTAGCAAAGGTGGTGTTTATGTCAGGTGAGGTGGCCCACGTCTACAATAAAACAGAGGAAAACTGTGCACAGTTTGAAGAAAAGCCCGATTGGGCTTTTTTAAAATCAGTTTTTATGATTAGAATGTTTTTTGTGTGTCAGAGGTTTTATCACGGCTTTTATTGGAAACACTAAAGCAGTAATTTTACGTTTACACTTGTATGCCACACTAAGACTTCCCTCAGGTTATTCACTCAGTGTGTTCCCAAAGTTATTGGTTGTGTTTATGTGTTGGTCGCTGGCTGGCTAACCTCTGCTGTGTGTCTGTATGTAGACGAGGCTTGAACCCATCATAGAGGATGCGGGTGACCACGAGCTGAAAAAGTCCAGCAAGCGGACACTTCCCGCTGACTGTGGTGACTCCTTGGCCAAGAGAGGCAGTGTAAGCACCCTGCTCTACTCTCCTCCACTCCTCCTCCCCATCACTCCATCCACAGTCTGCCCCTTGTAGACACCTGGCTGTAGTCTGAAGCTTTAGACACTAGACCCTCAGCTGCTGGGAAGGAGATCTTTTAATGCCATGTATTTGACATTGGGTGGGGTGGAGATGGTGCACAGCTCAATTCCCAATCCACCTTTGACTTTTCCTCAACCTTTTTGTTTCCGGGATAGTTTGAGTTGGCCTGCTGTGTTAATTAACCCAGTAAGCCTGACTTTTAATTGTGTATTTCTATGTATGTGTCTCCTCTCAGTGCTCCCCGTGGCCGGACAACGCCTTCGTCAGCAACAACCAGGCAGCTTCTCCCTCCTTCTCCTCCACCCCGCTGTCCACCTACACAACCTCCTCAGTACCGGACAGGTAACTGTGTGTGTGTGGGGGGGGGGCTTTTAATAGAGGTCTGTGCATTGGTGTCATCTCTCTTAATTGTTGTCTTTTGTAGTGACTCGTCCTCACCCAATCACCAGGCAGAACCTGGCAGCCATGGCAACTCGGAGGTTAGTCTGCACTCTTCGCACATTTATGAACTAGTGGGAAAGTCACAGAATGAAATGTTTTTCACAGAACACATGTTGACATGTCAGTCGGAAAGGCCCAGGTGTAATTAACAAAATTAAATGATGTTTAAGGAATCAAAATGTCTGTTTCAGTCATTCACACTGCTGCTGTTATGAATGACTTAGCATTACGTTATCTCATTGTTTTTGTTCATATGCTGTTTTTTTTTAATGACACTCCATTAAAGGTGGAATGATCATAAATTTGAATTCACTGTAACTGAGTGATATAACTACGACCTACAACTGACACTAATAATTGTAATCAATTTGTGGATGAAGTTATGGTTTGTCATTTTAACCGGTGAAATTACCAAATATTCACTGATAACATTGTCCCAAATATAAATATTGGCTTGCTTCCCTTCATAAAATACTTTTTTGTAAATTACATATTTACTCACATACCGATGGCAGCGAGCTACCACGGAGGTGCTGGCCAACCATCGGGAGCAAGCATCAGTCCTGCTAACACTTTGACTTGTGAACAGGAGGAGGTGGGGGTCGAACGACCAACCCTGTGGTCGGTGGACATACCACGCTACCCCGAGCTACAGCCGCTCATTATTTTACATACTTAACCAATAAAAGAAAATAAGTGGTAGATCAGTGGAAAAAGAAAATAACCACTAGTTGCAGCTCTAGTTACATTAAAAACTGTACAGATTTAGTGGGGAAAGTAAACCTAAGATCCAGGTGTGGAAGTGTGTTGACACCCTGTGTGTCCCTGTCCTCCTCTGCAGCAGTTGAGCCCCACTGCCTCCATAAAGGACACACAGAAGTGGCTGCTGAAGAATCGCTTCAGCTCCTACACACGGCTCTTCTCTCACTTCTCAGGTACAAACACACACACACACTGTCAAACAAACGGAAACGTGAATGTGATGTTGTAACAGCTGCAGTACAAGTGACTGGTCCTCTAACTTGTTGCATAGGTTCTGATTTGTTGAAGCTAACCCGGGACGACCTGGTCCAGATTTGTGGGCCAGCAGATGGGATCAGACTCTTCAATGCACTTAAATCCAGGTGTGTTACAAAGTGTGTGTGGGTGTCAGTTTTTGTACACCTGTATGTGGCAGTATTTGTCATAGCATGAATAATTTTCTCTCTGTGTGTGTGTGTGTAGGTCTGTGCGTCCCAGGTTGACAGTGTACGTCTGTCAGGAGTCTCCTCCGGAGAGCCCCCTGCTGGAGAGACACGGCAACAATGAAAACGGAGAACACAGCATTTCCTCAAGTTTACACGGTAAACAGGCTCTGTCTTTTAACCGAAATGTAACACTGATATTAGTTCATGGAGTAATACAGTGTGTGAATATTAACAGGAGTTTAAAACTGTCTTCCTGGTCTGTTTCTGTGTAGTGTATCATGCTCTGTACCTAGAGGAGCTCACAGCTGCAGAACTGATCCGCAAGATGGCGTGCGTGTGCTGCCTTCCACTGGGAACGATCAACCAGGTGTACAGACAGGGTCCTACAGGCATACACATCCTGCTCAGTGACCAGGTACCAACACACACACCAGTCCTTTGCCAAACTGTTCCTATTCATTTGAACTTTAATATTTGGGGTATCACACCCTCAGCTGTGGACAGTTCTTTATTAAGAGGGGTGATATAATAAAAGGGGAAACTGTCATAACTCTCTGCTATGAGCAGGAAACACCATCACCATGGATATGGATAGAAAGCTTACTAACTCAGCTTTTGATATGTATTTTGTGCTGCTGTTTATAAATGCCTTGAAAATTCAGTTTTGGTCGTACTATGGTCCACGCTAATGCAAAAATAGAGCTGTAGTGAATGGAGCGAGATTGAGATTACTTCACTTTGTACAGAGGAAGAAATGAACTGTGCGTTACTTTCGTGTGCTATCTGAGCAGGAACAGCAACTCGACTGTCTTTAGTGTCACTTATTTGCATGTAATTTACTTTCTCTCACACATACTGTCCTGTTTTCTCTGCTCATAACTCAGAATGGTCTGTAATTAATGTCAGCCACCACTGAAATACAAGGAAACCGCTATTTCTTTAAGTTGAACGGGATATTTGGCACATTTCACCTCATCTGTTTTCTCTTTTCCAGATGGTTTACAACTTGCTGGATGAGAGCTGTTTTTTGATCAGCACTGTCAAAGGTGAGCTCATAATGCATCAGTATGAGGTAGCCGCTCACATTGTAATTTGGCCTGCAACAAGGCTAAGTAGATCCATATTTTACAAGGATTTAATGAACTTCTTTCGTCACATACTTGTCTCCCTCTCCAGATGAACTGGGTGAAGGACTTCATCTAATCCTGAAGTAGTGAGGAGGACAGATGGCATCACTAATACTCCACCCTCTGTTTTGGAGCAGAAGCCTTCCTCTGTCCTTCTGCCTGCCTCCACCCTCTCCTTGTACTTCCTCCCGTTCTCTCTAAATGCTCGATCGATGGAAAGCAGAGAGACTGCGCCAAAGCCATGTAAATGTTAGAATCTGACATGGGTGTGTCCACTGTTTCATATTGAAAACACTATTAACGGATGAGAGTTAAAAGAGGAGAGACTGGGGGGACATGGAAAGAATTTTGTTGTATGTATTTTGATTTGATTATTTTTTTTGTCTTTTTATATTGTTTCTGCGGGAGAAGGGAGGGGGGAGGCTCCAGCAGAGAGAGGGCAGAGAGTGACGTTCTGGCTGGCAGGAGAAGGAAAGAAAGCAGAGTTTCCTTATTGCTCGTTGCCCTTCTTACACATCGCACACAACCAGCACTAGGCCAGTATTTGATAACCTGAATTGCTGAACAGCATGCGATCGCAACATACTAACATACTTAAAGGTGAATCCCAACTGCTTGTTTAACTTGTTTTATTCTTAACAGGGTTGCTTCAATGAAACATTTATTGATCAGCTGAGCTTGATAACCCCTGAAATATCCAGGCACAATTTGAGGAAGTGGCGTCTTTTTTTAATTTTATTTTAATGTTGACACCAACATTCAATGTTTTTCTTCTTGGACTTCATCAGATGGATTGATTTCATTAACTCTTGCCACATAGTCATCCTATGTGATTTTTAGACTACAGCCATATCATGTCTGTTGACACAGTGTCACACTCAGCTCAACTCTCTTAACGTACGTCCTGTTTGGCCTGCGCTTTTACTGTTTTTAGTTCATGCTTTATTTATGGATCAGCTATTTCTATTGCTCTCATTGAATTTCTTTTTTTCTGGTGCCATATTGGCTTTTTAACTTGATCTTTTACTTATGTTCACAGACAAAGTGCACGTTGTCGTCTTTGACTCCTCCTGCTTTCTGTACTGACTTTGAAACACTGGTTTAGAGGAGTGTGGTTTACACCTTCCGGGATTTTGGCCATAAATGTTCAAAAAAAGAGCAACAAACGTCTATAGAAGACAAGCAGAGCAGTAATGCCTAGTATAATGTGGACCAAACGGGTTTCAGATTGATAGGCATTTTTTGAGGAAAAGCCTCATTGGCTCTGTACATCACTAGAACCATTCATGGAATTTATCAGGTGGCAAATTAAACCCTCATCTATTTGAGCTGCTTGTGTGCAGCATGTACATAGTAATAAACCCTCCATTCCAGGATGTGCTCTGCAAGAACGAACCCATCACACAGCAGCCTGGTTTCAATAGTCTAATCCTGTAGACTAGAAAATCATATACGCTCCACATCCATCATCCGAATCTTGTGTTTTTAATGTAGCTGAACACAGGAAGTAAAGGTCATGTGTTTCGAGTGCCCTTACCTTTAAAAATTGACCAGAAATCTCAGACAGGTCCTGGGAGTCGCCGTTGGTTTAGTTGACCCCCCCCCCACCCCCCCCTTTGATTTTGGTACACAATGTCTGGCAATGTTGCAAGTACATACAGTTTGCACGCCTCTAAATATCAGATGGTGTGTGTGCGTGCATGTGTATCATTTTTCGTTCTTGCTAAGAAAACTTAATTATGTCAATAGTTGTCATAAACTTTTTCCTGTTGGTATGATGAAACTGTGTTTAGCTTGCTGTTTAGTAAAGGGCATGTGGAAAATGAGGGTGGGATCATTTGGTTCTTGGTGAGTGTAACCCCCTCCTTCTTTTTCCAGATGTTAGAGACCAAGTCTGCACTGAAAAATCACAAAACTCAAGCTTGATGTGTAGTCAGTAGTGCTACAGCCACACCCTCTTCTTATCCACCTCTAAAAAGGAGAACAAAAAAAAGACTTTCGAGACTAAAAAGTATCTGTTTTTGTCTCCCCATGCGCCAGAGCCAGGACTGTAGCTCTTGTGGTGTTTACAAGGACATGAGTACCGCAACACAGTAAACTGTGTCCATCGACTCAAAAATGAGTGAGTAATAGAGCAGATGTGATACCAAGTCAGGCGAACTCTGGTGAGCAGTTTTGGTCCCCTGAAGACCTGACCAGTCGTCTGTCTGTGTGACTGAGTGTGTGTGAGAGAGTGTGAGCAGGAGAGGTGACCACCGTTCGTGTACGACCTAACGTCAATGATGATGCTTCTCATGTGCACAGTATTGTATGCTGAGGATGTACACAACCACTTGCTGGGAATAAATGATTTCATAACTTTATCTGGTGTCCTGCTTTATCACAATAGTGAAGAAGACTATATATTTGTAATACAAATGTATAAGACTACAGTTGTTAACATACAGTATATTTCTGACTTTGAACTGTGGCATATTCTTCTTGATTCAAGATGTGATTGTCATAGTTTTAAAGGGGTACTTTGGCAATTTAGGATTGCCCTTCCATACAGCGGGGGGGGGGACTCCCAAGAGACCCCCAAGAGACCGATTCTAAAAAGCAACTGTTACAGATGAAGCAGCAGAGGCTCTAGTATGAGCAAAGCTCTAAAAACACTGGAGACTACATTTCTAGTGATGCAGTCAGTAGCATCTTTCCATTAGAACACTTGTCTGGTAAATGCCCATGTCTTTCAAACTGCAAAGGCATGGGTGAAATCTCCCCATTTTGTAAAGCAGGTTTTCTGTTATAAATATGTTGTCTCCAAGCCAAGATAACCTGATAATATCATGAATTATTTTCAGGCTTATTTTCTAAGTGCCCCTTTAATGATCAGATTTTTTTTAATGATAATCCAGATTAACCTCAGGTTAACAACAGTTTAATACCTTTTTGGGCAGTCAGAATCTAAAGGATCTATTTTTTTGTCCTAATAACCAATAAAAGCATTACTTTGCTATGCAGGAAAAGGCACAATGAACAACAACTCTCTTGTGGTATTGCATGATATCAAAGGTGACGGTGCAAAACAGTGGCCTTTAGTTGCAGGACAACTAGATGACACTGCAGTGACTGATGGCAGTTTGTTGAGCAGGTTGTTCACACAAAACACATGCCAACACCTGCCTGGGCTCCCAAAGCAGATGTTTAGCATAGAGAATTGTGTTGTGTTCTCTATGACCATTGTGTCACCTGAATCACCTCTGGGATAAAGAGTGACTACAGCTGTTGCAATCAAATGACCAGATAGGACAGAAAACTAACAATTTATCTGTGTCCTGATGGACCAAAAACATCTGGTAGTTTACACCTGAATGTCTCAAAGGGTGTGTCAGTGAACGTATGTGTTGTTGTGCCTTTTAATTTTTCCATCTGGTTTAACAATCATAACTCAACTACATTTAGTGTACATATATTTTGCATTTACAGTGTATATTGCTTGATCACCAACTAGGCAAAGTAGGCAACTACCTGGGTCTCCAGACCCCATGTTCACTGTTTAGCAGGTGGTTTGTAATAATGTGATTAGTTGTTTAAAGAAAATGTAACCCCAAAGTCGATATTTAGTAGATGCAGCTTTGCAAACGTTGGACCTTCTAGATTTCAGACTAAAATCAATTCATCACAGGGGATCTCAATTTAATTAATGATGGAACTTCTAAAGTCAATTAGATTCTGGTTTAGTTGTGTCTTTTTAAGGGGGGTGAATACTTTAAATATGTGAAAATTTTTAAGGGGGCGAATACTATATATAGGTATTGTAACTGGCTCTGCCCTGTTTGTCTTGGTTGACGGACAAAGATTATGTGATGAAAAGTGGGATTATAAAATGAAATGTTCATTGTGAAAAAAAAAAACATGAAATATAATTAGTGTCGTTAATTGTCACATTTATCTGTTTAATTTTAAACAATTTGGGTGTACAGGGGAACGTCGTGCCTATATGGTGCATGTTGCTTAATTATTTCTTTTCAATCAGATAACCAGTATGGAGGCCTGAAAGTGCCAGAATGAAATAAATAAATACACCATTAAATAATTACTTAAATGTGTCATTAAATAATTAAAATACCAGTTATTTCAATATTTACATTTCCATTTCACGATTTACATTTACATTTCATGGTCCTGTGTTGCAGTGCTTCATGAATTGTCAAACTGTCAAACTCACCCATCAAAGTTGGTAGGCAGATCCTAACGCCTGATTGGTTACCTTGCGCATCAAGTCAAGACAAATCAATTCCAGATAATGGATCGATGCTACTTCCAATACACTGGGTGGCGCTCTTCGCCTCTAACGTTGGTTTAGATAACTATTAAACTACACTTTACCGTTCAGTCGGCCCTGCTAACCCCTAATGTTGAGAACGCCAGGACAAAATGGCTAAAAGTTGCCCGGAGCTGCTGCGAGAAGCAGCTACTTTAATAGAAGAAGCTCTGAGCAAAACTCCTCCTTGGTTTCGGAGATAAAGCCAGAGGCCAGATTGAGGTGGTTGGAACACGTTCAGAGGAGAGACTGTGAATGTATTGATAGAAGGATGCTGAGGTTGGAGCTGCCAGGCAGGAGGTCTAGAGGAAGACCAAAGAGGAGATTTATGGATGTAGTGAGAGAGGACATGAAGTTGATTGGTGTGAGTGAAGAGGATGCAGAGGACAGGGTTAGATGGAGCCACATGATTCGCTGTGGCGACCCCTGAAAGGGAACATCCCAAAGGAAAGAGACTTCAGACCAAAGCAATGGATCAGACTAGATTAGCGTTAGCCCCACCCACTGACTTTGATGGGTGAGTTTGACAGTTTGACAATTCATGAAGCACTGCAACACAGGACCATGAAATGTAAATGTAAATCATGAAATGTAAATTTAAATCGTGAAATGTAAATGTAAATATTGAAATAATTGGTATTTTATGTATTTAATGACACATTTAAGTAATAATTTAATGGTATATTTATTTATTTCATTTTGGCACTTTTAGTCCTCCATAAACCTAACAGCTGTACACATTATATAAAGATGGGTAGAAAAAGGGGTTTAAAGGGACCCACCGGTTCATTTTTGCCCTTGTGGCCCCTAGTAGGTTAATCTGGCCATGGTGTTCAGTCGTGGAAAGAAAAGACTGTCTGTGATCAGATAAAGTTATTTTTCTTTGAGTCAAGTCATTTCTTAACTCAACGACACTGATTCTGCGCGGTGCGCCACTCAGTTTCCCATGACGTAATTTGACGTTCCCTGTCAGAATCCAGGAAGTGGGTCGCTCGCTGTTGTTTGTGTTCGTTGGTCGCTAAACGTCTCGGTTTTTCTGATTCAAAATATCGGTTTTTACGGGCCGAAATGGCAACCTTTATTTCAGTCCCGTTAAAAAAGTCATCCGAAGTGGATCTGGTGAAACCGCTGTCGAAATTTGTAACAGCCACATACCCAGCGGGCGAGGAGCAGGGAGAGTACGTCCGCTCCGTGGAGGAGTTGAACAAGCTCCGTAGGAACGCGCTGGGAAGGCCGCTGGACAAACACGAGAGCTCCCTGGAGATATTGCTCAGGTAAAAAGTCCTGCTTTTATTACACACCTGAACCAGGTACCATATCCCTAACACTCAGAGCAACCTTCTCACCTGTGCGGTGAGCTAGCCCAGCAATTGCCGCACCCATATGTGTTAGCTTGTAGTTGCTAACCTGGTAGCTAAAGTTAGTCAAGCTAACATGCTAGGAGGTATTTGTCCCCATAACTGACTCATATGTTATTTATCGTTAGTTTCCATGAGAGACTAACACAGACTTGTCAACTTGTTTAACTAAATTGTCAGATACGTAAAATGAAATTAGCCATGTAAGCTCATTGATGATTAAGAAATGATTAAGAAAACTTTAACGAATTAGCTGCTGCTTCTTCTTTTTGAGGTTTATTGGCGGTTGACAAACAACGAATTGGTTAGAATTAACTTCAACTTTATTGTCCCCAAGGTGAAACACGGATCACACACAGACCTGAACATAAAACATAATAAAATGCTTAATACATAAAATAGAAATACATAAAACGTATGCTAAAACCCACCACCCAAACTCAAATTAAACCTTACCTCAGTGTCAGCATGACAAAATTGGAGTACATCCAGCCATCATCATCCAACCGTCAGCTGACTCCTGTTCAGAATCAGAATCAGAAATACTTTATTCATCCCCGAGGGGAAACTCTTTGTAACAGCAGCTCACTATCACATTCCTGAGTTTGGTGTAATGACATTAACAGAGGTCACAAATACTAACAATAACTTGTGAACGTACCCAGAAAATCTGCAGCCTACAAATCCATTCATACATATTCAACCTCATAAGCACCTTTTTAGATATACTTAAATTAGCTTTTTATTTACACAGCATCAGTGAGAAAGTCCAAGCACAGCCAGCTCTCCTGTCAGGTGTCCTTCACATTCAGGCCTGCATACGGCCGAGGCCTTCAGTCCACTGGTAGCCACATGGTCAGACATGCAGGAGGGCTAGGAAAGATACACAGCTTTTCATATCGGCAAATAGAGATGAAAATGAAAAAGCGTAACCGCTGTGAGTGTATGAGAATCAGAAGCAAGAAAACAAGCTACAACGAAGGCCTATAAATAGCCTAACAGTGGATTTTATGTTTTAAATAGCTGCTCTGGCTGTGTAAAACATAGGGCAGAAATATACACATAATGTAAAGAGAAAAATAGTGTCACAGTGCCAACCACTTTGCATAGAGGAACTGTGACGGAAGGATTTGTTTTTGTTAAACAAGGTTCCTCTGTGTCCCTTGGTCTATTTTCCCTGCCTGGGTGTTGTATGAAAATTATTTAATGACTAAACCCTATTGAAGAAAGTCACAGAGGTCTTGACTGAGTTTGCCTGCTCCTTATCCTTAATATAATGTATGAAAGCTGTACCATTGTTATGTGAATTACTATTAATCGACATAATCAATTCCTAAGTGACATATAGTTGCCCTCTCTCATTTCAGTCTTTCTTCTGTATGACTCATGAGTTATTTAATGCACCAGGTTTGCCCAGATTACGTGAGTAGCCAGGTATGCACATGCAGGGTGCGGGGCTTGCATTTGTCTCCACTTCGAGCTACTTTCTAGCCGCAGTATAAAGTGGATTTGTCTCGCGAGTGCCAAGATTCGGCTCTGTAGCTATTAAAGAGTGTACTGGTGTTAAGAGCCAACTGGTAGAGTGCAGCTAAACTGCAGTAATGCGGAAAATTTCCTTATCTTCAACACAATAGGTTGTTGTCACTCCTGTGACTTTTTAATGCTTTTCCGAGACGCACTACCTGTGACACCAAGAATTACTGCTTGATGGTCATGACTGTTGACCAGTTTGAGTTTCAGTCAGTTTATGTTAGGGATGCACCCACCGATCCAATACGATGGATCGGAATTGACCCCAGATTGTGTGATTGCAATCTCAACATAAAATGATCCCAATAGAGATTCTACATTTTAGAAAAAGAGCGAACTGATGTCGGACCTATTGACAAATAAGGTATGGAGGTATCAAAATTTATATTAGGTGACAATTTGCTGTTGCATCCCTGGTTTATGTCACCAGTTTATAAGACAGTATTTGAGAGAAATGTTGACAGAAAATCTAAAAAAAAGAGTGATCTGTACTGCCACTGTCCCTTTAATCTGGGGATATAACTCACTAACTAACAATGTATAGAGATTTTGAAATGCTTTGTGTGTAAGATGTAGGGCCAGTGGGTTAGTAGATACATGGTCTTGGCTAATTAGCAACAAGGTGGAAGCTAGCATGTCTGTGCGGAATGGGCCATCATTGCTCACTGCTAGCATTGTTGGTTCTGTGCACATGTTGTCTGTTAGCCATGTGCCAGGTATCCAGGGCGACAGCCCCTATCCTTTTCAAAGCTGCATTGTTATGTCTAGGACGTTTTCATTTTCTCTTTAGTTAATCAGGAGGCACACCTCATCTCAGCTTTCCTTTGTGCACATGTGTCCTTGTGTGTCTGAATGGGAAACCTAAGCATAACAAATCAATAAAGCCAGTCTTTTTTTATGTGTTCGTTTGCGCTCCAGTCTTTCCTGGCACTGGAAAAGCAGGGTGGATGAACTGGTACTAGGGGAATCCGTAACCGGCCTCTTTGCTTGTTGTCATTCCTAATAATAGACTGTTCACATCACAGTCACAGATACTGGTGGTGTGCGTGCGTCTGCATATTTTGTCCTGACTCATTGTCAAGTGGCTCTGAAATAGCAGAGCTTCCTCAGACCACAGATCTTTTATGTCATATCATTAACTCTTAACCTAGTTTCTTAATTATGATTTGCTCTATGGCCTTGTACTTTTTTCCTTTTTATTTTCCTTAACTTTAACTAAATTTAAGTTTAATAATAATCAGAATACAGATATTCCTGTTTTTTAAATGCAAATGTGACACGTGATCTGTAACAATTAGAGCAGGTATTTTTTGGTTTATATGAAAACGTGGTTTTAATCCTGCCATTTCTTTATCTCTCCAGATACTATGACCAACTTTGTGCTGTCGAGGCCAAGTTTCCCTTCTCTGAAAACCAGGTAACTTGATGGCCAGCACACATGATAGTGGGTTAGACTTAGTCAGAAGAACTTGAACACAAAGCATCTCTCTGTTTCCACAGCTCTGCTTAACCTTCACATGGAAGGATGCCTTTGACAAAGGATCACTGTTTGGTGGCTCAGTCAAGCTTGGTAAGTGCAACCTCTTACCAAGTGCATTTGTGTCGGTGGAAGAATATTTCTGCATGTAACGGTGTGTGTACACAGATGTAGTTAGCTGCAGAAGGAAGTGATATTAAGAAGAATTAAAGCCAATATAGGACATTGCCCTCTGGGTACATATCTGTCACACCATCTCTTAATCCATCGGTTTCTTTGTGTGTCTATCTGACTTTGTTTCTCATGCACACACCCAATGATAAACAAAGCTTTCTACCACTAAATAGGTCCCTGTTGTATTTTTCAACCAGAAATAGGCCTGAAAAGGTGTCTTGTAGGGTTTGAAGATAAAATTAGCAGCTGAAGTATGTGTGTAAGATAGAGAAAGACATGAGACTGGTATGTGTGTTGTAACATAAGTGTGTGTCAGGGTCAGAGACACTTTAAAATTCAGAAAGTCCATGTGAAATAGTATAATGGGAGCAAAGAGTCCCCTGATTCTTAAGACTGTTCTTTGTTGAGTTCAGTCTTCACATTTATTCTGTTCACGCTTGAATCTATTGTCCTCTGTGGTGAATTGTGGGAGCTCAAGACTGTGGGATCCTTTCCAGTTGTAGAATGAAGCAGAAGAAAGTGTTGGCTGGAGAAAACGCCAAACCCACAACAACAAAAAAAACAGTCAACAAACAAGAAAAATCAGTCAATATCTGACGTGGTATCCCGTGGATGAAAAATAGATGCCACTTCATCCTCTCTGTAGTCTGTCATCACTTTCTAGCTATAGGAAAGAAATTCAAATCTTAATGTCACAGATTCAGTGAAAACTTGCCAGTGTGTCATTCTGTCAGTCAAGTCAAGAAATAGAATGCATTTTAAGATCAAGGGGACAACAGAAAGGCCCTCAAGACAAAGGATTTCTTACGGTTTGTTTTTGTGTATTGCAGCTTTGGCCAGTTTGGGCTACGAGAAGACATGTGTGTTGTTCAACGCAGCAGCGCTGGCTAGTCAGATCGCCTCCGAGCAGAACCTGGACAACGATGAAGGACTGAAGTCTGCAGCCAAATACTACCAGGTGGGCGTAATACCACACAGTTATATAGTAACACGTACAGCTTGATTTTAAGAAAACCTGGTGAAAATTGCTATATGAAATTACAACAGTTATACTGTTTTGTCAAATATATGCAGATTAACTTCAAATGTGCACTGGAAGCCCTCTGGAAATGGTTTTGTCTCTGTTGTTTGTGTTTTTTAAGCATATTGAATACAAATTTGCAGCTCATTTTTGATTAGTATGGTAACTGATACTACTATACGCGTTTTAATTTCTGTACACAGCATACCATTTAATCTGTATTTTGTGTCTATATTTCCTGAATATTTATCAGAAGGAAAATAAAACCATTCATTCCCCTGCTTCACATATGTGGGACGGGGGATGTGACATAAACAAACAAGAAAAACTAGTTTCACTCTGCATGTAAAGACAAGTCAAATCCCTCAGCATTCATTTTATGTCAACTGACATAAGTAGATATTGGCATTGATATACACTCACCACAATTGAAATTCATGCTTCAGAGATGCAAGCTCCTCCGGCAAAAGTAGAACTGGGGCCCCTTTCACCAAATTTGCAACATGACATTGTTTCCTCTCATGTTCACGTTTTAGAAGTACAAAAAAATCAGGTCATGTGAATTACAGTGGGGCATTAAAGTATTTAGTCAGCCACCAATTGTGCAAGTTCTCCCACTTAAAAAGATGAGAGGCCTGTAACTTTCATCATAGGGTACGCTTCAACTATGAGAGACAGAATGAGTCAAAAAAAATTCAGAAAATTACATTGTCTGATTTTTAAAGAATTTATTTGCAAATTATAGTGGAAAATAAGTATTTGGTCACGTACAAAAAAGCAAGATTTCTGGCTTTCACAGACCTGTAACTTCTTCTTTAAGAGGCTCCTCTGTCCTCCACTCGTTACCTGTATTAATAGCACCTATTTTAACTCGTTATCAGTATAAAAGACACCTGTCCACAACCTCAAACAGTCAGACTCCAAACTCTACTATGGCCGAGACCAAAGAGCTGTCAAAGGACACTAGAAACAAAATTGTAGACCTGCACCATGCTGGGAAGACTGAATCTGCAATAGGGAAGCAGCTTGGTGGGAAGAAATCAACTGTGGGAGCAATTATTAGAAAATGGAAGACTTACAAGACCACTGATAATCTCCCTCGATCTGGGGCTCCACGCAAGATCTCACCCTGTGGGGTCAAAATGATCACAAGAACGGTGAGCAAAAATCCCAGAACCACACGGGGGGACCTAGTGAATGACCTGCAGAGAGCTGGGACCAAAGTAACAAAGGCTACCATCAGTAACACACTGCGCTGCCAGGGACTCTGATCCTGCAGTGCCAGACGTGTCCCCCTGCTTAAGCCAGTACATGTCCAGGCCCGTCTGAAGTTTGCCAGAGGGCATTTGGATGATCCAGAAGAGGATTGGGAGAATGTCCTATGGTCAGATGAAACCAAAATAGAACTTTTTGGTAAAAACTCAACTTGTCGTGTTTGGAGGAGAAAGAATTCTGAGTTGCATCCAAAGAACACCATACCTACTGTGAAGCATGGGGGTGGAAGCATCATGCTTTGAGGCTGTTTTTTTCTCTAAGGAACCAGGACGACTTATCCGTGTAAAGGAAAGAATGAATGGGGCCATGTATGGTGAGATTTTGAGTAAAAACCTCCTTCCATCAGCAAGGGCATTGAAAATGAAACGTGGCTGGGTCTTTCAGCATGACAATGATCCCAAACACACCGCCCGGGCAACGAAGGAGTGGCTTCGTAAGAAACATTTCAAGGTCCTGGAGTGGCCTAGCCAGTCTCCAGGTCTCAATCCCACAGAAAATCTTTGGAGGGAGTTGAAAATCCGTGTTGCCCAGCGACAGCCCCAAAACATCAC
Source organism: Coreoperca whiteheadi (assembly GCA_011952105.1). Taxonomy (NCBI): domain Eukaryota; kingdom Metazoa; phylum Chordata; class Actinopteri; order Centrarchiformes; family Sinipercidae; genus Coreoperca; species Coreoperca whiteheadi. The sequence goes on from CM022477.1 coordinate 14,246,007, forward strand.
TGCTCTAGAGATCTGCATGGAGGAATGGGCCAACCTAGCAGCAACAGTGTGTAAAAACCTTGTGGAGACTTACAGAAAACATTTGACCTCTGTCATTGCCATCAAAGGGTATATAGCAAAGTATTGTGATGAACTTTTGTTATTGACCAAATACTTATTTTCCACCATGATTTGCAAATAGATTCTTTAAAAATCAGACAATGTGATTTTCTGGATTTATTTTACTCATTCTGTCTCTCATATTTGAAGCGTACCTATGATGAAAATTACAGACCTCTCATCTTTTTAAGTGGGAGAACTTGCACAATTGGTGGCTGACTAAATACTTTTTTGCCCCACTGTATGCCAGTCTTCGCTGTAGTGTCTCATCTGTTTCTCTCTGCATCTGTCTCACTATCCAGCTGGCCAGCGGAGCGTTTGGCCACATCAAGGACACAGTGCTGTCAGCGCTGAACAGGGAGCCCACCATGGACATCTCCCCCGAAACTGTGGGTACCCTGAGCCTCATCATGCTGGCCCAGGCCCAGGAGGTCTTCTTCCTCAAAGCCACCTCAGGTACCAAAGGACCGATACTTCAAAGGTCTAAACACACACACGTCATCTTCACTTAGAGACCGTTACATCATGAACTGCTGTAGAGACTTTTCAGTGCACTATCATTATGATTTATCTCCGTTTCTGTCATGTTGATACTTGGAAGAAGAGTGTCCCAGTCCCTAGTTTTAAAAGTGCATCATAGACATGGACCACGACTTAGTCTTTGCTCAGTAACGTGTCTAAAAAGTTTATGGACACTGGTATCACAAATCTGCCTGTCACCCAAATATAAAGGAAGCAGAGCATTTGCACCTAATAAATAGCATCTTTAATTACGCACAGATTAATTTCTAGTGATGGTAGTAGGCAGATTTGATCCAGGTTGCACAGAGCCTCTGTCCCAGTTCTGTCTACAGAGTTGCTTATTAGAGTTTTTAAACACTAACAGTTTTGAAGGTTACATCATACAATAAGCTCCCATTTAAAATAATAAACTAGACCTATATTTTCTGCTGACAGGGTGAGTTTTTGTCGTAAATAAGTTTTTATACTTCGTAGGAAGAGCAGTTTCATCAGGGTGATGTAGAAACACTAATGTGAAATGAATGTAATGCACTAGAGACCGTAAACGACAGATGGTCTGATCCGAACACAGCTTCTTATTTTGAATGTATTTATGTACTTTTAAAAGCGTCTCGTTCATCCGATAGATAAGATGAAAGATGCTGTCATCGCAAAGCTGGCCAATCAGACAGCAGATTTCTACAGCGACGCCTTCAAGCAGTGCCAGTACAAAGACAACCTTCCCAAGGTATGTGAAGGTCACACACACACACACACACACACACAGTTACACACCGAAAAACACATTCACAGGCAGCCATGTGTTCAGTGTGGTGGAGATGCATACAGAGTTTGGATTCTGTATGGAGTGTGTATTGTCCGTCTGATTGTGCGTGTTGTTTTGTATGTGTGTATTTCTGGAAAAATTAGACCTGAGTGGTACTCAGGTTGTGGGACTGTCCAAATTGCTCTCTGTTCTCATTGGTCCGTTTTCATCCTGTTTTCTCTCTTGATTGTTTGGTTACCATCTAATCATGGGCATCTGTCTGTACTTACTGTTTGTCTAATGCGGTGACAGAAACAAACACATGCACACACACTGCTTCAGGGTCACGCTACAGATAGAATATTTTTGAGGTTAATTACATCAAAGTAAAATGAAAAGCAGGAAATTAGTGACTTGCACCAGCTGTTCTGAGCCTAGTTATAAGTGTTTACTAAATGGAGATTTATGCATCGCTAAATTAAAACTTAAAACTAAAAATTAAACACAAAAATGTCTTGTTACTAAGTTTGTACCTAAATGCCCAGTGTTGGCGGTGATATGGAATAAGGTCAATACTTTTGTCATGACACTTGATAAAAATGCTGTTTAATAGTGCATAAACTGAGATTTTCAAATTGTAATCCACAAAAGTAACATAGTATACCTTAATATAACGAGATGACAAAGTAATGTCGGTACGGGTGCTTATTCTGTATTTTTCTCCCTCACTGTAAACTGCATACTACTTATGCTGAAATACACATATTTCTCCATGTGTACATATTAGAGCTGAAATGATTTGTGAATTAATCGATTAGTCAGTTAACAGACAATTAATTGACAGCTATTACTAGTCGATTAATCCTTTTGAGTAATCTCTCAAGCAAAAATGCAAACAATTTCCTGGTTCAGTTTAATATATTTCTTGACCCCTAAAACTGTTCAATTTGGTCGTTACGTTACAGCTTGGGATGCTACAGTGAACGCAGTTGATTGGTTTTAATTGGGCAGTGCAGATGTTTCCTAGCAACTGATTTCCACATTTCTGAGGTCTTTACTAGCTAAGACATTTCATTTTAGCGGTGCTCATTTAGTAAATCACCTGTTTGATACTAGCTAGGAGTTACTAAGGTCTTTAGAAGGACTTTACATACAAAATTAGAAATGGATTAATGGATAGCTGGTGTAAACCAGTTCTGGCTGTGCGTTCTCATCATATGGCCTCCGTCCTCAGTGAAAACAGCTCCACACATATTTGCTTGTAGTTTTTTAATTGTTTCGACACAGGAAATTAATCCATATCTGAAAAGCAGTGTCTGTGTTCTCCCTGAATGAGTGAAATCAAACCTACACGTGCACCGTCATAGTCACGCGCGCACACACACACATATGGCTGTGGGACATTTGATGAAGGTGTAGCAGCTTTTGGTGAAAGGTTAAACACTCATGGCCTGTTCTGTTTTCTCTCTCGTTGTCTTCCTTTCTTTCTGCATCCCTCGTGGTGGTGGCGTTGGCATATGGTGTGTGTGTGCGTGTGTGTGTGTGTGTGTGCGCGTTGCGTTTGCACACCTCTGACTGCTTGTGACTGGCTTCTGTGATGTCATTTGTGATTTGACCACGCTGGTGTGCGTCTGCCATTTTGTGGTTTGCCCTGCCATGGTGCGTGTATATATCTGTTTGCGTGCCTGCGTGTTGCTCTGTGGTTGCCTCTCCCTGGTCAGTATTTTTATTTTCAGGAAGTGCTGCCGGTGCTGGCGGCCAAGCACTGCATCATGCAAGCCAACGCTGAGCTGCACCAGAGCATCCTGGCCAAGCAGAAGAAGCGCTTTGGGGAGGAGATCGCTCGCCTGCAGGTACACAGCTTTTACGTGACTTTAAGGTTTTGTCCCACACTGTCAGATACCCTCAGCACCTCATCTGTCAAATAATGTGGCTACTCATTCATTATCTAATGTCCTATGTAATCTTCAAAAACTGGACAGTTATTAGAAATACATGCCTCAAAGTTCCACATCAAAACAGAAAACGTATTCACGAAGCAAATTTTGTCCTCCATCTTCTCTCCTCTGGTCTGTTCATCCCTGCCTCCAGCACGCAGCAGAGCTGGTGAAGACGGTGGCGTCTCGCTACGACGAATATGTGAGCGTTAAGGATCTGAGTGACAAGATCAACCGAGCCCTCACCGCAGCCAAAAAAGACAATGACTTTATCTACCACGACCGCGTGCCTGAGGTCAAGGATCTGGAACACATCGGCAAGGCAGCGCTGGTCAAAGCCACCTCCATCACACCTCCACTCAGCCAGAAATTCACAGGTGAGATACACAGACATTCAGAAAACAGTTCCTTATTGTCAAGACAGTTTGAAACACTAAAACTAAGTAGCTACATCTGAGCAGACACAACGGAAAGTGTTTTGCCCACTGAAACACTGTACTAAGTTCTCCAGTTTCTGATCCAATTAACATCAGAAACTTTAAATGAATAGTTTGACATTCTGTGAAATACGCTTGTTCAGTTACTTGTCAAAAGTTAAACGTCTCCGCTGGTTGCCTGGCAACCTCATGTTGAGAAGTTGCTGCTTATGGTTTGGAACAACAACAACCGTAAAACTGCAACTTGTCATTTTTACACTTCAGTTTAAACAAACAAGATATAATGGGTTGATTTGTTAGCTTTGAGGCAGATTTCTTTACCTTCACAGAGAGTCAGGCTAGCTGTAGCTGTATATTTAACGGATAGGTATGACCATGGCATTGTAATTCTCATTTAACTCTTGGCAATAAAGAAAATAATTGTATATCCCAAAATTTGAAACTACTGCTTTTAATGTCATATCTGTGATGATTTATTGTAACATAGCTTCAATCAGCATTTATGCTCCCCAGTCAACTCTCATTTGAGCAAGGTTTGCATTAACATAATATACAGTACTGCATAGCATGTTGTTTGAGTGAGATTTCCTGTGATTAACCCTGGTTTATCTAAGTGTTGTGATGAAAATACACTGTTTTTGTACCCAGCTGTTGTAAAAAAACAACCTGTGAGCTCTGAATTTCTGAAGCAAATTCCCATTCAAAAAATGTTATGCAAGACCGCAGCATCCCATTTCATTTAAGTCCCATTTCTATTTTAGCACAAGTCCATCCAAACTCGCTCTCTAAAAACATGACTTCAAACTCATTGTGTAGGGAGTGGACGACTTCAGAAGGGGTCTTATCTACAACACTTTATGTTGTTTCTTTCTCTTCAGACTTGTTTGAGAAGATGGTGCCCATGGTGGTGCAGCAGTCCATGAGCATTTACAACCAGAGGAAGGCTGAGACTGTTAACAGACTGGTGGGAACAATGAGGGAGGCCACCAATCTCTGCAACGGGTACGCTGTCCTGTGTTTAAATGACGCTATGTTGCTGGGCTTGTGCACGTTACTGACTATGCAAGTTAAATAGTTTCCCATGAACATGTCCATGAGTGCTTGTGTCTCCATGCATGGATGGATTTATTAAAAATTCATAACATAATGGTGTATCAGGTACCATTAAAATGTTGATGAAAGTACTTATGTTTTAAGTGTAGTGTCCTTAATAGGCGCCATGTACTTGTAATCCACTATTTGATGATTTGAGTGTTTTGCCCAAAGACAAAGGTGCAATTCACTTTAATTTCTTTTAGCCATTTTTTAAATTTGAATAGTTATATTATAGTTATTTTTTATATTAAAAATGTCAATGTGGAAACAAAATTTTCATGATGAGACTCAAAATGTATAATCGTCATGGTGACAGGACACATGTTGATGTTTGGAGACCATAATAACTGACAGATGATGTGTAACTGTCCGTCAGGGTGTTGGCATCCTTAAACCTGCCAGCCGCTCTGGAGGATCTGTCAGGAGACTCTATCCCACAATCCATTGCTGAGAAGGCGCGAAACATCGTGCAGCAGGGAGGACTGCAGAGCATTGAGCAGCTAATCAAAGACCTGCCTGAGCTTCTGACCCGCAACAGAGAGATCCTGGATGAGGTCAGACACACTGAACTATACATATGTTACTGCACTGTGTAGATCCCAGTGATGTACCCTCTCACCTTACTGCTAACCCTAAACATGGTTTATTTAAAAAGTGAAGAAGGCACTTTTAGAACTACAGCCTTCATAACAGCTTGTTTGTCATATGGCTTTGCTTTCTTGACAAAGTAGCATATGAATGAAATGCTGTTTAGCAGTGGACGTTCTGAATTTTGGACTTCTCTCCCACCGCTACCAGAAGAACTAATTAATACTAAAAACTCATAATCGTCCCTAATGGCGGAAATCCCAGATCAGGATCATCACTGAAATCTAATCCACTGATCTTTGGGCCAAGGACTGTCTGTCCACCATCTTCAGCCAACCCGTTTTTTTACACATCTTGCTGACAAACAAATAAACAGACGGAAGTAAAAACATAAAAGACAAACCGTTTCCAAGTTTGTTGGCAGCGTTGGAAAGTCCACACTAAATTGTCCAAATTTCCCCCCAAAAAGTACTTGTGTTGTATAAAGACAACGAGCCATAACTGAAAATGAAAAAACACAAAAGTGCATTTCTGCTGGCCAAAAAGTGAGGGGATTACTAGCAATTCTGGATATATTTTTTTAGAATTTAAACTCTAGTCTTGACTTTTTACTTTTTTTTATAAACATGAAAGTAGTGCTGAAACAATGAATCGATTTAGTTAATTGAAAGAAAATTGAACAGACAGAACGTCGTCAACAATTTTGATAATCGAGTAGTCACTGAATAGTTTCTGGCCGCTCAAATGTGGGGATTCGCTGCTCTTCTGTCTTCATCACTGTTAACGGAATATTTTGGACAGATGAGCAATTTGAAGCCACTTCTTTGGGCTCTCTGAACTAGTTATGAGTTTTTGCTATTTTTTGACATTTTATAGACAATGATGTATTTATAAATCATTACAATAAATTGATAATGAAAATAATTATTAGTTCGGTCCCTACATAAAAGTATGTTATGTCTAGTTTTAATGAGATGGCAGAGTAACTATACTCAGAAGTCAGATCATACTTACACACAGCCTAAATGACAAATTAATAATAAAGGTGTAATCATCTGATGTGCGTGTGCATGTGCGTGTGTGTGTGTGTGTGTGTCGTTTTGTCTTCAGTCTCTGAAGATGCTGGATGATGAAGAGACGACAGACAACGAGCTGAGAACCAAGTTCAACCAGCGCTGGAACAGAACCCCCTCTGGAGACTTGTACAAGCCCCTTCGTGCAGGTACACACACACAGAGAAAACATTGTTGTTTGTTTAGCTGAGTTAATGCACAATACATGCATTGTACCAGATATAGTGAAAAGCAAATTTTCAAAGACCATATGAAAAACCTGGCCTCCCCGAAACAAACACTCTGAGCAAAGTGGTAAAGAATTCCACATCCCTGCAGCCTTAACTGAGAACCAGTTTTCCCCAAATGTTGTAGAGGAGTCCCCTCTAGAGGAAGCGCTTGTTAACCTTGGGCCAGCTCTACAGTTGTTACAAACTGTTTAAAAGGCTGTGGTGCTAGATTGTGAATGATCTTATATAATTCACCAACATTGGCCAAAAACCGAACATTTTCAAATGTCAAAAGATTATAATTTTTTTTAACTACATTGCAATAATGATGAGAGTTGGGGTTTTTTAATACATGATTTTCAATGTTTGCTTATAGAAAACTGTGAAGTGATTGCATTAATGTACTATCCGTCTGGGACCAGGTTGTAATACATTATGAAAAATGTCACAATATCATTCCATGCATGTACAGTTTCCTTTTTGCCATCATTTTGTCCATGATTTTTGTCTTTGTCTCCACGTCATCCACTGTTGACAATGCTTGTAGTCTTCTCTTTGCTTCCTCCTTCTTGTCCCCTCTAACTTTACCTCCCTCCCTCCCTCCCTCCCTTTTCTTCCCCAGAGGGAGCGAACTTCCGCAACATCTTGGACAAGGCCCTACAAGCGGACCAGGTTGTGAAGGACCGCTACAACACCCACTGTGACATGATCGCCCTGCTGTGTAAACCAGAGAACGAGCTCAATGCTGCCATCCCCTCCGCCAACCCGACCAAGACACTACAGGGCAGCGAGGTGTGTCCACCTGTACTGGTGTCTCTATGTCTTGGTTTGTATGGCCAGATAATGTAAAACTGCACTTCTTATTGTTATGGTTAGTTTTTAAGCTTAGGATGTGTCACCTCATCCCAAGTTATTTTGTGTGCCACATAAACATAGAATCCTGCTTTACAGAAACACCCAGTGGACATTTTGTGCTTTATGGCCCCGTCCCTCCTCCCCACACTAGCTCCATTTATCATTTTGTTTGCTGACTTTGCCTGTGTGTGTCACTGGGGAGCTTAAATAACTAAGCAAGCAGAACTGGGAAAGAGCGAGGAAGAAGTGCACGTCTCTCCACAGCTACGCTGTATTCGTGCTAAAGAGGAAAAACAATGGTATATTACAGTCATTATAAGGGCAAGAGGTCAGGAATTAATGTAGGATAGAGCACTGAAAGTGATGAAGAAGTCACAATGTATGTGCATGCATGTCCAACTCCACAACCTCACTGCTCTTTACGCTCACTGTGTCCATCTTCTCCATCTTCACCCAGGTGGTAAACGTGCTGCGCGCCCAGCTCGCCCAGCTGGAAGAGGTGAAGAAGGAGAGGGAGACCTTGGAGGGAGAGATCAAGGCCGTAACCTTTGACATGACTACTGCCTTCCTGACGGCGCTCGCCCAGGACGGTGCAATCAATGAGGAGCAGCTGTCACTCCCCCAGCTCGACCAGTTGTACGGCGCCTACAACCAGAGGGTACAGGCCAGCCTCCGCACTCAGGAAGAGCTGCTGGGACAAGTTCAGGTATACAAACACACACCGAGAGTTTAGGAAGAGCAAAATATTGAGCAGCAAGGTGGCCTAGCTGTTAAAGAAGTTAAAGAGACGATTTCTTAATCAGGTCATGTGTCAGCAGTTTTCTACCATCTACCAGTGTAAAGAGTGTTGTTCTATAGCGTATAATGACATTTGACCTTCTTCTGAAGTACAGCACACAAAAAGTGAATTTTCTTAGTGGAATCAATGAAGTATATGAAACAAAAAACCCTTGCAAGCAGATCACACAGGTGCAGATAAAGTCCAAAGAGTGAGTAAAACTCAGTTTGCCCTCTGAAGGGCAAAGAGCTATTGTGTGTGTGAAGAAATAATTTTTAGTTCACTGTGCATGAATTTAGCTGTCAGCGGTTAACCTCCTCAATCTGTGATCTTCTTCCAGACGTCCCACCAGGAGTTCAGCAGTCTGAAGCAGTCCAACACAGAGGCCAACCAGAGGGAGGAGGTCCTGAAGAAGCTGGCTTCAGCCCATGACAGCTACGTTGAGATCAGCAGCAACCTGCGCGAAGGCACCAAGGTACTCACTCAGCACAACACACCGGCACACATGTGCCTCAGCAAGGATGAACTGTGCTGCAGTAATGCATATCTTGTCAGAAACTTTCGACTTTTATTTGTTTTGTGTTTTTTGTGCGTCATGGTGGTTTGCAAGTCAGATGATTTATTTGTGTCCCGTTTGGTTTCTCCCTGCTCAGTTCTACAACGACTTGACAGAAATCCTGCTTAAATTCCAAAACAAATGCAGCGACATCGTTTTTGCTCGCAAGACAGAGCGGGATGAGCTACTTAAGTATGTACTTTCCTGGTTTTTGACTATTTGATTGGTGTGACAGTCATATGAACTGGCTAGGAGGTAAAGGTAGGTCAATCAACAGGGCTTAGTTTACATACTTGTTTCTAGTATGTAGTGTTGTTTTGATTTGTCACACTCTAGGCTAATTCCAGCATTAGCTTCAGGGTGTGTTATAGTGTCAGACTGTTATTCTCGTATTTAGATTGTAATGAATGCGTATGTGCATTAGCTATGGCTGATGAGAGCTGACATATGCATGAATATGAAGGAAACATTGCAGCATCGTCACAGTTTGAATTCTTGTTTTAGGGAGCTGCAGCAGAGCATCGCCCGAGAGCCCAGTGCTCCATCCTTCAACGTGCCCGCCTATCAGAGCAACCCAGCTGCCCCCGCCGCCGGCCCAACCCCCGCACCCAGGACCGTCTTTGTAAGCAGCGACTCACAAAGCCAAACACTGAATACCATTTCAGCATATGTGAGGCTGATGGTTATGTATTGATCTGTCTGTCTTCTCTCTCTCTGCCCCAGCAGCCTCAACAACCCCAGCAGCAGCCCCAGGCGAAGCAACAGCCCCCAGCCAGGCCTCCTCCACCGAGCTTCACCCCTCAGGCAACCTCCACCACTCCCACCAACTTACCACCCACTGGCCCTCCCAACAGCAACCCACAACCTGTGGCCCCACCATCCCAAGCCCAGGGGCCACCTTACCCCACCTACCAGGGCCATCCAGGGTGAGTTTCCAATCACAGCATCCTGATTTCTGAGTACAAATTGATCCACATAACTTAGTATATCGGTGTCAGAATAGAGTAAACATGATTTCATCCTCATTCTTAGAATTTTGATGGTAAAAGCAAGTCATCCAATCGAAATCAATTAACCCCTTAAATTTTTCTGAAACAATATGTCTCTGTACTGAATCTGCTCAGATACATGTTGTGGCTATAACTGAAAAATTAAAGGAATAGTTCAACATATAGGGAAATATGCTCATTGGTGAGAGTTAGATGAGAAGTTTTATAACGCTTGCACCTCTGTATTTTTAATATGTAGCTGGAGCCAGCAGCCTGTTAGCTTCGTTTAGCATTTCAGATTACACAAACTAGATGTAACATTTTAATCAGTGAGTTTAGAGGTGCTGTTAGGTGGGTTGTTTTTACATTTGGACAGAGCCCGGCTAGCACATTCCTTATGCTAGGCTAAGCTAACCTGTTACTGGCTCCAGCTGTGTACTTACCAGACGGACATGAGAGTGGTATCGATCTTCCTATCTTGCACTCATAAGGGAAAGCAGACAAGCGTATTTCCCAAAATGTTGAAATATTCTTTTAACACTTAAAACTTGGTTAATATCACTCTCACATTTGTTTTCTCTGTTGTGGTGTCCATGCAGGTACTTCCAGATGCCTATGGGCTACAATCCTTATGCTTATGGCCAGTACAACATGCCCAACATGCCCTACATGCCCTACCAGGCAACTCCAGGACAGGGAGGCTACCCAGGAGTCCCTCCTGCTGGACAGCCCTACCCTGGCTACCCCCAGCAACCCCCTCAGCAGCAGCCCTACTACCCTCAGCAATAACTCTCCTCTCCATCCCCTCATTCCTCTTCTCACCAGTTAACACCAAATAAAAAAATAACCCCAGCAATAACACTTAATCTCCATTAGCTCCTTCCCCTCTTATCTTTTGTTTTCTCTCACTATCCGCAGCTATAGAAACCCAAGTGAAGGGTAACCTCAGAGCTGCTTTGCACTTCTCTCTTAAACCCTTCATTACTTTGACACTTCTTATTCCTTTGTCCTTTTCATCTCACCCTCCCATTTTCTATCCTAGATCATGATTTCTGGGTTCTGATGGCGCATTTCCTAAACTGTCTAAACTTCCATCAATGCACTAACCCTTCCTTTTGCCTCTAAGGTTATTTTTTTATGTAGTGATTTTCTAATGGTTTAATTTAAACTCTAATTGGTTTCCATTGATAACTATTTGTCTGGGCTGGACAGCTGTACAACACTCATGGAGGCGCACAGAATTGTAGGATGTTTCCTGGTTTGGGTGTATGTGTTGGGTGGGCGGATGGGTGGTCATTTCTAGTCATGCCACTGATGGGAGGGCACAGCCACATCCTCACTCCCCCACCCACTCAATCAAACCCCAGTGCTTCTATATCAACTATATTCCTATTTTTGTAATGAATACTGATGCCTCGCTGATGTATAAACCTATAAAAACGAATGGCCTGTAGGTTTTCTAATGTAGATGATGACTTGTAGAGTTCTGCGCTCTTTCTCTTTTGCTCTTGTCTCTCTCGCCCAGGGAATGTTGGTATATTTCTGTGTTACAATCAGAGGCTGTACAAGTGGGAGAAATGATTCTATTATATAAATATATGTATAAATAAGACTATGTGGTTAACTGAGACACTCTGTGTGCTGCACTCTCATGCCTTGTGTTTATTTTTATTCTTCAGCTCTAATGTGATTAAAAACAACTGCCAGCCAGAATTTGCCTGTCTTTAAATGTTGGATGTCTTGATTGTGTCGTCGGTGTGTGTTTGTCAAACTGTGGAGATTTGTAAAGCAGCCAGAAGAGGGCAGTCCTGCAGCTCACAGAGGGAGCAGCCGCTGAGCTGCTTTTCTCATGCCATTGTTGCACCTTTCAGCCAATCAGGGATCGAGATCTGCCATCCGACTAATCGGACGCCTTTTGACCTCCCGAGCATTGGGGGCAGATCCCATTTAGATGACATGCAAATTACGTTCCAGTGAGGTCGTGATCTCATCCAATCATATTTCCCCGCAGGTGATTTCTCCACAGACAGATTTCATCCCCAGATATTTATTCAGTGTCAGGAGACGCTAATGATTTCACATATCTCCTCCCTGTGTGTGTGTGTGTGTGCGCAGAGAGGCAGATGGCAGCGCAGTGTGATGTCTGGAAGGATGCATGGAGATGTTGGCAGAGAGCTGCTGGTCCCCTGCCTGCATCCATCACTCCACCTCTCTCTATTTTCCCCTCTCTTCTCTCCGTCTAATCTGTCTTCTTGAGTTCCTTTCAGCTCAACTCTTTAAAAAAACCTACCATATTTCACTACACTTTCCCCCAACGCTCTCCCATCCTTTGTTTTCCTTCCTATCAGACTCTCTTCATCATATTTTCCTTTGCTCCTAAGCTTGTTTTGTAATACCACCTGTCTTTTTATATCCTCAGCTGCTCTCCCCTCCCCTCCCCTCCCCTGGCTCGTCTGTTATTGCTCACCACCATTCGTCTGTCCTTGCTGTCCAAGCCGCAAATCGTTGGCAGTGAGTTGTCTTCACTGGTCAGTATCTCTAGGCTCATAAATGTCTCATAACATCACGTCAGTTGCCAGTGTGTATGTGTGCCTTTTGAGAGTGAAACTCACAAGGAAGGGTACACACTTTTAATCAGATCTAACAGCTCACATACCCTACTGGAAGTGACACAACACATACACACAGCCATGTTTCTCCCTCCTCCCCATCTATCTATACAGCATGCCGTTGCTGCCAGAGCCAATTGTAGCGCTGGATGTGTTTATCAAAGGTGTCTGTGCGTCTCAGGCGCTTAATTTTAACAAGACGTTCTCCACCGGAGGAGTGTCATATTTTAATTGGTCTGAAACAGAATAAAGGCAGCGAACAGAGCACTGCGGTGACAGGTATTAATTACCTTCTGCCTAATGACTCCCAAACTCAGCACTCAGCCATATTGGTGCGCGCACTGTTCTTACTCCCCCACTCTAAACTCTCACCACTTTTCGCTCCTCCTCACCATTTGTTTGTCCCCAATGCGGCTGAATCGAGGGTTTTCTTAGGCTATAATGTTAATACTTTCAAAGAAATACTTGAATAAGGAAGCATATTCTCTAATACGATGATTCCCAACCAGGGGCACTTTCCCCAGGACGTGGGCTACTTCTGCATTTTCCAGAGGGTACGTGGAAAGATGTGGAGTAGCTCAAATAGTTTGAAATAGAGATTAGGGTTAATACATGTAGTATATAGCCACAGTCAGCTGTAGCACCTGAGCACTGGGCATTGCGACTGAGAGTGCATGAGAACTAATTAGTAAGCAAGCAAGGGAGTCTATAACAGTTGGCAAAAAGTAAAGATAAATGGTTGAAATAGCCAACTAAAAAAATGAATAATCAGTTCAAATAGCTATTTTAAAGTAATGGATAAACAGTGGAAATAGTTAGTTAAAAGTAATGGATATATGGATGAAATGGATACATTTGGCCAAAAGTAAATGGTTGAATAAGCTGAAAGCCACAATGGATGATGTGTGATGAATGTGATGTCCAGCTTCTACCACTCCATATTTTAGTAGCTATGCAAACCAAACTGTACAAAACATTGGCCATTCAATTGTACAAAAGAGTATTTAAACAAAATAGACTTGTAGTAATTAATAGTGTTAAATATCATGTTGTTTAAAATCAGCAGAAGTGAACAAATTAGAAACGGTGATGTAGATGACACCTGACAGAGCTAATCAAGGTAACGTTACATCAGGCAACAAAGGTTGTGAAGCACTGCTCGAGTATAGCTGTTTGTAGTGATTTCATTGTGGTGTAATTGGGAAAAACAAATGATTGTGAAAATCCTTCTGTGCAGCAAAGCATTCACATGCTCTGGCTGTCATTCTGTTTTCGACCTCCTTTCATATAACTGTACTGTGAAGTACAAATGTGAGAATCTTTAAAAAGTAAGAATGACATGTGCTGAAATCCCATTTATGGTGTTAATTTGATAAGTCTACCAGCTTACAAGTTCCCAGTATCCATGCATGTGCGTTGGCTGATGATTTTGCCTCAGCGAAAGAGCTCTCTGGCCCTGGTATGTGCGTTTTTTGCTGCTTCTTCTTTTTTTCCCATAGAAGCGAGATGCCTGAAATAGCTCTGATTGACAGGTATAGAGACTCAGTTACTATAACAACTACCTCCTGGCTCTCATGAGCACTTCTCTCTCTCTCTCTCTCTCTCTCTCTCTCTCTTCCTCTCCGCCCCCCTCACCTCTTCTCTTTTCATTTTCTTTTACCAGCTCTCCTTTTTACCCCCGTCTCCCTCTCACCCCCTCACTATGTGCATGTGTGGGTGTAGAGGGAAGAGATTATGAAAAAGAACTCGACTGCAATATTCCTTCACACATAGATGTTTGTGTTGCAAGATAGAGAGGCCTGGCACTAGCTACTGGATCTAACCTGTGTGGGTGAGGGTAGGCGAGAGTGGGAAGATGAAACATGCTTATACAACACGGGCAAATAAGCCTTTTATATTCTTTTCGTGTTTCCTTTTTGGTGCTTGTTCCTCTGTCAGGTTGAGCTTCTCCGCTTGTATAATCAAGTCAGTCCACCGTGCTGTGTTCTTGCGTGCGTGCCTGTGTGGGTGTCTTTGCATGCGTGCACGCACTTCTGTCTGCGAGCGGCACAGTGAGGCCACGCGATATGATGAGTGAATTTCAAGCACGATAGAATCTGGTGGGGACTGTCACCAGAGAGCACTGAGCTGCAGAGAAAAAGTGCGTGTGTGCTGGTGGCAAGAAGACGGACGTCATTGCTGCCACCTGCTTTAGTGGGACAAAGGCCAGACACATACACACACACACTTGCATATATGCAGCCAGCCAAGCAGAGGTCAAAGCAATCTCATACATACATAACATTAATGATATGATTTACTTAACCTTCTTACGCTCAAGCTATCTCAGGTCCTCCATCCCCCTACTGTCAAGAGTCCACCACTCCTCTCCTCCCCCCTTGTCCATGCCTCTCCTTTCAACTCCCCATCTCTGAGTCATCACACAGGGTGAGAGGTCTGAGGAAAACAAGCTGCCAGAGTTGGACATGCCATAACAATGCAGCACCTGTCAGGGGGTGTGTGTTTTGTGTGTGTACCTGTGTGAGTACAGGCACATACAGCTGTCTCAGAGCGTCTGTCATCAGGAGAAAGGAGGGAACATTTCAAGTCTTACTGTAAATACAAAGCCACACAGACCATATACATATGTGTGTGAGTGTGTGTCCTCTCAGCGCTGTGTCTTTCTCCAGAAACTGCTCTGCCGCTTTATTGATTGGTTGTCTCGCTCTGTGGCAGGAAATGAGATGGCATGTCTCAACACCTGTGTGACCCCAGCCGCAGTGAGCTCCTTAATGATCTGAGCTCGGCTGCCTGGGTCTTGTGCTGCGACCAGCTCCTCACTTGGCTCAGACCTGATCAATAGCACACCCATCAGGCTCTCACACCGCACAAAAGACAGATGATCCTCCTGTGTGTGTTTCAGATCAAATAATGAGAGCACCTGTAGTGGTCTCTAATCCCTTCTGCTTGTTGCAGAAGTTTACAATTTAAAAAACCTTAGCTGTGCATCAGGTTGCATGCGTAAGTCTTTAATGTTGATCTACTTGACGCTGCAAATTGACCAGTGGAGCTTTAATCTGTATTTTTGATCTAAACTTGTGCTGATGCCGTCTTCTTGGTAGTAATTTGAGGGCATTTCTTCACCGTACACACAGCGAAAGGGGCAATAATTCAGAATTAATTAGGCTACCATACACGGGGGAAGGCGCAGCCCATAATAAGACATTTAAAACAGGATGGGATCTGGTATCCAAGTGCTGGGTATCCATAGAGACCGTTGCTATGGCGGAGAAAAATCTCACCTCATTAGGAACAAATATAAATAGCCTTGCGACTCAGCTTATGGCCATGATGCCCACAGCTGAGAGAACAGGCTCAGAGGCTTCCAGGTCAACGATACAGGATGAGAGTCAGGATGCAGAGAAAGAGGGAGTGATAAATAGAGGACATGATTAAGAGAATTAGAAGGAAGGAAGGACGGATGAAATGAAGGTTTGAAAGGAGGGAGGGAAAAGATTGAGTTCCTGAGGACGGGAGAAACGGGAGATGATGTTTGTGAAGATAGGAGAGAGGAAAAAGGAGCCAGAAACAGAGATTGTCACTGCTGTCTGACAAAAATCTCTCAAATGTCAACCTGTTTGTTTTTATCATTGAATTCAAATTGTTTCATGACCTCAGGGCCCAAAAGATATCATTCAATACCAATGCAAGTTTTTAGTAAGAAATGGTGGATTTAAATCAGTAAAACCGTATTGCCTGATTCTGTCTCTTAAATAAAATTAATATAGGCTACTGTACAACATACATGCTATATAAATATAAAATCACAACACAGAAGTGCAAAAGAAAGCATGACTAAAATAGCATAATGAGATGGTGTGAATGATTTGTGAAAATAAGACCGGATTATTATTTTTTTCTTTATCTCCAAGAACTGACTTTGGCAGGACCGGCGTTGTCTCTTCCCTGCGATGTACATAATGAGCGAGGAGGAGAGAGGAGAGGACGGCAGGAGTTGTGGGAGGAAAGCTGGGAGTGGGGGCTGTGAGAGAGGTTGACAGCCAAGTGGAGAGGAGACAGATGGGAGCAAAGAGAAAACTCGAGACATCCACCACTGATTACATCAACAGGTCTGACCCCCTCCAGGTATGCTGCAGTGCACCACAGCATTACTACAGTATTGACTCATCCCATTGTTGACCGTCCGGAGGTCCTGTACGGACTTTATCTGTCTCACTGCTTCTTTGCTTCCTGTGTTTTACTTTGTCTTCCTTTGTAGCCTGCTGCCTCTCATCACTGTGTGTGTGTGTGTGTGTGTGTGTGTGTGTGTGTGTGTGTGTCTGTGCGCGCGCGCAAGTGAGGCCGCACCTTTAGATTATGTGTTATGTTTCTTTGACATTTAGTCATCAGCTCTCAGTGACAGCTGAAGGTCTGGTTAGTGACATAAGACCAAAGAGGCTGTGGGTCCTGGTTCCCTTTCAAACGTGCAATCTTATTATTCCTTACATCAGAAATCTTTTTTGCTTTCAGTTAGTAGGCGTAATTATTGCACGGCGCTGGAACATAACTGCAATATCGCCTTTCCTCGTTAATTGCATTTAAACCGCTCAAATGTAGCCCTTTAAATGTGAGATTATATTAAATCGTATAGACACAATCAGTCAGAGATCATTGTGAATGCCCTCACATCAGTGGCCGCTTTGCAGCCTTTGCAAATTTCAGGCAAACCAGTGGGTCAATTAAGGGAGAAAAAGCAGAGAGACTCCCTCCTCTCGATGCAAATAAACCTTAAAAGCTTGTCGCGGCTTTCTGTTCTTCAAAGCTTAATGGTTTTCTCTGCCTTTGTTGCGAACAGTGTGTTTTCAACTCGGGAACAAAGGTGTCTGCGACTGAAAGATGAAAACTGCGACAAATGATGAAGATGGTATAGAGTTCAGACGTACGTTTGTGTGGGCTGTCTAATTGAGGAGATTGTTTGATTCCTCTCCCTCTGCGTTTCTCTCTCTCTGAGGACCTGTCAAACTCGCAATCAGCGAAAAACAACATGCATAGGAGGACTGGAGGAGCAGGAGGGAAGGAAAGACGGCGTTTAGGAAGAAAAGGAGGGAGTTTACGCCCACCGCCTAAAGAGATGAGAAGACAGGCAGCAGAGGGGAGAATGTGTGGAGGAAGCAGTGTGTGAGTGCCAGAGCTCATCAGCCTGTCAAACATCCGTTATAGACCACAAACCCACACAGCCATCGCACTGCTGAGGTCTATCACTTAACAGGTGCACTTCCCTCACCTTCACACACATTTTCTTATACACTATGATACAGTATAGGCCTATATACGTGTGTGTGTAGGTGGCCACTTTTACGCACATCGAGTTTGAGCCTTGTCCACAGAGCACAAGCCCATCTTGGATGCTTTCCATGCAGCGGAGGGTGATCCACAGTGAGTCACTCTCATTGATCAGAAAATAAAGCCAGTCAGGTGGATTCTTCACACCGATGCTTCCTTCACCCCTCTCCTGAGCTCCTAACTGTTTTAGCTCTGCGCTGGCACAATCGGAGTGCGCACTCTCAGCCCAACCCACGTTTGAACCCTTATTATTCCTCACTGTGCTCATAGTTTTGTAATTCTGACTGCTGACGCACTGCATCTAAATTCATCATCCACTTTCCCTAGGGGGTTACATCAGGGCTTCTTACACTTTTTGGTTTTTTTTACCTCAGGTACCCCCAGATATAGTTATAGTTTAGACCACAGGACATTGCATAAAAATGTTATCACAGGAGCCCCTTCAAATGAGGTTAATGTTCTTTGTTTCTATTGTGGGTGGGAAATGAAGCAGCAAGTGATACCTCTAATTAGGATAGTCAATCTTCATGAAATCAGTTAATTGTACCACTGAAACCTTCTCAAGGGGTCCCTTCTATATCCTGGACCCTACACTACCCTATATTGTACTCCTTCTCTGGTCCCTACAGTGACTTCATTAATTACGTCTTTAGATACATTTGTAAGCAAATTCTTCATTTATGATGCAAAACAGCAGTGACATCTGCCTGCATTCTACCAATGAGAACTGTGATATCCGTGTTACTAATGTAAACCTTGTTGTGATGCAGAATTGTGACTCTGGGTAGATCATACACTATTTTAAGACGTAACCTTTTCAGAGGATCTTTCACTAACCGTTTACCATATAAAACGGGGATAGTAACATGTATAAAAATATACTATAATATCAATATAATAAGTGGACTGTTTTGATATGATATTATAGTGATAGCATTCTATAATCCATTAAATGTGAATTACCATACTTTTTTTTTTTTGCGTTTTTGAATCCTTTTAGAGTAATAGGTTTTCTGACATGAGAATTAAGGATGCTTTATCATAGGGAGTCAAATTTTCTTTCATACATAATATATAATCAAAGATATTTTACATGACAAGTTTTAACTAATAGTCATTGCACACAGTAAGTACCAGTACAAAAAAAATGCAGTTTAGCATCTAACCAGATTAGGCAAACAGTATTTTAAGTGCATATGATATATATAAAGAAAAAGAAAAGTACAGAAAGTACAATAAACAGATTGTAGTGGGAGTAGGAAGGGGTATAACACTGATACATACAAATGAAAATAACACTATGCTATAGCAATATGTAGGTAGGTCAATATGTAACTGCAATATGTACAGTATGGACAGAAAGCAGTAAATAGTATATACAGATATGAGTCTGGTTATGTGATATACAGTACAAACAGCAAGCAGGTGTGTAGCATGTGTAGTGTAAAAGAAGATGATATGTATAGTTGAATATGGTCAGAGTTAACTATAATCAGTGCAAATATAAATAGAATAATGGGAAGTGCAAATAAAGTAGCATCAGAATGTTATGTTTAAATTCGGCTTTGTCGTAATGTACAGTCCCTTTTATTAGGACTGCATTTTCCAACTTCTGTCTGTGTGTCTATATGATATTTATAATTTCAACAGTGTGCAGCATTTGAATAAGGAAGCCTCCACTCAGCAGGTTTACCTCATTTGAATAGAGAAGCTGAAAGTCTGTGGCAAAACATCATGAAGACTATTATTCTTATCGTGAACCATAGTTCACGTGAAAACAAAATCATAAAAATTATGTATTCTTAATTAGAATTAATGAAGCCTAAGAGAAAGGCTGCGTCTCAGTGAGGTTAAGAAGCAAAGGAGGAGGTCTATTTGTCTGTTTCTTGTCCGTGGCTGTCTAGTCACCCGGCCACATGCTCCATCATAGTTTAAATATTCATAGCCCGGCCTCTGAATATTCATGAGGCCTCTATTAATATTTATGAGCTTCACTTGTTGAGGTGTCACTCGATCTCTTGTACACACATGCACACACAGACATTTACACACACTGATGATCAAAGGGGATAGCTATGTCTACACGGGCAGATTCATACGCAGTGGTGTAAGTTACATGAGCTGTGATGTAATGTTAAATACAAACTGTCCTTCTGTTACTGTTAGTAATCAAACTGCATCCATAAAACTAGTAACCATCTCGTAGCTAAGTAGTAATGGACTAGTTTGACATTTTGGGAAATCTGCTTGCTTTCTTGCTGAGAGTTAGATGAGAAGACTGATTAACTGTCTGAACCCCTCTCATGTTTGTACAGTAAATATGAAACTGGAGCCTGCAGCCTGTTAGCTTAGCTTTGACTGGAAACTGTCGGAAACTGCAATCCAGGCTCTGACCATTCAAAAATCTGCCTAGAAGCGCCCCTAAAGCTCACTAATTCACACTTCATATATGAATTCTTTAATCAATACAAAAAACAAAAGTGTAAAAGCAACAATTCACGGTTTTCAAAGAAGTTATGTGCCAGGCATACAGTGAAGATTCAAGAAAGTTACTGCTCCTGGCTACAAAATCAAACACATAATACATCACCCTCTAAAATGGCGGATTGTTGTTTTTACACTCCCTTTTATGTACGGATTAAAGAAATGAGATATAACATCTTAATTAGGGGACCTTTAGAGGTGCTGGTAGATGGTTTTGTTATCGTTATGACAGAGCCAGGGTAGTTTTTGTTGTTGCTTTCAGTCTATGCTAAGCTAAGCTAACCAGCTGCTGGTTCCAGTTTAATATTTAGCATACAGACACAAGAGTCGTGCCAATCTTCTCCTCTAACTCTCGGCAAGACAGCAAATGAGCATATTTCTCAAAATGTCCTTTAAATAGCTTACTATAGGAAACAAAAATGTGCTTTTTATGTTAATTATTAATTCACAATTGAGTAAGACAGACACACAGCCAAGTCCATACAGCAATGTAACACTGTAGTTCTATGGGTAATGTGTTCGTAGATACATTTTTGATGTTATATGGACTTACTTTATGTGTCTACCAGAAGAGATAGTGAGTTTACCCTCTACTGCCAAGCTGAGAGGAGCACCACTCTAATCCCAGTTCCAGTATGGTCTTTAAGCAGACACCGCTGCACCTCAGTGAGGCTCTGGAACTGATGTAACAGTATGACACACACACACACACACACACACACACAGTCAGCTGTGCACTTTCTAATGAGGTGTGTTTATATAACCAGCCACAACCATGGCGGTATTTCTGTGCACGCGCGACGGGAAACAAGCGCCCTTGAGTCTCTGTCCTGCGTGCACACATGCCAACCATACTGCCAGAACCAGCAGACAGCAGGTGTGTGTGTGTGTGTGTGTGTTTCTGTCATAGGCCACTTTTCAGGACAAATTTTAGATCACAAGCACACCAGTTGTCTGTGAATGACTAGTTTAAGTGGATAAATAAATTGTCCCCAATTTTATATCGCTGTATTTGTGTTGTGAGTGGTTGCTTTTAAGTCAATGATCTGTCATAAAGATATGACAAACCTGTATGAATGTGAATATGTGGGGAGCGAGAGAGAGAGGAGTGATGCACACAAGGCAATGTGTGCTGGCTTTTGGATGACGCACATCCTGAGGCCTGCGCTCAGTCATCTCTGTAGTTTGTGGTTATAACATTTGAGTTTGTTTGGTGTTTTTGCCCCTACAGGTCATATATGTATATATAAACTGGTGCCTATTGTACAAATATGCAGCATCATCACAAAAGCCCAAAGATATTTTTTATTTTGTATTGTATTATCAATACAATCATATTAACTTTTAGCTACTGGTGCATCCATACAGTATTTATTCTCACTTACAAGTAGTACGTGTAAGTGACATTCACAGTTGTCTAAAAATGAATAACAAATAACATAAAATTCTAATCTAAATGCAGTTTCTCGATCCCCAGGATTAATGTTAGGTCTCTAGGTAACAGATGAGAGGCTGCCAAATCTTATCAAACTCTAAAAGTCTGTCCTTTAACAAGAACCTTAGGCTGTCACAGTGTACAGTGTTGTTTAATTCACTGAGGCATAATTTGACCATGGAAACTTCCTTTTTTCATGCAGTACATAAGATAAATATTCTAAGCAGTGATTAAGCCACATAAGAAATTATTGGTTGTTGTCTTCTCTTGAATGTTGAAATCAGTTTTGAGATTCACAAAACTATTAAAACGGGGATTGGTTCAACAGAGATATTAACTATTTCAGAGAGTGTATTTAAAAGTTCAGACCAGTAATTTTCTATCTTGGGACAAAGGGTGAAGCTGTGAAGTAGGTTTGCCTCCTCCAGGCTACATTCATCACATATCGAAGATCTCGGGTTATATCTTGTGTAATTTTGTCTTTGAATAATGGAGTCTGTGAATGACTTTGAACTGAATGAGACTAGAATTAATGGAACAAGAGTGAATCTGCGCTAGACGTGATGCTCCTATCTCCTCATGGATCTGTGTTCCCAGTTCATTCTCCCATTTGGTCTTGATTGCTTTCATAGGAAATTTTAAACATCATAGAAATAAGGCACGGCGTCAACGGGACCTGTTGAAGGTGAAGCACTTTTAAAATGAGCTGTGTGGGTGTGCATGTAGTTTCTGATTTGCAGTTACATGAAGACGTTATTCATAGGAAGTCTACGTATCTTTTGCAACTAAGCAAAAGAAGCAGAGGTTAAAGACAGATAAAGGTCACTAACAGTACATATACCAATGTCCTTTAACTGTGAGAAATCCTTACCAAGTGGATGTGATGTAAATTATTTCCAGTTACTGGAGTAAGAACTACCATACCAAACCTTCATTTGCTTTCACGTTCTAACACAACTGTGTAATGTAACACTAATAGCTAATGATGTACAATAGAAGCTTAACTGCTCCCATTGTAACAGCATGAATTGTTCAACCTGTGCAACAATCTTCAATTTCGCTGAAGTAGAAGTAGTACAGACCAAACCAAGCCACCAGTCCTGTAAATGTAAAAAAACCCAAATCAATGCTGGATGGCCAAACAGGCAAAGTGGGAAGGCCAGAAATTTCCAAGCTTACAGTGTATCTGTTTATATGTTCCATATTTCTTAATTAATGTGTTTAATCAAATGGCCACAGAGTAAATCTGAAAAAGGTACGCATTGCATAGGAAGGAATGGGAGGTCAACAGGGGCCCAACAGCTCATTTTTGCCCTGGGACCCTAGCAGGTTAATCTGTTCATGCCCCCAATTGATTATATTTATAAAGGGTGGATGCAATCAGGGCTGTCGCCATCACTGGACTTGAACACATGACCTCATTAGTTTTAAAATGGACCTGGCTGCAATACAGATATAATCTTTCAACAAGATGGTATCCATGTAAAAAGATATCTTATTTCTTGTGTCTGCTGTGGTGAAACCAAAGATAGAAAGGACTTGATGATTCAGATTCAGAGGGGCTCGATGGTAAGTGCAAACAGACATGTGGGTAAAGAATACCCTTGTCCCAGGGCTGAGGGCACTGAGGTCCCATCCTCTGTAAAACCTGTTACACATTTTGGGTTTTTAAGGGCCTTTAATTTTTAGACTAAAGATCCTAAAATTTGATCTTTTAAAAAATGTAATTAAATTCAAAACTAAATACAGTTTATCTGTCCCCAGATTAATGTTAGGTCCCTAGGTGACAGGCGAGAGGCTGCCAAATCTTATCAAACTGTAAAAATCTGTCCTGCAAAGAACCTTATGCTTTCAAGGCGTACAGTGTTTGTTAATACATTATGGCTTAATTTGACTATAGGAACTTCCTTTTTCTTCCAGTACATAAGAGCAGTGGTGGGGGAAGTAATCAGATCCTTTAAAGTAAAATTAGCAATACAAATACTACATTACAGCTATTCCTGCATTGAAAATGTAATTTAGGTAGAAGTCTATAAGCGAAGTAAATGTACTTAAAGTATCAAGCAAAGGTAAGTAAAAGTACTCAGAATGTATAAAGTGGCCCCTGTGAGTGTGATTATATCATCGGGACTGTGTAGGAAGACTTTTACAGTTGTAGTTGGCTCAACTGAAAAATCTTAATGTGTAGAGTACTATAAAGCTGTCACATGAGAAAAAGTACAATTCCTCAGAATTTTAATGAAGTACAAGTATAACGTAACATGAAATGGATACACTCGACTAAAGTACACACAAATGTGTCCTTACTGTAGGTACAGTACTAAAAAAACCACCGCTGCATAAGAGGGATATTTTGAGCTTAGATGAAGCTATAAGAGAGAATTGCTTGTGTCAAGTGTTGAAGGCAGTTGTTGCAGTAGTAAAGGGGATTTAATTTAGTTGATATGAAATGGAGAGACGGAGCGAGAGACAGGGACCGAGAGAGAGATGAGTGGGATGGTGGAGGGCTAGCTCTCGTGCATTCCTCGCGTGTGTGTGGGCGCGTGGCTCAGGGTTCGGAGCTGTCGGCCCGCCTCCTCCTCCTCGCCCCCTCCCACCTCCCCCCTGCTCCGACAGAGACGGGCAAAAGGCGGAGGAGGAGCAACGGACCTCTCAGTCAACAGACGCTGGGTGTACAGCAGTCGGTCGGTCGGTCGGTAGGCTACACCGGCAGAAGCCCACGGAGGGAGGAAGACATCACCTCACGGTAAGACAACGGACAATCTCCCCGCGGTGGCAGTTGAACATCGCCTCGATTAGCGTGATTAACGGTTACTCCGCTGGTGGACACCGACGCTTCTTGCTGTCTTTGAATGGTGTTTTGTCAACGCCGTCCCGCCTTGCTAGTACTTTTGTCGATATTAATCACACCAGATCATGATTTAGATTGATAAAAGAACACACTAGGTTACGCTAATATTTCAAATTTATCTTAAACTCCACAGTGAAAACGGCTAAATTAGGAGACTTAACAAGCTAACTGCGCCTCGGAGCGCAGCTATCAGTCGCATTTCCCCGGGTCTGTAACGTCAGCGACACCGCTGAATCAATTTAGGAGGTCTTTTTTAGCCTACTGTGTTTAGTTAGATAAAGAGGTGAGCCAGGTTTCTAACTTGGATTTTTTTTCGAGCAGCTGCTTCTTGTTTAAACGTTATGTTTCTTGTTGCTCGTGTGTGTATTTGAGTGCAGATGTGAGTTATAAGGCGAGTTAAGTTGCCTATCTCCGCGTGTTTCAAGTCCCTTTCTAGCTCTAGTAACGCTACTGAGGGCATGTCCGTGCTCCTGCCGTGTGTGCCTCGCCCGCCGCCCTGCGCTCTCCGCATGCCGCTGACAGCGCGGTGAAGTCCCGGAGCAGGAGGTCCGCTCCCTGCCCGGGTGTAAAAATAGCCCGGTGTGTCAGCCCAGCCTGGGTCACAGTAATGCGACACACGCACACGCATTCGCAGACACGGTTCCCATCGGTTTTCTGCATCCAGGAAGGAGAGTCCCATCCCGAAAGTAGACCGCACAAGCCCGATCGCGCTCCCTCATTGGTCTGCCCTGTTATGTGGGTCAACAGGATGCCACAAAGTTGTGCAAGAAGATGCCACCTGTTTGTTGTAGCCTACTTCGCGCATCCTCCGTTCAAACGTGTGAACCCTCTTGTCAATATGTCGTTAGTTTTACACTGACCTATAAAGAATTTCGAGGATTAATTTTGTGTGAAGTGGCCCTTTAACCCCAGCTCGTGCCATTCTACTGTGTTGTATGCATGCAGGTATTTTCCCCATGTCGGCTTTGAGCTCAGGTGCAGAGCAGCACAGCTGTGCGTCGCACCCACAAGTCACTGGGCTGCTGTGGCTGGCCAGGTGCTGATGACTCAAAAGACAATGTAACCTACATTTCACATGTGCAGCCTATACTTTCCGTTCGCTCGCTTGTCTTAAAATGTAGGGTGAAACAATGAATGCCCAGTTTTATTTGACTTAAATATGCAGCAGCAAGGAGATCAAATCAAACCTGCCCAGGAGGGTAAGTATCAGCTGCAAATGTAAAAGATGCACAAGATGCAACAATATATCTAAACAAAAAAAAATGTTTAGTTAAAACTCAAAATACCCAGTATACTGTAAGAGGGAAACGGAAAGCAGCCCAATTACAGACTCAGGGGCAAAGCCTGTACAAATTATGGATAAACAAAGTGCGGAAGACTCTAAGTTTGCCTCAAAATTCTCAATTATTATTTTAAACCAGAGACCTGCTCTCTCGGTTTTAGTCTCTGGCTGAATCATTTCCTAATGAGCTCCGAGCCGAGGGAGAAAACATGAAAACCCCTTTTTAAATTCAGCTGCAGCCTTACAGACAAAACACATACAGCCTTCTGTGACCACAGGCAGTGACGATTTCTATTTTTTGTTTGCTTTTCAAGAGATGGAGGGGTGCAAATAGAAAGCCGAGCGGAATGTCCTCAGCGGTGGCAAAATGTGCAGATAAATGTCTCCAAGTAGGGGAGGGCAGGATAATAAACCCAAGCATACAAGGTACAGTGGCAGAGCTCGGTGTTAAACGATACAAGAGCCACTGATGATTATAGCCCTGGTATTCAAAGATGGATTTTTTTCCAGTGGTCTTAAATACAAACAGGATTGTACTGGGCTCAAGCGCTTAATATAACTTGGTTTAGCTGACAATGGCCGTGGATACTTTCCCACTGGCCTGCCTGTGTGTCGGTGTAGATGAGCCAGGCAGCTTTTGGCTGGAGAAGAAAGGTGTCCTGGTGAGTAGGTGGCTCTGAGGCTGGAGGCTTCGGGGAGAGCAGCAGATGGATGATGATGTAGCGGGTATACTGGCGCTCCCTGCATCCCGCCGCCATCCGTCACGCGCTAATGATCGTGTCACACCTTCTCCCCGGGCGGCCGCTTCTGCAGCGCTCAGCGCAAAAACTGGTAGCTCCACTCAAATCCCCCTCCCCCGCCACGGCCGTCGGCTGAATAGCCCGGGGACAGACTGTGCTGCAAGCCTCTCTATCACTAATTCGTCACTTCTCTCTTTCTCCATCGCCTTCCTGCGCCCCGCTTCACCTTTTAAAGTCCCCGCAGACTGTTTCCTCATCTCTCTTCATCCCCTGCTTCCCTTGCCTCCCATTCATCTTGTTTTCTCTGTAGTGCAGCTGCTCCACACCGTTCCTTTCCCTCTCGGTCCGCTCATGTCATGCTCCCGTGCTCTAAATTCACACGTCTAATACAGTTCAGCATGCTTACTCTTAAATGTACCCACGTATTTGTCTTTGATGGTAATGATTGAAGCAGACGTGTCGTGTTTTTTTTTTCGCCTCGCCCCTCCTCTCTGTGTGGACTGAGGCCAGGGTCAGATGCAGTGCAGCACACATGGAGCTGGTCTGTTTGGCTAAAGGACTCCTCAGCAAGAGCTCACCAGCAGCACATGAGGGAGCCTCCCAGATTATTATGTCCTATAGAGTGTTTCGGTGTCCCCTGACCGTTTTCTCCTTCCTATAGGCCATATGCAGAAGCCCACCAAGCTAAGACAGTGATACAGATCAGCTGCAGCATCTGGCAAACTGCAACACTTCTTTCTTCTCTAATAAATTGCAGATTATTTTCTCGATTAATCAATTATTCATCATGTCTGTAAAATGTGAGAAAATGGATTTCCCAGAGCCCAAGGTAAAGTCTTGAAATTGGTTATTTTTTCTAGCCAACTGTCCAAAATGCAAAGATATTCACTTTTCTATTCTATTTGTGTGTGTGTGTGTGTGTATATATATATATATATATA
>CM022477.1:14273578-14329914 GCA_011952105.1 Coreoperca whiteheadi
ATATATATATATATATATATATATAAGCAGCATTATACATATAAAAAGATGGAAACAGGAAATGTTTGGCATTTTTGCTTGAAAAATGACTGAAAAGGAGTTCATTTTCTGTTGACTGATAAATCGTATTGTATATGTTTATCACACCACTACATGGTCACGTTGTCACACTTAATATCTAAAGTGCAGTATGTTTTAAAGCCGTTATTAATGTAATAATTATAGAGTATCGTTTTCATTTTGACAATGTTATTCCCATTATGACATTTTAGACCAACACATGCAGAGACTTCAGGCGTCTCTCTACCATACTAAGAATATTTTTTCTCCGTGGAATAACTGCTGTCATGTATTGTGTTTCACTGAGGCGGTACGGGAAGTAAACACCACTTTGGTTGCACATGGACTGACAGAGGTCTTCTTTAAAAAAACTGCAATCATCTCCAGTCGGGTGTTAAATAACCATGTTATGGGACTCTGCATCCGCTGAGCTCGTTATTCTGTCCCAGGTGTTACAGGAATAAGTGCCCCCTTGAGCTCTGTGTTACAGCAGAAGGTGTCCCCACTGAATGCAGTTGGCCTTTTGGAAAAGATGGTGGAATGCCACTTCCTCTTGTGTGTGTGTGTGTGTGTGTGTGTGTGTGTGTGTCTCTTATCTCTTTGGTTGTGGCAATTTCTCACCACTGGGATCAGAGACTCCGCTTGGCATTCTGGGAATATCAGTGCTGCCGGATCGGATGATACTCTCCACAGCTGCTGTTTCTAAGAAAAGCTCGAGGACACACACATGCGCACACACACCAGAAATGAGTTCACATGAGCTACACACATGTAAATATACAAGAACGGGCCTATATGTTACCATCGCACATGCACAGGCACTCTTACAGTAATACTCTGTAAGCAACAATTAACTGTTAAGGCAGGAGAGCATTTGGGAAGCCTACACAGAGGATACACACACATATCAAGTAGCAGAGCTTGTGTGTCAACCTGTCATTTCCAGCAGCTATGCTTTTATGCTCTGGCAACTGTTTGATATGAGTGTGTGTGTGTGTGAGAGAGAGGGGGGGATCTGTGTTTGTGTGAAACAATGTAGGGGTGTTTCTGTTGTACAATGACCACTAACACTGTTTTTTTTCTTCTGTGTTTTTCAATCTCTTCAGGCTATTTTCCATTGACCAGTAAAGAGCCGGCAGAGAGAGGAACAGTAGAGAAGGCGAGCACGGGCGGGGAGGATAATTGCGTTTCTGGCTGCCCTGTGGGAACATGGGATATATGACCTCATCATTCACCTGTGAGGCTCTCCAGTAAACAACCCCAGATAGGTAGGAACAGCGTACACACACAGACTCATGCAAATGCAGGCAAGGATATATATGTTATATACACAGACATAGTTTGTGTAAACGCACACAGCATCACAGTCCATGTTTTGTGTTGTTTAGAAGGATGACTGAAGCAGCTGTAGAAAGTGCAGATGTCCTCCTAAAACCCTGTGATGAGACGTCATGTAAGGTCATCAGCTGTCCCTCCCCTCCGCCATGTCTGTCCCTCTGTAATCAGAATGAGGACGAGGAGTGTCACCATGACAGTAAGAAGCTGGAGCAGCAGGTGAGTGACGCTAAATGTATCAACTGCTATGTACCACATTAATGATATACCACATTCAAATTATGCACCCCCCAATCCCCAACGCTCCTCACGTGCTCACTGTTTGACAAATTGTGTCCTCACTGGCAGAAACACTGTAACCAGATGCAACCAAAGAAAAAAGTCAAGGTAAGCTAAAATAATTCTGCTCTCATTATTCATTCTTACCGAAATATCGATTGCATTATACTCTATGAATCTGTTATATTGCTTGCTTGTGTGTGTGTTTCAGGCCAAAGGAAAGTTAGTGCGGAGTATGGCTGTCTGCGAGGAGTCCTCACCATTTGAAGACACCCAGGTACACACAGACACACACATACCCAGATCATCATCCACCACCTCATCATCATCACCGCTCTCAAATTACTCTTTAATTTCTTCCCTCTCAGGCATCTCCAGATGCAAACATCTCCTCCAGCTGCCATGAAGAGATAAATTCCTGTCAGGAGGAAGAACAGGAGAAGAGCACAGATCCAAAGAAACATTCACTGTCCAAAGGTGTGTGTGTGTGTGTGTGTGAGATTGATATCTCATAAAAGAGTAACAAGAGAAAGCAAGTAAAATGGGATTCAGTGCCACTATTTAGATGTAGTTCTCCTGGGGTTTTTAATATTGCAGTGTGCTTTTTGTATTTTTATTTTTATGGTCTCATAACACGTCCCGCCTGCCTGTGTCACTCTCAGAGTCCAGTGCGGAGTACACCGACTCCACTGGCATTGACCTGCATCAGTTTATCATCGACACCCTCAACAGCAACCCAAGAGACCGCATGATGCTGCTTAAACTGGAGCAGGACATGGTCGACTTCATCACCAGCAATAGGTGTGTGTGCGTGTGTGAGCGCGAAGGAGTTGTGTGAAGGGGAGTACATAACCTTGGGTTTTCATTGAGCTACTACCTTTTTAAACATGCTGAAATAAAACTTGCATGCATGCTAAATCTGACTGAATACGGTTATATGCTTATTAAAGATATGTTTTCAGCTCATATTATAATTCTGTCCATACATGTTATTTAATGTACTGATCAATATATTGAGCCAGCTATGTTAGTGTGGGTGTGTTTAAGCCACCGAGAATGAAACTGGAGTTAAGCCAAGAAATACAGCCAGCCTCCGTTCACCTCCTTCTATCACCTTGTGTCCCAACTCTATCTTTTTCTCACTTCCACCCTCCTCCCTCTTACTTTGTTTTGTCACTCCCTCGTTCTATACTTGTTTCCCTCTCTGCCTCCTTCCTTCCTTCCCCCCTTTTCTCTTACCACATCTTTCCCTGTTTCTGTCTCTGTCAGTCCCTTTAAGAAGTTCCCTCACATGTCGTCCTACCACCGTATGCTGGTCCATCGGGTGGCGGCCTACTTTGGCATGGAGCACAATGTAGACCAGACAGGCAAGTCTGTCATCATCAACAGGACCAGCAGCACACGCATGTAAGGATGCATAATGCGCCTGTGAGTATGTGCATGTAAATCCATGCCTTTTGGTGTCTATTGTGAAGTAACAGTGGTTGTTACTTGTTTGTCTTTAAGACCGGAGCAGCGTTTTCTGGACAAGGTGCATAAGGACAAGACAGAAGAGCTCCATCGGTGGAAAATGATTTTGAAGAGAGACAACAGCTCAGATGACCAGGTCTGTCTCTCTGTAATTTCCTCTATAATTGACATTGATAATATCCTATCAGCCCTTTGACCAGATTCCATTTCCCTCCCTACAGACCCGACTTCACCCCTTACGGGAGAAGCAGAGCAAGTCAATGGAGGAGAGAGAGGAGGAGTACCAACGAGCACGAGACCGAATCTTCAACCAAGAGGTGAGACAAGGAGAGAGAGAGAGGAAGACAGACAGGCAGATATGACACAGAGACAGATGGGAGACTCACTAATTTCTCTGCTGTACCTTTACAGTCAATCTGCACCCAGGAGAGCGCCCATGCAGAAACCAGGTAACCTTGCCTGCTCTATATTCTCTCTATGTGCCTTTTCAGCTTTTTATATTTAGATGAGAACATTAATATATGTCTGTGTGTGTGCAGGGCTGTGGAGGAGTACAATCCATATGCTGAGACCCAGAGGAGAAGGCAGCTCTTCAGGTAGAGCTCTGTCTGCACAGATACGTAGTCATTTATCATCTTAATCTGTTCAGCCTGGCTGCAACAGAGCTTTTTTAGAGTCTGCAGCTGTAACAGAAGACGACCTAGATTTGTTAGTTTATTTTGTATCAGCATTTATTATTCTCTGAAATCTTGCGCATTCAGAATGAAAATAACTGAAGGAAGGTTTTTATAGATCATTTATTTCAGTGAATGTAGCATAAACCCTTCAGCCCTTAATTATGTATGGCATATCAGCAGGTGTGGAAGCCACTTTTGTCCCCCATTCACATAAATGGCATGCCTCTCATGCAGTAATAAGGTTGTAGGATAATTCTGGATGTGCCTCACAGGGGGAGCCGTGAAAGCTCAGGCTCCAGCTGGACAGGCAGCAGCAGGCAGAGTAGCACCGAGACTGACTGTCGCTATGGCAACGACCCCCGCCCTTGGAGCAGCACAGACTCTGATTCCTCCTACCAGTGGACAAGTCCCGCCCCGAAACCCCGCCAACCTGCCAGCCACAGCTGGGACGCACGTGGTTCAGGTGTGTCCTTTTATACCTCGCGTCAGAATAACATTTGGTGAGTTTTGAACACTTCGATGTCAGGCCTTAAAGCTGTAAATTCAGTTACTGAGGGCGAGACCCTTCAATCCTCACTACCTGCGTGCAAAGCAAACTTATTTGCAGATTTTATCCTCACACCACACTTGGGAAAATCGCTGTTCATAAATTAAGTAGCATCTAATTAACGAAAAAGCAGTGGAAGTTCTTTGGGTGTGAAAATTTAACTCACTGCATGAATCTTCACACCATAGCTGTAAATTTTCACACAACACCTCCAGTCGTCTTTTCGCGTATCCTGGAAGAAAAATACGTCATTGCAGAGACGGTCCGAAGGGGCTGCAGTGTGTTTTTAGCACATGCAAGGGTGGAGTGTGTAGTGTTTTTAAAATTTTTATTTATCAGATTAAGATGTTGAAATGTGAATTTATGTGCCATCATAATAAAGCTCTTCCTCTTTATTTTTATCATCTCCACTCCCTCTTCCACTTTTCATTCCCTCTTCCTCTCAGGCTCCATCTCCCTCTTCAGACTGCCATCCACTTGTCCCCACCCCTCTTCTCCTCCCATCATAGATGAGCCGGCTCCTAACTCTACCTACATCATGGAGAATGGGATCCCGCCGGGAAGCATATTAGTGAACCCACATACTGGTACATAACACACACACACACACACGCAACAGCAAGATTACATACACACAACACATTCAGTTTGTCATACTCAACCCTTTGGCCTCTTAGGCCAGCCTTTCCTGAACCCTGATGGAACCCCTGCTGTGTACAACCCTCCAGACAGTCAGCAGCCAATCAGGAGCCAGACTCAGCTGCAAGGCTCTCCCCCGCAGCACCAACAGCAGCAGGTAGCACACACACAGCAGGAAGTGTTCCACATGCAAGATACGTTCAGGCTGACATACATACACATCGCTGTTTGTGTCTTTATCTCTGTCTCCATGTGTGTCTCTCTCAGGTGGTTCAGTACTCATCTGTCTCTTATGCAGCTCCACAGATGCTGCCTGTCACTCCCTCACAGCCATACTCCACAGTATGTATCACTGTACAGGCAACAGACAACCGCTGTACATGCATGTGTTTACAGTAAGTGTGTGTTTGTGGGCGTCCATGTGCGTGTTGACCTCCTTTCTTTTGACCGACAGATTGAAGACCTCTCCTCACAGTTTGCTCACGTGAGCTGTCAGTCGACGGGTGAAGCCCCGCCTCTCTACCCTCCCAGTCAGGGGTACATCTATGCAGCTCCTCCGCCTCCCAACCCCCCCAGCTACTGTCAGCCCCCACCTCAGGTACACTCAGATACACATGCACTTTATATTTTTCATGTCCCTTTTTTGATTAAGTACATGAAACAATCATTTTAATGTCATGTAAGATGTATTAAACATTGGTGTTTTAATAAAGAAATTATAAATAAACCATTGATTAACTGAAATTCTGGTTATGCAGTAATTGATTTCATTTTCAACATTGGTTTAGCCATTAAAAGGAAGAGTTGAAGGTAAATAATAGTAAGAAATAAAGCTAGTATTTTTCATATTATTTTCCTATAGGTGCCTATGTATTACTACGGCCAGTACCCTACCTCAGCTCAGCACCCATGCAGGCCTGTCTCACCTAGCCAGCACATCCACAGCCAAGCAGCGCAACCAACAGGTACTTCCCTGTGTGTGTGTGTGTGTGTGTGTGTGTGTGTGTATGGGTATATAGGAGACAGACACAGACTGTGGCAGTAGAGGAGGGGGCCGTTACACTGTCAGAGATGTAGTCTGAGGGTCTCACAGTGAACCGGTCTCTTTTCCTGCTGCTTCTAGCCAACACAATGACAAAGACCGAGGAGACACATTTCAACACTGTCATGTATTGCGCTTTCGTGTATCTTAATGAGCGAAAGGATGTGAAACAGCTGTAAAACAGTCAGTCAACGCTTTCTAGGCATCAATGGCAGTTAACAAAATATACTAAAATGAATGTATATAATAATACAAGATTTAAAACCGCAACATCGGAACAGAAATACAAATGACTCCGACAACAGGACTGCATGAATGATGGGAAACATGTGAACGTACTGTTGCAGGTTTGTGTGTAAATACTGAATTGATGAAGTAAAATGTATCCAATCAAATCCACCACTAGCACAACTGCGATATGATTTTTATGTCAGTCTTTAAGTTAAATAAAATAAAGTTTTACTTTTTATGTGTTATACTTTTTAGATTACTGCAGTGACGCGTGTCCTTTTTTCTTAAAATGTAAGAATAAGCTACAGTCAAGGCAATACATGTGTGTAAATATCTTGTTGGACAAATTTTAATTTATCAACAAATAAACAATTTCTGGAACATTTGCTCACAACTCCTCTTATTTGTTTTAAAATAAACTCTCATGGCTTACACCTTATGCCAACCTTGTGTGTGTTTGCAGCAGGTTACGCTCCTGCTGTGGGGGTGCAGCAGTCTTCACACACCCAGGCCCAGTCCCTGCTGGGAACCTACTCACCAATAGCCTCTCATCTGCGTAGCATGGTTCAGGTAAACACAGAGCACCCAAAGGTCTCGTTCGGCGTCAGCCTCCAACAACTCGGCCCCCAAAAGGAGCGTTTAGCAGTTCAGAAAGTGCTTGTGGTAGCAAATTCTTCGCTCCAACTTTTCTTTTTCTCTTGCTCTCTGCAGGGAGGTGTTTCAGTGTCCTATCCTCAAAGTAAAGTTGTGACCGCAGTTGGTGGGGAGGCGGGTTACTGCTGCGTGGTGCCCCCACCCTCCCACCACGGCAGCTGCCTTGCTCCCAGCTGCACCAACCTCAGTGCCCCGGCCTGGAGCGCACAGTACTGACGAAGCCTTGACGGATGGAGTGATGATACTTTAGTTCCTGCGTGAACTCGCACACATAACGCAAAAACCTTTTTTCACACTCTCTCACCCCCTTCACCTACACCCGCCTTCTTCCTGACGATGCCCACAGGGTACGCCGTTCACACTCATAACATGCATGTGTATACACACGCACACACTCATACATAAATGTACCACTGTACCAAAGCTTAATAGTATATATCAGAGCTGCTGTATTGAATGCATAATTTATATACACAAATGGAGTTTTATATTGATATTAAATTATATATTGTGTTTTAAGGAAATGCACTGTGTGAATAGAATAAAGTGCTGTGGCTGGATTGACGACGTCACATTTCTATATCATCCTGGGTCTTTGTTTCCTCTAATGTTGATAATGATGCTAATGAAAGTGGGTGCAGGCGTGGTGAGATACATACACCGGGAAATAAAGTACATTACATGAGGACATACTTTCATGTTTGTGCCTGTGGAGAAGCAGAGGTATGGGTTGTTAACCTACCACGGAGTTCATAAATGGGAAGTGAATATCATTGCCTTAATGTGTGAATAACTAACAATCAAGTGAAAGATGTTGCATTAACATGGCTGATCATTAAGGACTTTTAACTTTTAGGAAATCTTGGTATTATTAGGAGATTAAGATGCTCACACAGTGAGCGTTTTCAGTTGTTAATGTTCAGGTTTCACTCTTACATAAACAAGTAAATGTGGCAAATTGATGCAAATTATATAAATAGCAGAGCCCATTGTCAGTTACCATATTCAATCAAACCACTGAAGGATTGTCATTATGAGGCTTTAGCCCCCGCCCAAAGACTGTTAGTACACTGTCCTCACATGCATTGCAATACAGGTCATTCTACCACCTTTTCATTTGCTTGTCAGTTTGTACAGCTGCAGCATTATTTCTATCAAGGGCTGCAAATAAAAATTGTTTCGATTACTGATTAATCTGCAGAATATTCTCACAATTGAGTGATTGATCATTAGGGCTACAAAATCTCCATCACAATTGCCCTACTTGCTATTTCTGTCGGGAAAAACTGCCCAGAGGACCCACAGTTTGATTTTAATATCATAGAAAGCAAAGCAAATTCAGCAAGCAACCCTCTGGCAAATGTTCACATTGGAGAAACTGGAGTTAGTAACATTTTGGCCTTTTTGTGTGAAATATTGATGAGAATTTCATGTTGACTGACTAATAATCTATTTTTTATCCATGTGGAAATTATATACATTCAACAGGCCTTTTCCACAGCAGACGTCTGGACTTGTCATAGTAGAAAAAGCACTGGTGAAAACATTAACGATGGTTTTCCCGGTAGGTCACGACAGTGAGCCAGCACGCACAATACCTGGAGTCTGAAACTGGAGCAGCTACATGGAATACAGACATCATTAATTTGATTATTTACACTTGTGCTTTTCCTACTGTGACATGTCAGCCTACTCAAATATACAGATCAATATCCAGCTAAAATAGTCTTTACAGACTTAGAGAACACTATGTTATATAAAATGATCTCCCTTTTAAGTCTTCAAGCAGGCGCCATTTTACACGACTGCGATACAACTTCTCTCACTTTACTGCAAGCAATAACTGAGAAGTCAATGTGTTATTGTTCAGATGCTGGGTAATTAATTTTGTACTGAAAGTGATTCATACTCTCCCCATCAAATTCAATGAAACGTATCCATTGTCCACATGAGGCTTTAAAATTAAATTTAGATTTCATAACTGCAGTATTGAATGCAAAATTTATACAGGCCAACGCTTTCACAAAGCCAGCTCTATTTCTGTTCTTTCTACCCTCAGACACGCACGCACACGCATACACACAAGCAGCAGCGCAGGTTCCATGATCTTTAATAAAAGGCACATGTACAGCCATAGTGAGATGAGTGAGTCCACTGGCATAGAGACGAAGCATTAAAACACAGAAATACAGGAAGTAGAGGTCAAGAGGAGAGAGATCTATCTGCTTTACAGTAGAATCTACTTAAGTAACATCTTCTCGTTCAAGTAAGTCTAACACTAATATGTCACCGTGGTATGGTAACCCCCACCCCCTGTCTTCACCACATGCCACACACAAACACGCACAGACGCACCATCCATCACCACCCCAAACTCTGATCTTCCAGAAAAGTCTTCTCCAGAGGGCCGATGAGCTCCGAGCAGACGAAGAAGTCCAGATCGCCCTGAGACTCTGCACTCACAGTTTGGGTTACCTCCCCCTTGCTGTTGTTGACTTGTCCAAACGTTGGCTGTCGGGACCCTGTTGCACCCAACTTTATCCACCATGAACAGTGCACACAGCTCACACTACAGCTGGCAGCTTCCTTATACTTTTGCGCAGAGACCCCCAAATCCAACCAGAGACTCCTATACTGGAATACTCCCTGGGCCAGGTTTCCTGTATGTCAGTTAGTTGGTGTTAATGTGATGAAAAATGCACCATGTACCAGAAACCACAAACCATTTATAATATTGGATGAAAGCTGGTGATTTTAACTGATATTTTGAGGAGCATTTAATTTGATCAAATTCTTTCAAAGTCTTTCTCCCGTGATGGCAGGAAAAGAGATACCCAGTGATCGTGTGAGATATTACTACTATAACCCCAACGATACTGGATTTTTGAGGCCAATACCAGTAACAGTATTTGGGAGTTTTAACATAAACAAATCATCTTGTTACGGATCCCTTAGATTTGTTTTTTCTTCAAATAATTGTGACCAAGATACATACTGAGCAGGACATTTTACAATTGAAAAAACATCTTGTCAGTGCTCTCTGGTGGACAAACTACGTAATCATGGCAGTTTAAAAATTTCTTTAAACCCAGTTTGACATTTGTGTGCTACAATTTTCTTGTAACTTATCGGCCGACACATACACTGACACAGATGTAGCTGCAATAAGAGAACATCGGCCTGGCTGATTTATCTAACTACTACCTAGAAGTTAAGATTGTCTTTGAACAAAACAAACTAAGCAAATAAGCACAAAAAATTATAATAATAATAATACCATATAAACCAAAATAATAAACGTGTTAGACCTATATTATGTAGTTATGCAGGATCTAGTTGTTATTTTAGTTAAAGGCGGGGTATGCCATTCTGGAGAAATCCAATACCATGATATACAGCGAACATCGACACAGCAAGTAATGTAACCAACGTTGGCTGGGTAGTGGGTAAGCAAACTGTCTCTACAGCTGCTGCTGCGAAGCAAATAGCCAGAGAGGACGAGAGGGTTTCCCAGAGCAGCACAGCAGCTCCAGGCAGCGATGCTCACAACTCTCCTGCTACTATAGCAAACATTAGCAACAGCATATCTTGGCAACCTAGAAAGTAAGCTGAATGTCTGTGGGCAAGTCACTTAATGTTACCAATCATGGCTGGAAGAGTGTAGTGTGGTCCGGTCCGAGCCACTGTGTTTGTTTCCCATTTACAGAGCCACACACAGAAGGTACAGCCGGACCGTTATTCGCTGAATTTGACAAAAAGACACGTATTGGATTCAAATTGCATATCCCACCTTTAAGGGGTTCAAATTCCCAAACAAATGTGCAAATAATCAAATTAGCAAAAAGCAACTGACACACAGTGAACCTGGGGGCTTTTGGGGCCCTGAAGGTCTGTTGGTAATCCAGCCTTGCTATGTGATGTCCTCGAGGATTGTTCTGTTTTCATATAGGGACATGTTCACAAGAATCTCAGTTATGATCTGTTTACACGCGCACACACACACACACACACGGAGGCAGCCAGTCGCAAGCTAAAACCCAACTAAAAAGAAAAAAGTTCACAGGTACTTAAATATTTAGGGTTAAGAGAAATAAAAATGGTATTAGTGTTGAAGGTTAGCCTAAATATAACCACAGCTGGAGGAATAAGTCTAAGAACTAAAATATGCATGCAGCCAGGCCATCTCTCCTCTTTTTGAAAGGTAAAAGGGATCACTGGGGGGGCGCCTTCTTTCGTCTGTTCTGGAAAAGTTTGAGACGCAACATCACTTTTGCCAAAACAGAAGGAAATCGTTAACTAGACTCAGGCATAAAGTGTGTAGAGGGAAAGGACAAACAAACACACACACACACACGTGTCCTCGACATCCATTCACATGTCCAAAGAACAGCTCAGTAGAGTCTATTACTCTATTTTCACATTATCACGCGTCTTTGGGACACTGCAAAATAAAAGCAGAGTTTGGGCCACACTCCAGGGTCCGTCACTAAACTCTCTTTCTCGCTCAGTTATTCTCACACACACACACACACACACACACACACACAAACATGCACGCAACAAATGCACCCAGCAAATCCTGCTTTGGTCGGTGTGTGTGCTACCTTTGGCTGTGGGTGTCAGGGGTGAATGGTCAGACACAACCTTACCGCAGAGAGCCTCCACAGGTACACACCAACCATCCCAGAACCCCCTCCCTCACCCCTTACCCCCAACACCCCCACCTGTGCCTTCGCAGGTTTCACCCCACCCCCTCCATCCCATAACAATGCCCACCCATCTCCATAGCAACTCACAGCTCCCCCAGCAAGGGGTCTCACTATCTTGTAAAAGGAGGTAAGTGTAATTAGTGGTGTGTGTGTGTGTGTGTGTGTGTGCCTGTGTGTGTGTGTGGAGGCGTGTGTACCCTGCGTGAACGTGTGCATCTGTGTGAGTGAGTATATGTGTGTATTTGTGTGTTTGTGTAGGTGTTAAGAGGTATCAGTGGTTCAGTGGTGTCTCTCTTTAATCTTCATCACTCCTTGCTCAATCTCAATCACCCCTCTTCTTCTTCCTCCTCCTTCCCATCTTCTTCCTCCTCCTGCTCTTCCTCCTCCTCTTCCCTCACTCTTTATTTTTGGACTTGGAAGATGAACAGGCGCAGGTTGATGTTTTTGGCGGCCAGCAGTTTGTTGCACTCCACTGAATCGGAGATGGGGAGAGGGACGTAGTCGGTCTCGTTGGCGTCGTTGCTGAAGGAGTGGTGGTGGATGACCGGCTTGATCCGCACGTCGTCATACGGCCCCTTCAGCAGCAGGAAGGAGCACTCCAGGGCAGAGTTCACCTGCACACACAGAAGCACATCCAGGTGTTGCTGTGTTAGCCAAAACATCTGCTGACTAGGGATGCCTCAATCTGACTTTTTCCCTCCCTAAACTTCCTAAACTAAAGGTATCTGCTGGTACTGAGTACAGATCTGATGCGCAGCATGTAGTGATCAATAATGCAATAGTGCGTAGTGGGGATTACTGTGGCACTAAAAGCCTGCTGTCAGTGAATGAATATACTGAAAGCGGAAATACTGAATTTTAAAATGACATTGGTGAAGAAACTTTAATTAATGTGGATGGGTCACATCTTTTTGATCCCAATTTGCTTAATAAAAAGGTCAATATCGGAGCCGATTCTGTGGATCGAATCAGTACATCTCTACTGCTGACAAAAGCTACACCGATCGTGTTTGATAATTGATAATGATAATGATCCATTTTTTACACGAACATTTTCGATAAGAATCCTGTCAATTTGGTTATTGGTGGACAAACTGTTTAATGTTGACACTGTTTCTGAATGACCTCAAACCCACAGTATCTTTGGTATTTCTGTACTGACATTTCTTGCTACTTATCGGCTGACAAATACACCGATATTGATATATCGGTGCTAAATATGACCCATAATGTCAGCCATGCAGGTGTATTCGCTTAGTTTGTTTTCCTGCCTTTAATTCTCCACGCCCTGCAATAACCCCTGTCTGCTCCAATACCCACACACCTGTTTCCACTCCCCTTCATCAGCCTGCAGTGAGTTGGTCCTCTCCTCACCTGCACTTTATTCCCTCATCAGCTCTCCCTACATATACCGGTTCACTTCCTTTGTTAGTTCATTAGTAAACCCAGGTACTAGTTCTGTCTTACTAGTCATTTGGATTCATGCCTGTTTGTCTCCTGCCTGCCAGTTATGTTATTGGCCTGCCTGCCTGTAACCTGTTTGCTGCTTGTCAACTACCAGTAAGACATTAAAGATCTCTTCTTAAGCCATCATCCTACCTCCTCTGTCTGGGTTAGGGTCCTTCCTCTATTTACCTGCTTGCCACAACAAAATCCCTCTGAGGTAGATTTGTGATTTGGGGCTTTACAAATAAAACTGACATGACACAAATCCATATAGGAGACAACAAAGATCACAGAAAACATTAGAGAACAAGCACATGCTAAGAAGACTTTAAAAATAAACACGGACAGACAGAGCAGTGCATATACCTTGCTTTTGAGGATGAGCTGGAAGGAGAGGGTGCGCTTGCAGGACAGGTTGGGGTTGCGCTCCGAGTCGTTAACACGGGCCTTCAGCACCCACGTCTGGTTGAGAACAGTGAAGCGTGGTGTTTCATAGTACAGACGAGTGATGAAGTCATCAGTGCGGTATGGCCTGAACTGCACCTCTGTATGGACACATAAGTGAAAGTTTGAAACAGGGAGAAGAGCCGTAAGGGCTTCCCACTTACAGACCTTCTGAAAGTGTGTTAACAGGTAAAGAAACGAAGGGAATATAACAGCTGAAGTTAAAGTAACCAGTTTTTCTAGTACACGGAGGGGATAGGCTACATTATGATACCTTCTTATAAAATTTATAGACATATCACCACACTCTGTTAGTCTCTGATTTTATTTATTTTTATGATTGTACCTGTAAACCCGATCTTTTCATAGCAGAGCAGGCTGAAGATGCTGTTATACAGCTGCATGTCTCTGCGGTGGTTCTGGTCCATCTCTCCCAGTATCCCCATCAGCTCTGTACCAGTCTTAGTGGGATGAGAGCACTCGCTCTCATGTGCTGGCAGCTCGTGGAACGGACCTTGCCAAGGGCAGCCAATCCTTTTGTACTTACACTGTGTCACCCTGGCAACATAATGAGTGGGAGTTGAAAGACATGGCTTTATATAAATAAGATCCTTTACAGAGGTGCTTTGTGATGAATATGTTACTTTCTTGCAGTGAGTGGAAGGTGCTAATAATATCAAAAGGTGCTAATTAACCTAGGTTGTGAACCAAGGCTAATTAATACTGTACTAATGATACATGTGTGCTGAGAGGCAACCACAAGAAAAGAGACATAGAAATGGATCAATTACATCCTGGATTGAGATGC
The DNA here is from genome assembly GCA_011952105.1 of Coreoperca whiteheadi. NCBI lineage: Eukaryota > Metazoa > Chordata > Actinopteri > Centrarchiformes > Sinipercidae > Coreoperca > Coreoperca whiteheadi. The sequence goes on from CM022477.1 coordinate 14,287,920, forward strand.
TTTTTCTCGAATACCTGCTACTTTCTTATTTTTTCCCTATACATATTATGAAGTAGCTGGTAGGGATTCGGCATTTTGCTTAAAGGCAACAGGATTCACTACTTTAAAAGTACCGTAGAATACCTGTCATCAATGATTTTAATTACTGCATATTAAACACTGAGTTTTATATTCAAATATATATTGTCCTACAATAATAATGGTAGCGTTCCTCATAACGTCATCTTCATGTAAGAAGCAGTCAGATCCTCACAGGAGACCAGAACATTTTTCTGCATGACCTGACCATAAACACCTGGTGACCATGGCTGTTGTCATGGTAACACTAGCACGGGCACCCCTGTCCTAAGCAGGGTGACCTGTTGCTATAGCAACAACCTGCATAGGATTTCATGCATGCACATTCAACCGGCCTGAGCGTCACACACAACAAACACACAGTCACATCAGCTGGTTTTCTCCTCAGATGTAGCGGGTCACGTGCTCCTCCATCTTCCCCGAAAGAATCCCCCTGTGATGCTGTGCCGAGTTACCGCACACACACACACATGTATACATCATAATACTGGTGATTTAGTCAGTCTGTGTGTGTGTTAGGTACTGTATATATGCAGCTTCCATTTTCATGTCTCACTGAAAGAGTTTGAACATGCTTGATTAACCTAGTGTTTGTGTAGCTGTTTAATTTGGAACATTTGTGGGGAAACTGATTAGAACAAATTTTGAGACACTTTTCACACTTTCAGTAAAGTGTTGACAACAAATATCTTAGATTTATTATCTAGGAAAAAAGTGTTTTTGTGTGTGGTGTATACCTGTCTTGGCACTCCTCTTTCTGGTGTCTCTCTAAGCTGGAGCGGGGGAACTGTTTTAGGCAGAAGGTACATTCTGTCGGCAGCTCACTGACAGCCTTCTCCACGGCAAGGTTCCTGCAGCACAGGTTCTTGCTGATCTCACACCTACACAAACACAAGTCATTCCTCAGGGCAGTCGCATACATAACATTTGTGGTATGTACAGTATGTTCATGCAGTCTGAACCCAGCTGGCTGGGTAATAGGTTATGCTTTTATCAATTGTTGGTGGTAATTTTAAAACATACTGTTGAATTAGAAAGGCAAAAACTAATCAATCAAGTCAGTTGTTCCTGTGCTCATGCATCAGTGATGAATGAAAAAGTTATTTGGGAAAATGATAATGCAGTGTAATGCATCACATCAGGGAAGAACACTTAAATGTTGTGTATTTCTATTGCATTAGATTAATAATGACGTGTGTAATTGACAATAACTTTAACTTAAAGGGCCAGAGTGGCTTTTGGGGGCATCTTATCAATACCTTAATGTTTTGAAATAAATTTGCCTTAGGTCAATCAGACTTGTTTGTGTTTTTTGATGTTCGAATTGCTATTAGCTAGCATCACATACTCCCTGGATCAGTTATTTAATTCAAAATGTAGCTATACCCTCTAAATTATCTGGCAGCAAAAGTAATTATTTGTAGCTAATTGTCTGTGAACAGCAAACAGTTTTGACACACCAATCTGGGAACAATCAAAAATGTGTATATAACCAAAATGTCACATTTAGATGCATCGATATCCATACACAATGATGTTGTAACTAGCTTCTTCTGATTTGGACTGTTTGTATTTCTATGTGCACTGTGCTTGGTGTACCTGCAGTTGGGACATGTAGCCTGTTCCTCTTTGAGACGAGAATCAGCCAAGAGGTGGATAAAACAGCCTGCGCACATCAGGTGTCCATTGGTACACTGTGGTGGGGGAAAAAGTCGAGGCGACAGTCAAACAAATTTGTATGAACAATGTGCAAAAAAGAATTACTGTGGCTGCTAAGTAGGAAGAGGCACAGGGAAAATGGCAAAAATATTTAAGAAGTTGGAAAATTGGAACTAGATACTTAAACTTTCTCTTTTCGAGCATAATTTGTTACAGGGGTTGTGGTTGACTTACAGACTATTAATTGGGACTGCTTAAAAAGAGATATTTTAAGGCTCTGTAAGAAGAAACAGGAACTATTTTAGGATTGCATGTTTTACTCAAAACCCATAATTTGGGGGAGCTGTTATTAGACATTTTTGGCAAGGCATATTTCCTTAGTCTATTTTAATTTCTGAAGTGATAATGGATTTGGTAAAGTCACCCAACAACAATGGCATAATGGCATGCAAGACTGTCTGCGCCATTAGCAAGATTACAATTTAACAAATGCTTTCATAGGAGGGGAGAGATCTGGTACTATGTGAATATTGGCAAAGTTCTGTGGAATATATGGCTTATTTACTGGTTGTGCTTCTCTTAATCCGTTTTTATATATGTATCTGTCAAGAGCAGGATATTTTATATATGTATGGAAATAATGTCAACTTGTGTGTTTACACAGTATTACATTTTAAACAACTGTTTAAAACATGTGTTGCATGTTGCTGAAGGGCATGTCAATGTTTAAGACTAACTGAACAATGATTAATTACAAATGTGTTCACTTGACACTGAAGATAGCGGTTTGAGGTCATTAAGGAGATTATTGTGTTATTGTGGGTTGAAGGGAAGGGCAAAAGATGACTTAAAATTTAGGTTTTGGTTGAGTTGGAGTGTGGGGTTTGGGTAGGTGGCTTTTGCTGAGGGTTATTTGAGGATAATTCACATTATAAACTTGAGCTGGCACAGCTGCCCAGTGACCACTGGGCCTGGGCGTGTCTGCTCTCTCAGCCTCATGGCTCAGCTTGCAGCATACAGACACTTGGGGCTTGTGTTGGATCTAGTATCACTAAAAATAGATGGAGATGGCGAACATATTCAACAGGTTGACTCTGGGGATCAGCGGTTGGGACACATGGGGAGTTTTTGTATGAGGTCCAGCTGATTTGCTGTTTGACGGGAGGTTTAGGGTTATGAGGGGAAGGTTTGTGATTGACACCACGTTTACCTGGTATACAGACGCCTTGGGCAAGTCTAGGCACACGGTGCAGCACAGCACTGAGTACAGTCTCTCCTCCAGCTTGCCTGACTCTCCCTCGGGAAGTCTCACCCTCTTCTTGGGTGGCTCGTCTGGGTCAGGCTCGGGCCCTTCTCGCCGTATCCCGACCTCCTCCTGCATGGCTGCGACCCCGGCGACAGCCTCCACCGCTGCCCCCACGGCCCCGACCCCCAGGCCGGCCGAGGAGGAGCCAGGGGCGGCCGCAACGCCCACGTCTCTCTCTTCCAGTGAAGACATGGCGATGACTGTCTAGAAATGTCTGAGATGTACCTGCCGCGACCAGGCTGAGCCCGAAATATTAGCAGGTTAGCTCAGGGCTATCTTACAACCTGTCAAGCTAACGGTCAGCTGACAGCTAGCTAACGTTAGCAAGGCTAACGCTTCGGCAGCAGGCTGTCAGAAAGGAATGCAGGCTAACTTATTATTATTATTAATGCTACCCCCCACTTACTAACATGGAATTTAACAAGCCAATGATTGTGTAATAACGAGCTCATGTGCAAAACGTAATTATGCCTTAATTAAACGTTGGCTAGTTTTGTTGACTTACAGTGATGCTAGCAGACTATGCGGCTAGCTACGTTGACAAAAACACAGCAGTCCTCTCCCTCTGCCCAGGCAGAACAAAAACAACTCCAGCGTCTCTCAGCTGTTGTTGTACTCTCGACGCCGTTATTCGCAATGACAGCAGATTACAACGATGTGCACCAGCTGCCCAGCTCGACTCGTCTAACGTCCCTGCTCCGGTACCGGCTGACTGTCCACGGGACCCACGGGACCCGTCGGTGATTAAAGTCGCGGCTAGAGGCAGTTCTGCTGGGACTCGTCTCTCTGGCTACACAGCCATCTTTGTTTTTCCTGTCCGTCTCCCCCGACTTCACCCTGCACAGTCTTTACGACTCCGGGTCAAATTCGTTATTAAGCAGGTTCTCGATCGTGGATAATAATAGTAGTTGCGTATTTAAAAGTACATATTTTGCATGTATCTGTAACGGCCTCTATGTGCCAGTCACTACCCACTTCAGCACAGCGGTGAATTGGCTGACAGCGGAATGTTTTGTTGTGGCAGATGACTTGGGGTATTTAAAGTGTTCTTAAAGGCGCATGCGTAGTGAGCACCTGCGGGTCAGCGTGTTGCAGGACTTGAAAGGTGACCAAAAGCTGATATGCGACATATTCAGTCCACGCAAACAGAGGACGCATCCTTTACACATTTCCAATGTTTATGAACCACATCCACATGTTATATCACATCAATAACACTTGTATTTAATCTGTGACATCAAAGACTTTCAACAAAACTTTATAACAAAAAAACACCGTTTCTGTTGCCTGTGGCAGCAATCTCTCAGGTTCAACTGGTTGTGAGGGACCCGGAAGGGATCCGGTTTTTGTGTGTTAATGCGTAAATAATTCAGCCAGAAAAAAGAGGGTGATTGTAGAAAGCCTTAGCTGCCCTTGGCCACTGATATTAGGTCAGAAGCATTTATGCGCCTATTCATCCCTTCTGTACCCCAGACATGTGGCATAGCAGCCTCAAGGGCTGGGAGGGGTACATATGTGTACAGGATAGGGGGCTGTGTGTGTGTCTGCTACTCGGTAGGTGGGGCAGGATGTCCGTGTCAGCTGTCTGCAACTGGGAGGGACAGGACTAACCACTCCCATTGGACGGACAGATATGCCTTATTTGGTCTGTGTGGAATGGCCCTGGAGCCATATACCACCCTCAGCTATGCACACACAGTATGGGGTCACACACACACTGTCCTTTAAAGCTGGGAAATTGCCATTATTTGCCACTGGATCTTAACACGCATTAATTTGTCCAAATATTGCAACAGATTGCTAATTTGCTGACTGTCATCACGCGGTTACAGTGTACTACTGTATACTTACTGTATTGTAAGTATACTTACAATTAATTCAAATCAGCAGTAGTTTGTTGCCAACCCAACCCAGTACAAAATATCTACAATAAACACATTGCCAGAAAGAACGCCACATGGATTTAGTAAGTATGGCAAAATTGAGAAGTTCTTGGTATAGATAATTTTAGTTTATAAGTGTATAGTAAACAAATGTTGCTAGCATACATATACTTCTAGGACTGGACATCTAGGGGTATAAAAGGAGGATGGGTCAGTGTCGCAAGCAAGCAGTCAAAAATAGCTTGCACTAGGAATGGCAGACATGATATCATATCCTCAAGGTTAAACATAGTTTGCAGAAACAAGTATAGGAACAACAAACACTTCAGAAATGTACTGAAAGGTATTATCATGAATACACCACATTAGAAACAATGACAAACTGCCAATATGTTTATATCCAAATTGAGTCCTACTTGAGCAACTCTATTCGTCATTTCAACTTTGTGTTCACAGTGCTTCATTACTTCCCATCCTCCTTTTGTAATCCTACATGGACACATACCTCGGTCATTACACCACATCTCATGATTGCAGGATACATGGATTACACACATTTATGAGATTTATCTAGCCTCATCAATCAGAACCATATTAAATCCCACGAGAACAAATCACATCATCTGCCGGTCATTCAAGGATTCAGCTTCAGAGAAATCAATGGTATTTTCTGGAACAATGAAAGTGATGATCTAATGACATGGTTAAACAGGAGACTGACAGAGGTCAAGACTACTGTGTGCGCGTGTGTGAATAATGGTGGTGCGAACGTTCGGCTGGTCATAGGTTTTCGGCTGGGTGGTTTTGGGTGGTGGCTGTGGAAGGGTTGTTCAGGGGAGAGGTGAAATTCTGCTGATGGAGCGAGTGAGATGAAGAAGCTGCTGCCGGGCTAGGGGATGGGTGGCGTTGTGTTGAGTGACCCGCTGTGGTTTGTTGCGCCTGATTGGTTGAAGGTGGTGATTGCTGCCGGCGGTTTTGTTTTGATTGAGTCTGGTATGGAAGCTCAGTTTGGGCTGCGGAGACACTGAGCTTATGAAGTTCAACACTCGAGCTGGTTGGGCTGCCAGGATCACAGTCTGTGTTTGACAGCTTGGGCCTTCTGGGCTCCCTGCTGGGTGACCCAGAGTCTGTAGAGGTGCACTCTGGTCTCTGTTGACCAGGTGTGGCCCCTTCGAGCTGTGGAGCTATGGTGTAATCTTTACTTGTCTCTCTTGATTGTAGATGTGGTGGTTCGTCCTCATCTTGTCTCCTTCCTCTGTTCATCTCAGTTTGTCTCTCATCATGTCTGCCAAGCTCTTTATGTGCATTTTCTCTGTCGCTGCTGGTGTGTCCTGGTGTTTTGTCTGTCATTGTTTCTGCTGCATTGGTCTGAGCGAGTATCTGGCCTGTGTCTGGTTCTGCTCCAGTATCCGCTGTGTTCTTCTGATTTTTGTCTGTGAGCGCCCTCTGCCTGCAAATTGAAGCCATAGCCTTCACATAGGGATGCAGCAATGTCTGCTCTGCTGTCAGCCTCACTGTGGGATCTGGCTCAAGCAGAGCTCTGACAAAGCCTCTGGCGTCTGCACACAAACACAATAGAATAAGAACCATACTGTTTAATCGTATTCATATGTTTAGGCATTTATGGCACTTTCTGAACTTCTCACCTTCTGAGATGGGGTCCCAGTAGGGGGACAGGAAGTGGAGGTGTCCCTGTTTTATTAGCTGAAACAGCTCTTCCTGGTCCCGATCCCGACTGCGAAATGGGGGGAATCCACACAGCAGGATATAGAGAATAACACCCAGAGCCCATATATCCACTGCAACACCATAACCTTTTGATTCAAACCAGTTAGGAAGAAGTGTTAGGAAGAATTTTAAATGAAGAAACACCCATACTTAGTGATGCAAATGCAGATTTTAAAGTAAAGGAATGTAAAGAAGTGATTTATACTGATATATATCTGAAGCAAATAGCACTAACCGGTCTCATGGAGAATCTCTGGGGCTACATACGTGGGTGTGCCACAAATGGTGAAGACCGGTTCAGTCACAACCATGGCAAGACCAAAGTCTCCCAGCTTCAGCCTACAGATGCCAGCAGCCACATGCTCTATCTGAGAGAGAACAAGGAAAAATGAGACGGAGTTGAATTATATTTTTTAAATTCAAATGTCTCCATGGGCTGTCAGTCTGTGTCAGCCCTGCGATGAGTTGGCCGCTGTCCAGGGTGTACCCCGCCTAAGGCCCAAAGCCACTGGGATAGGCTCCAGTCACCCGCGACCCCCAACGGGAACAAGCGGTAGAAAATGACTGACTGAATTTTAAAGTCACTAGGAATAAAAAAAAAAAAAGAAGAGAACTTTGGCACCGCCTGGTGGCAATATCAATAGCAGGCCACGATGTTTGCACCCAGCATATTTCTGACCCGAGGTCACTGGGATGAATAGGCTGAAAATACAGACTGCACCAGTTTTCACTGAGATTCTCTAAATTTTTTTACAAAGTATGCAATCTTAATAATTTTTAAAGATGCAATAATCACATACACACATCAAATCACACTCACCAGTAGATTTTCTGGTTTGAGGTCTCGGTGGACAATCCTTTTGCAGTGGATGTAATTCAGTGCTTCACTCACATCTGAGACCATCAGTCCTGCCTCTGCCTCTGAAAACTTCCCCCTCTCGCTGATGGCCTCAAACAGATCCCCCCCGCTCACCAGCTCCATCACCAGGTAGGAGTGAGTGTGTGTGTGGTGGTGCGCAAACAGCCGCACTATGCGAGGGTGACAGAGGCTACCCAGAAGGCTCAGCTCGTTCTGCATCATGTGCTCTCGACCAATCAGCTTGGAGCGTTCGACAATCTTCACGGCAAGAATTTGCCTGTTGTCACGACGCTGGCACTCTCGCACTACCGCAAAGTTGCCATCTCCAACCACACGTCCAATTTCATAGCAACGTTCGACATCTGCGAGGGTGACGCCACTGCTGTCCGGGGGAAGGTCAAAGATTGTCCTTTGCTGTATGCCCTTGTATAAGTGACCCTCATCTGGAAGTGGATTTGAAAGTTGTAATTGGGCAAGACTCTTCTCCTCATCTCTGCTGATTGGCTGAGGAGGTGGAGGGCTCATATGAACGTACAATTTTCTCACTTCCTGTTCTGTATAAGAACTTCCTTTTGGCTTCCTCAACACAGGAGGAAGTGGGACCCTCCCTGACAATGGATTGAGCCGTTGGGGACCCTGCTGTTTAGCTCTCCTTGCTAAGCAGTTCTCACACAGTGTAGGAGATGGTATGTCTGCTTCTCTAAGACCGTCCTCATGTTTAATTGGACCAATGACAGTAGGCTGTCGCTCACTGTCCCCACCCCTCACCCGCAGTCTCTGCAGGTGGTTGGGGAGGTGAGCAGGTTTTCGGCATGAATTCTTTTTATGACACTTCTGAACATCTAAGTTATAATCTTCAGGCTGGTGTATGTCTATATGGTGAGGCGGCTGTGTCATTGTGTGTGTATTAGTATGACTTTTGACATGTGTATTTGTGTCCTGGTGTGTCTCGCCACTGTCTGTCCCCTCACTGTAGCCACTGTCGGCCTTAGCTGCTTTATCTGGCGCTGGACGAAGTCTTTTCTCCCAGGCTCGCAGCGCATCAGCCCGGTAGTGGGAATTTTCTGGAAACAGCTCCTCCAGAGCCTCCTGCACATTGCTCAGCTCTGGACGAGCCTTCCCCAGCGCCAGGAAGGCCACTTCGCCACAGAAGAAATCACATACACCTTTTACCTATGACAAAAGGAGTAAGAATGACACTTGAAGCAAAATGTCTCTTTCTATGTATTCTACAAAAAAGTTGACCTACAGCACATAGATTCAAGAAACAGATTATTTTTTCAAGCAGTATTACGCTTGTAAACATGCAGGGCAGAATGATGGCAGAAAGAGAAGAGATGAGTTGCTCAGCCTCAGTGTATACAGTTGAAACTGGAGGGGTTTTTTCTCCCCCTGTTAAGTGTTTAAGTGGTGCCCCTAGGAGAGAACAACCTGGCTTAAATCCTCAGTGGGATATTGTCAACCTGTCCCTTTTATTTCAGTTCCCATGCAGTCCTTTGTAATTGATTTGCCCCACTTAATAAATGGGTGTCGATTGAAGATCAGTGCGTTGGGTGTGGAAAGCCCAACACTGGATCTTCAACTGGGTAAAGTGGGGCAAATCCCTGGGGCCCCTTAACTTCAGGAGCCTCAAAAGCAAAAGGTTTCATTTACACTGGGGATGCAGGGGACATGTCCCCACCACTTTTCAACACAAACCGATGCCCTTGCTCGAAAGTTCCAGGTCTGCCTGTGTCAACTTGTTTGAGCTAATCTGACTGAACATCTGTATGGGAATACATTAAACCACATCTTTTGACATGAAAAGGGCCTTAAGGTGTGTCCCGCTATATTTCAAAATCTTGAGGCCCTGTCATAAACAGGGTCTAGTTTGAAGACCTTCATTATTTTCAGTCCTAGTACCCCACAGCAAACCTGGGAAGAATGTGGGAGTTGTTAACAGGGGCCCCTCAGTGCTTTTTTGCCTCGAGGCTCCCTAGCAGGTTAACGTGGCCATTGAGCCTCACCTCTCGTGCGTGGGTCGTGTACAGGCGTGTGACTCTGGCTCTGTGCCAGCGAGGAAACCCCAACGCCTCAGAGATATCCAATAGCAGCTGCTCGAAGGACACCACACCTCTACGGTTCAACAGGACTGTTACCTGGAAAGCAGAGAGGCAACAATGATAGTTAAAGTACGTAATTCTTTCCCATGTAAATTACTGTTATTAATAATTGGGTACCCCATTTTCTCATGAAGAACCCGTCATAAAGATTTGTAAGTTGTAACTAATGGCTTTATTAATGTTTAATACATTTATTAATGTTGTATTGGTCTGTTGTAAGCGATTAATGAAAACATTTGGGTTGCCAGGTTGTGAAAAGTCCCTTTGCCTGGTTTAGGTTTTTTTTTGAGCTCTTAAGTTCACTGGGAAAACCCCTCTAAAGCACTACCGAACTAAAAAGCATCTCCACCAAAATCTCTTTAACAGCTTATTAACATTTCTAACCGCAGGATCGATGTCTTATAAGAGACAAAAACCCACACGACTTATTAATGTTATACATTTACAATTACATTATTACCAAATAGAAAGGATAAACACCATCTCTCAACCCAAAAATTGTTCGTAAAACCTTTAACTAATCAATAAAGTTTTAGTAAAAAATGTATTAACCATTGATAAAGCCATTAGTTCTAACCTATAAACCCTTCATGAATGGTGCCTTATTTTAAAGTGCTGCCAAAAACTTAAATATTGAGTTCACCTTGCGCAGTGTACTTTGACCACAGGGGCGGACAATGGTGACCAGATGGGGCCTCTCGGCACTCTCCTCTGCATGGCGGGTGTGGAAGAGTGGGAGGTGAGGTGGGAAGTGGGACCTATGAACCTGTCTCATAGGGTGGGGGTGAATGGGCCATGGTTGGGGTGCTCCAACAGCACGCTTCAACAAGGGGACCGGAGGAGCTGGAGCAGGGAGAGAAGTCAGAGATGGACGAACAAAGACAGAAAGCAAGAGTTGGATTATTGAAAGTGTACTTAATAACACTGACCTCATCACTCCATTGTTTCTTCTAGACTTTCTACAGAGAAACTCAAGTAACTCAACACCAGTTCCTCATCCTGTGTGTGAAAACAAATCCGGCTGATCAGATTTGAGTGTTTTCCATCACATGGGGTGCAAGGGCCATTTGAGATTCTTCAAAGCACCTTGCCCTGCCCGCTGAATTATTCAGGCTTCTTTAAGCCATGCAAACCCCCACACACAACTTAACAATGGCTTGCTTGACCTGGTTAGGGCTCAGCGGAATCTGCATGATTAATGAAGCATTAGAAACACGCAGCATCTTTGACGTTTCACTTTCTGGCACTGAGGGAGACACAGAGATGTTAACCGTTCAGTCAGTGCGGGGTTTGCGTTTTGTTTTTTTTCCAGATGCAGAACAACAGACAACGGGGGGCTTTCAGGACCCTTTCAAGCTAGTAGTAACTGTCATGTAAATCATACTAGTTTACATTTTTCACAGCTCAGGTAGAGTCACAATCTTTAAAATCTTTACAAGGTTAGTGTAACTGTGGTCTAGTTGCATAGGCATACATCTTACAGGCATGAATTGAGACATTAGATTTTAGAAAACAGATTATTTTTATTAGTCTTGACTGTTTAAATTATTTTGAATAAGTAATCCATTGAATCCGACCATCGATTTACCTGCAATTCTCAATTTACGTGCCGCTTCGCATCCGTACCGGGCTCTCTGTGATGGCGTCATGACTTTCCAAAACAACACATGAGCTAGAACAACTCGGCGGCATTTATTTTATTATTCGCTTTTATTTCTCCATAAGTTGCTGCGGTCATGTCCTCAGGCAGTTAACGTTAGTCTCCAGTAACGTTAAAGGTAACGGGATGCGCTACGAGATGACTGGTGTAGAGTGGTTGCTATGGATACACGTCAAATTCGACGGCCAGAGAGAGAGAGAAATACCGGAACTGAGCGATTTTTCCATCAAAATAAAATATTTCAAATAACTGGATTTTCTGCTGTGGGGGTGCCTAATTACAGAGCAGTATACTTTTTAAACAAACATGTTTGCCATCTACTTTAGACTGTCATTAAAGCGTCCAATTTCTCCAATCAGTGTACTTTCGGCTAGAGGTTTTATTTTGAACGCTCTTACCGGAAATGTTCTTCTTTACCTTGAAAATACTTGAAACTGACGAGAAGACCAGTTCAGGTGAGTGAGAAGAAGTTTCTGATAAGTGTTTTTCAGAAAAGCGATACCCTTGCGTTAAAGGTGCTGCTTAACATAGGCTCAATAAAAACACCTCTTATTGGTGTCTGGTGTTATTTTATTAGCTAAGTCAGGTGTAAAAATATTAGGCTATAAAAAAATAACCGATACATTTGAGGGGCCTTGAGATGATCAACAGGAAAAGAGGAAAAAACACATTTCTGCTCCATAGACTTTCTAATCTAATCTTTGCTTTATTCTTGTAAATTGCTGGATTTCTTACTCCCTCAATACATTATTCTAATAAAACTGATGGGGGGGGGGGGGAATCAGTCTTTTGCTTAAGTAGATATAAATGGTAAACATATGCAACCTCTGACAAGGGGTTGCAAGTAGTGCTGCCATTTAATAAAGATAACAATGTCCAAAAAATATTTTTAAAACAATAAGCCTTACAAACCTATAACAGTCTATTATTTGAGTATTTGTAGAAAATAAATTCTTCCTCAGATTGCTAAAACCTCCAAATTAAAAGAAACAATGAATGTAGCATCGCACTGACAGAGGGGAGAGGTACTGCCAGTCTCAGGGGCAGTTACCATAGTTTCTCTGATGGAATCCAATACTCTGCCTCAAACACACACGCACACAGAGGTTGATCTTTTAATGCTCTGCCCCCCACGGCTATGTCTCCAAGGATACTGTTAATATTGGATCAGTAAGCAACGACTCCTATTCCGGCTTCTCATCCTGGACTCACTGAGACCCCACTGTGTATGTGTTTCATGTCCTTATATCCCAGTGGGCACTGACCTGAATGCACAAGGACCCATGGGGACTTGTGTCACTGTGGGGACACATGGGTAGACTGTTTTTTGAGGGTTAAGACTTGGTTTTAGGGTAAATGTTGGGGTTAGGTTTAGACATTTAGTGTGATGGTTAGGTTTAGGGTAAGGGGCTAGGGAAAGCAATATGTCAATGACTGTCCCCCACGGTGATAGTGAAACAAACGTGTGTGTGAGACTGTTTCAAATTGAAAACAAAAGTGCTGAATAGTGGTAATCCATAATCATTTATTTCTTTTGGCCTTATAGTTTTAGGATGTGTTTTCTTCTCCTTTCTACACCTTCATTACAGACTGATAGGCAGCTCAGAGGGAGCAAGGGGAGCGAGATGTGCAAAGACATGAGTCCCCAGCTGGACTCACACAGAGGCCATTGTGATTACATAGTCAGGACCATAAACCCCTATGCCACAAGGGCACACTATTTTTTCACCTTTCATCTCTTCATCTTTTTTTTGTCGTGGTCAAAAAATGTTGGGCTCCTGCCGGATTAATGTTGATTATTATTTCTTTTTTATGTGTTTGCGAGTCATTTTACAGTACTACGGTTTCTCACTACTTTGTCATAATAGCACTAATTCTCTTTTGGGATTGAAAACTTGAATAAATAACTTTTTTGTTCAAATTTGATCAGTGGTGGTAAATTTAATGTTGCAGTATGTTGCCCACAACTGCCAAATCAGGCCTGTACTACCAGGAGGGAAATAGACTAATGGTGCACTACTAGTGTCTGGCCAGCAGATGAGGCAAGTGTACGTACTGAATGTTGCAGCAGAGAGGAGATGCAGAGGCACGGTGATCCAGGAAAGGGTCAAGTGGTTCCCTGGAAAAACTACCCAGCTGAATAAACCTAGGTCAATTATTTTGTCATTACATCATAGTAGGTTTATATTCTGAGATTACTTGTAAAAGCCCATAGTGGCATGCAGTGGTATGATACACCACAGACATTTCAAAGAAGAGGGAAGAAAATCTGTCCTTGATTAACTCCGTTCGTCTGTTTTCCCTTCTTTTTCAAATTGTTGCTGTCTCACCGGAGGCTTTACGGAACAAATCAAGGAATGCAATCTTCTTCCCATCTGCAGAGGTAACACAAAACACACGTACACACTCACTCATAATCATTATTCTGCAGTGCGTGCCAACAGCTGTTACCACAATTCATGGTACCACTTTCTAATAACTTCTAACAATGGACTGTTTGGATTGTTGTAAAACCCCTTTATTAATAAGGACTTATTAACCTTTAAAACTGCAGTTTTAATGGGTTATTAGCCCATTAACCATTAATACAGCCATTAGTTACATTTAATATACAGTCTACTAATCATTCCGTAACCTGAGTCATGTAGAGTCACGATGCTGTTCAAGCTTTCGCCCTTCCACTCATGTGATCAACTTTCTGTCTTGGTACTCAAGCTCTATTTGGACAAAGGATTGAGAAGTGCAGATATGTGCAGCCAGCGACGTAGAGAGAGGCTGCAAAATGAGTGTGTGTTAGAGAAGGGAGTGGCAACGTCCAGATGTTTGTTTTTATTATTCACACAGATGCACATGAAAGCTGGAAGAAACATCAACATTCCTCTGTTTATGGCGTTCGTTGTCTTCCTTTAGCTGTTCAGGGATTTAACCCTGTTCAGCGTTCCAGGCCTACCAGCTTTTTGCTTATGTTACTTCAATGTAGTTAAACACACACACACTTACAGATGCCTGCCTTGGATAAAGTTGTGTGTGTTAAGGCCAAACGCAGGAGGTGCAGGGTTTGTCTGGACAGTAAATGGGCTATTATCATATTCTAGGTCAACAAACTCAGCAGCTGTCTAACCTGAAAAAATCATTTTGTTATGTAGACAAAGAATTCACACTAAGATTCTGCACAGACAAGATAAAGACGTTGCTCATGTAATTGCTAATACATCTGTTTAGAGCACTATATCAAAGGATTGCATAAGGTCAAGCACACACCCACACACATGTTGAAAATCACTTGCATAGCCGCAGACCGCCTGTGAATGTATTCTAGGCCAGAGTTCAATGATTTCCACCGCCCCCACCCCCCTTTTCTCCACGTGTCTCTCTCTCACACCTGTTTATGTCAAATGTCAGACCCATGCACGCCAGAGATTCGTTCCGTCACACACGTCAGTTTGGACACGCTAATAGATAAGAGAGAAGGGAAGCAACTGGAGGACAAGGGCAGTGGGACAGGGTGTGTAACATGATGTGATGTAACTATTGGCTTCCCCCCCTGTCCCTGCCCTTTTCAGAGCAAAAGTGTGTGTGTGTGTATGGATGTGTGTGTGGCAGGAAGGGGTGCTGGTTTCTAATGTGTTTATTACACAACTTCCAGCGATCATCAGACCATCTGCAGATAGGGGAGTTTCATTAGACAGAGACAGAGGAATGATAATAGACATTTGTGCTTGTGAATGAATGCTGCTGCTGTGTGTCTGTGTGTGTGGATGTCTGTGTTTGTGAGGACTGATTTGATTTTAGTCCTTGGGAGTGAGGACATTTTTTTGCAAGTAAGGAGGTGTTGGCCTGTGACCAAATCTACCATGGGCTCTTTGAGGGGGACCTGGCCTCAGGGTTAAAGGGACAGTTCACCCCAAAATCTAAAATACATATTTTCCCTCTTACCTGTAGTGCTATTTATCCATCTAGATTGTTTTGGTGTGAGATGCCGAGTTTTGGAGATCTTGCCCACAGGAATATAATGGGACTATATGGCGCTCAGCTTGTGGTGCTTAAAGTTCCAAAAAAACATCTGAAAACTCAACAGTAACGTCTCCGAAATTCATGACCTGATTACTCAAGATAATCCACAGATTTGTTGTGAGCAGTTTCATGTAGGATCTACAGTATTTTCTTATTATCAATAGTTCCTGCATGAAACTGCTCACACAAGGTCTGGTCATATTTACTGTACAGACATGAGAGCAGTATCAATCTTATCTGACACTTGGCAACAAAGTGAAAAAGCACAAGTCAAAAACTCAGCAAATCTGCTTCATCGGGACTGTGTGGGTGGGGTTTGGTCAGATATGATTCACAGAGGACTTGCAATCTAAGCAAACGACCCCACACCTCTTATCCCATTTTGATTTAAATGTTTCCATACAATCTGATTGCTAAATAGGTTTTCAGGGCCTTTAATAGATAAGGCTGGTGTTATTATTGTCAACAAACCCATGAAAAGACCAAAAGCAACAATGCATTACTCTGTCTCACAATACTTTTCAACTTCCCTACCCTGTCTGGTGTTGAGCGGTCAGCTCGTTGGATCCTGTGAAGACACAAATCTTTAGAAACAGGTTAAAAATATATACTTTAATTTTCATGTAAGGCTAAATGATTTCATAAAACAGCTGGGCACTGTAGTTTTTAGCTAATGTTACTCAAACAGGAGTAAATATCGCATTTGTAGGGACTCATGCTCATTTGGAGTATTTACTGCACCGGGATGACGTTAAAGTACAGTGCACATGGTCATTGTAATGAAGGAACATGCCACCCAGTACAACATTGTGACTCACTGATGTGTTTGAACTAAATTGAGGTATGTGGCACAGAGGAATAAGCTACACAGACAATACTTGTTAGAAATATCAATTCATTGTTGGTTGTGGTCTTTTCATGGGATTTGTTAACAAGAATAACAGAATATCGGCAGATTTATCCCTTAAGACTTGATTAAGGCAAAATCTTCAGGGAATTAGTGTGAGACAATGTAATGTCCTTTGTGCAAAATAAGCATGAGTAATAAACCAATCTTCCAACATCCTTATCTTGACACTCATGACTACAGCTCACTCTGCCATCACGAGCGAGCATACATGTGTGTGCACAACACACACACAGTATCACCCTCTGTGCTCTGGCAGGGCAGACTGAGGTCAGTAAAAGTCAAACAAGCACAAAAACAGGTGGAAAAACTGAGGAAGAAGGATCACAGAAGAGAACAGTAGTGAGGCAAGAACAGGGGCACAGAGGACCATCATGACATTCTTTTCGACCTTCAACCCCCCACTGCAATCAATCACCTCCCCTTTTTTCCCTTTTTTCTTCTTTTTGACAGTGGGGGTTTGTTCATCAACCCCTCCTCCACCTCATCCTCCCCCATCGCTTTTCTTTACTCTGCCTTTTATTCTCTTAAGCTTGGGCTTATTTACGGAGGCCCTGTTGCTCTCTCTGATGCTCCCTCTCTTACTCCTTCTCAGATGTTTAAATTCTATATGCTGGCATGCCCGTAACTAAGTACAGTATTGCCAGAGCCATGTTGTACAAGGTTTACAGTGTAGATGCAGTCATTCAGCATGTAAGAAAATACAACATAGCTATACACTATACTGTTCTACATTTATACGTTACTATACTACATAGAATACTATAGAGACAAAACAAATCATTTAGAAAAAATATAATCCACATTCAAATTTACTTTATTTGCATGGTAGCCATTATTGCAAAAACAAGTTTATCTCACACACTCACTCTGCCTCTTTGTCTCCATCCCTCCCCTAACTCCCCACCCCTCCCTCCTCCCCTGCAGAGAGCACACAGCCTGATGACATCATGAACAGCCGGTATAAATCTAGCCAGTAGGCATGCAGCTTGGCCTGTGGTGCTGACTACACTCTCTGTCTCTCTGCCTCTTCTCTCACTCTGTCCTCCTTCGCTTTGCTGCCTCACACACACACTCTCACAGTATCTCACGCCCCCATTCCTCCACACTGCTGCAGACATGGCCGAGGCTTTCGTTGGCACGTGGAACCTCAAGGAGAGCGAGAAATTTGATGAATACATGAAGGAGCTGGGTAAGTGTGTGTTTTGTGTGTGCAATATATGCATGTGAGTGTATGCGCGCATGCGCATGTAACAGGAGAAGATGCAATGCTGCCAGTGCTGCATGTGAGCACATGTAAAAATGGGGCTGAGAAGATAAATGGTTTAAGGTGTGTATGTGTGTTTAAACTGTTTAAGCATCTGATAATGTAGTGGGAAAAGTACAAAAGATAAAGGGAGACAATTAATAGGTAAATAAGGGAGGAACCAGGATGGAGAATTTAAAAAGAAGACGTAGAAGAAGAAAAAGGGTGGAAAGACGAAGAGGGGCAGAGAAAGAGAAGAGAAAAAGAAAGCAGGAGAAGATGGGAACCAGAGGGGGAGGAAATAGAGGAAGAGTGGTTGACCGCATGGCCTAAGTGCTGGAAAGGAGGGAGGGGCTCTATTTTTAGTGGAGAAAAAAAAATCAGCCCCACTGTGAGAAACTGAATGGCATTCACACACTTGAGCATAATGTGGGCGACCTTCGCTGAAAGCTGTTCATTGTTTGAGGCTATGGGAGGAGGTGAATATTAAGACGGTCCCAATGCCTAATGGGATGAGACTGTGCAGATAAAGTGAGCTCCAAAATATCACACACATAGTTTGGTGTGTGTGTGTGAGATGGGAGCAGGTGCTCTGAGTTTTACAACCGCGAAGAACGACACAAAACTACTTGACTTTGTGAGGTTGTGAGTGTAAGAGAGATTCATGCTCAGTGACCTCAGAGCCATATTAAAATCGACCTGTCTTATCTGGTCACCGCAGAAACCAGAGACACTTTTACCTCTAACCCCAGTTCTCTTGATCAATGAGGCATCTGTGCGCGCACACACACACACACCTTTACTTATGTCACTTTTGGGGACATTACATAGACTTACCTTAACCTTAACCACTGATCCAAAAATCCGCTTTTACCAAATTGGGGACACAGCTTTTAAAATGTTTTTGTCAAAGAAGGTAGCCTAAGTCAGACCAAAACGCGCACGCGCACACAAATTGAGGTTTTGTTGTTTTAATTGTGGGAACGTAACTGTCATGGCTGTTGCAGATGGACTGGATTGTCAACCTAATAAACAAACTGATTTTGACTTGTAAGCAAAGGGCGTCAGTTGCTTTTATCAAATGAAATAAACTCTTTTGATCCCTAACACAAGCTCGCGCGCACACACACCCCCTAAACCGAAAGCAAATCATCATTTGCACACATACATGCCCAGACAGGGAGTCATGTCAATAGGACATGTTTGAAGAACATGCTGCAGGTTTGGACAGTAGACAAATAGAGATTAGAGAGTGTATCAGTTGAAGGGGAGTCAAAGGACAAATGCATTGCTATTGGTTTAATCTTTCCTTAAAATATTCTCACTCTGGTAATATTAATTATGGAAATATTTACGTTATACATTAATCAAACTATTCAACAGTGTTTTAGCACATATAATTTAAGGGCTTGGGATGGTTAGTTGGTCCTCCACTTTGATCAAGAGTGAAATATCTCAAATGTCGTATGGATTTTCATGAAATTTGATTTTACCCAAAACTGTAGAAACATTGCGGTGCAACATGGCGGCCTCAGTGGACAGGGACCCGCTCTCTCTGTAGATATATACAGCTTATTCTAAGGTAATGGGAAATACAATGATTCTTATTTTCGGGTGATTGTGCACTAATGAAAACACACTTATAAATATTATATTCAATTTCTGCCAATAGCTGTTACAGACTGGACCTTTTAAAACTAATGACAATCCCATCAGCCTCAGGTGCAGTCGGTTTACTGCTAATAGGCATGTAGATTGCTAATGTTAGCATTTAGCCTAAAGCACGTCCGTGCCTAAGTACAGTTGAGGAAAGGCGTTGTCAGTTTGTTTAATCTGTTTATTGGTTGTGCTTCGCAGCCTCACTGAGCTGCTATCATGGCTGTAGGCTCTAAATCATGTTTATTATCCCCTACATCCTACCCCAGCACACTACATTACCCATATGTCTTTGTTTTCTACAGGTGTGGGCTTTGCTACACGTAAGGTGGGCGTCATGACCAAGCCCACCACTATCATCTCAGTGGAAGGTGACATGGTGACGTTGAAGACCCAGAGCACATTTAAGAATACAGAGCTCACATTCAAGCTGGGAGAGGAGTTTGATGAGAGCACCGCCGACGACAGGAAGGTTAAGGTGAGTGGTCAAAGGTCAGGTTGTTCAGACAGGATATCACTGAGGAATACCAACACTCAAGGGCTAAACCTCAATTTAACAATGTTAAATCTTTGATAAAGTGTGTTTAAGTGGCTCTCTGAGACATGCACATTTTAGAACCTCAGCCTCCTCAAAACCCACTATACACGTAAAAAATGCTGAAGTATCCATAAATATATGAAAGTTAAAATTACAGTCATGCGGTTGACTGATGGCAAAACAGACAACAGTGACTGGTCACAATTGGGGGTTGCCATTTTTGTTTTGAATGTGAACAAGAGGAGGTGGGTCAGTGAGGGCCATAATTTGCAACCATAAAATGAGACCTAGGACACAGAAACCTTACCTTATTCTAATTTAGAGGGTTGACGGGAAAGACGAAATAACACATTCTTCCTCTTACACATAAAAAGCTAAATTTACGAACAATTAAACACATTCTTAATCAATTGAATATATTCAGGGGTTTTGCTGCTACAGCCTGACATCGTCTGGTAAGACCAGTAGCTTATGGCGGCGAATGTTAGCTTTAGTTTGGGCTATAACTGACATTAGTGAGTCCGTTTACTGACTTTACGACTCTTCTCTGCTTGTACAATTGTTACTAGGTTTTTAGCATTAAGTCATTTCTTACATGTGATGTCTGCTGTCCAGCTAAAGTTACATAGTTAGCTAAAGAATAGCACTGCTGTAGCTGATTCAAGGCAGAGCTAATTTTAACTACTTTATATAGTGTTTGGTAGTTTAATCTGTAACAAAGCATTATATTTTATAAGGTCATCATGTGTAATATATAAAACTTAATCTGCAAGGTAGCCTATATAGCTATAGGTATCAAATAAATGTAGTGGAGTGATAAAGTTCAGTATTTGTCTCTGAAAAGTTGTGACGTAGAAGTATAAATAGCATAAATTATAGTAACACTTAAGCAAAGCAAGCACATCAAAATTGTACTTAAAGAAACTTACTTTGTACCATAAAATGGACCATTCATGAGATGATTTAATATAGCCTTGTGTGTCGTATACTTGGGTGTAATAAACTCTCTCTTTTTATCTCTCTGTTGGCTGCAGTCCTTAGTAACAATAGAGGATGGGAAGATGGTGCACGTACAGAAGTGGGACGGCAAAGAGACCACACTGGTCAGGGAAGTCAAAGACAAGACCCTCACACTGGTCAGTGCTCACACAAAATGTGTACATACATGTGTCATCTGTACAGTGTGTGTGTGTTGGTTGTATTTTCACTGTCTTTCTCTCTAAATCACAGACACTTTCAATGGGAGATGTCGTTTGCACGCGTACCTACGAGAAGGCAGAGTAAACACTGAGTCCACACATCTACCTGCATCAGCTAAAGCCCTGCACCCCAATCTTCTTAGCAACCCCACGTATGGCTGCTGCAGATTCCTCTGAATGTCCCTTCATACTGTAGGCTCATTAACATTACTGCTGATTGTGACCTCCTCTTTCTCTGTCCTTCTCTTTATACTGTTGTTCCTTCTACTGTAAGAAACACTGAATAAATTGTCGTTTTCTTCCTCCAAAATTCCAGGTCTGCAATTTGTTTTAAGAAAATGTGTTATGCATGGTGCCATTGATAAACCTGGAAATGTGTTTGAATTTGAAAGTTTGCCATTTGCGACCTGAAAAATAAAGTGTCCACACTGCTGTACAGGCTGGTAAAACAATGAAATTCATGTGTTGTTATTCTTGAGATGTATAGTGTTCATACATGGTCCATGTACGTCTGAAAACACTGAAATTAGCAAATATCCTTGAGGAAAATTTCACATCATTCTCATTTATTGTGGAATTTCAGTAATAAAGTGTCATTTATGTTAATTTTTTGGCAGCTGCAGCCCAAGGCCACAGTATAAATTCGAGTCGCTGTTGTGAATTCGGAGCAGAACTTTCTGAGTGTGGTGGGCCTGAAAGTGCTCCAGGGTGAGCTATGGTTAGTTGTCTCAAAGAAAACAGCAGATCCAAAAAATGTGGCCAGTTTAACAGGCACTCACAGAAAGGTTAATTATATCTCAGCAGCTCCTGCTCCTGTGTCCGTGTGTGTATCTTGCCTTTGCTCTGGCTAGGTGAGGGGAAAGTTTTGTTTAAGCTTGTACTAGATGTGCCGGTACTGTTATGTGTATGTATTTGTACATTAGGTGTATGTGTGTGCTTTCTAATTTTGGCTCATTCCCTCCCACAGTAGATTGGTGTCATGTGTTAGCGACAGACTGCCAAATAGAGGCAGGGTGAAATGTGCAGGATGATCCAGGCCACCACCTCCTGACGTTGCCCTGAACTGAAATGGTTGCAAGAATGTATGAATCACACAAAATGCAAAAATAGAAACTGTGAGTATAGCCTCTTTGTATCATATACGTATCTATATCCATATATTAGTGTTAAATAGAAACTGATAAATGGTAGAAAAATTCTGCTCCTGCCACTCCAAGAAAGACCAAACCTATTGAAAAAACAGACCATGCCTGAACATTGATAATTCCAGGATAACTACATCTTGTATGGATTCACTTGTGCAGCCACAGATCCAACAAAGCCACAGTGTTTTCTCAGCGGAGAGATACTATCAAGCATTTCCATGAAGGCCATCCCATCTATAGAAGGAGTATGATGAAAGTGTAATAGTTCCCATCTAAAAAGGCCAGGAACGGTTTATATAGAAGACCAAAAATCAAAACAGATAGAAATATTCACGCTGATCATGACAATTCTATTGTACACAAGTACTAATTACAAGCAGAGAAGTGCAAAAAATATAATATTATATATACAAACATCCTATTCATTCACAAGATACACAAATTAGGTAAGTGGGCAAATACATGTACAGTACAAGCTGACTCTTATCAAGAAGATGTTTATAGTATGAAGAGCAAACACATGAAACAAGCAAGCTTTTTTTAATAATTGAGAAAGTAGTTTGGTTAATAATAATGGTAATAAAAACTTAACTCAAAGTCCAGCTTTATGCAGAACTTTCAAACATATCACAGTCTTCGTCAGCATTTCGAGTTTCCTAGACTGAGCAGTGGAAAGCTTTGGAAAAAACTAGAAAGTAGACCTTTAGTCAGGTTTTGTAGCAATGCTAGTGGTATGGCTTTGTGGATGGTGACTTCAGTCTGACTGAAATATCTCAACAACTATTGGATTCGGACTATTTGTGTTTTGAGTTAAATATTCTGCAACTATTGAATGAATTGCCATGAAATTTGGTACACACATTCATGTCCCTCTCAGGATAAAATGTAATCTAGTGCATCTCATCTAGTGCCATCAAGTTACATTTTAAATGTGTCCAATACTTTGATTTATGAATAAATACCTTCAAAACTGATGACATTCCCATCAGTCTCAGCTGTACTTTGTGTTTTACACTAATCTTAAAATGTTGGCATGCCAACATGCTAAACTAGGATGGTGAACATACCTGCTAAACGTGAGCACGTTGCCATGCTACCATTAGCATTTAGCACAGCCTCACAGAGCTGCTAGCATGGCTGGAGACTGTTAGTCTTGTTTTTATGTCAAACTTTATTGAACAAATGAGTACAATCATGCGAGAATTTGTTAAAGGTACAAATCCATAAACATTCTGTGTGGGAGCATAGTTTTCACCAACCATATATTACATGGTGGTTTCATGTTTTAATTTTAGAAACCAGGTTGCAAGTTCTCTGGTCTGTAATTCTTTAATTGTAATTCTAATGGCCATATTAAATTCAACATCTGTTGGGTGCAAACAAGAGAAAGGAGAACGTGAGAGAGTGAAGAAGAGAATGACCATTGAACTGTAGTCATTGCCAGGGGAGTGCACTGGATTTGTGTCAAACTACTGCAGCTGGAAACAATCTATTTAGGTCAAAGCAGCACAAAAGAAATGAGATGCTGATTCCCTCATGTCGCCTTATCTTGTCTTACTTTGACAGGGGGTTATTTTAAAAAAATAAAAATAAAAACCCAACCAAAAAGCTAGTCTTTTCAACTTTGACCTTGTGCGACATGACCCAACCTATAATTCATGTTGTGTAAATCCCTCAGTCCTGGCCTGAGATACCTTACCATACTTGAAAACATTAACTTAATATGACCCCAGGGTGGAACAGACCCAACCTGAGAATTTCCGAGGTTTGTGTATGTGTGTGTTTTGGTCCCCTAAGGACTTTAACAGCAACATTATGAGTTCAAGGTCCAAGAACAAAGACATCAAGAGGCATTTTTTCACCTTTACAAATAAAAACACCTTTAATGGATCTAACAGTTGACATGCAGGAAGAGGGTTGTGTGTGCTAAGAGCAGTCCCCTGAAGGCATGATACACAAACATACATGTATGTACACACAAACCCACAATAAGCAGCAGACAACCTCAGGATATCACCATACCATGAGGTTCCTGTCACGCTCCCTTGTGTTGCATTACACGTCCTGTTTGTGTCTTTACTACTTCCTGTGTGTGTGTGTGTGTGTGTGTGTAGCTTTCTCTGTGTGGATTATTTAAAGGATTTGCATGTCAAACCGCCACCCCAAGAGTCAGCTTTACTGTCTTCATGTCTGCCTAACTGATTTCTCAGAGCATAAGAAACCGGATAGCTGTAAACAATATCTGGACTTCCAGAGGGATAGCCACTTGCTGCCATATTGCTTAGACCTATCTGGTTACATGTCATGTGAAAACTCCTCCCTCTGTGAGTGAGCATGGGGTTACTTTAGGACAAGTGGGGCTTATTGCCTGCTTTTTGTTTGCAGCACTCTCCTTCGTGATCAATTTTGATTTTTTTTAAACTTGATAGGAGGTCTTAATGTGCTTTCAATGACAGAGACAGTAAGCACTTCTTTCCTTGACTTAAATGGGGGGAGGTTTCTATAACAAGCAGTTGTTGGAAGATTATTAAATGATACGCAGCTGGAAATCTGTCACTCCGTCTGTTGCTACCCACTTCAATTTAGCGTCTGTCTGATAGTTGCAGTGTGTGTTTGTGTGTGTTTGAGCCATGTGGCTGTGTCAGCTGTGTTTGTGTGATCTATGTTTCTTGTGTTTCTTTTTCTTTTTGTCCTCTCTGTCGGGAGTGTGGTCGTGGTGCCTCTTCTTGGATTTGCATTCGCTACTGCTGCTGTCGCTCTCAGACTCCTTCCTCTCCCTCTTCCTCTTTTTCTTCATTTTCTTCTCCTGGGAGGACAAACATACAAGAGAAATTGTTTTGTGTGGCAATAAAAGAAACCTGAACAATGACAATGCAGAAATACGAATAAAGCAGAAAGCCGTTTCAATACCTCAAAACCCCAATCACTAAACAATTTTTCATTATATCAGCACAAAACCATACTGTATATGGTCTTTCAAACGATGCTTTTGACAGTTCAAATAAAGCTGCCTTGTGCCTCTCAGTGTAATCAGCCGCAGACATGCACTGTCATACAGAGATGTGTGGGTTGGAGCATCAGATGACTCAGAGCCGAGAGACACAAAAAGAAAGGTGGAGGAGAGCTGGAAAAAAAAGGAAGTGGGAGCCACTTGAGACATTAACTGTCAGATATTCACCTTCTTTTTCTTCTTCTTTTTGTCTGTGTCTTGCTGTGGTGCAACTGTGGAGGTCTGCTGCTGTGGCTCTTCCTCGTCCTCTTCAGGCAAAAGTGCGTACTGCAAGCCCGGAGCAGAGAAACAGTCCTTTGTAAAGTGTCCTGAAAAGAGTAAACATCTATTAAAACTGCTGCAGTGATTTCAAGTACATTTCCCAGTAGAAAGCTGTAGGAAACAAATGGAGTCTCTGTGGTTTGGTTCCCGTTGTTGTCGTACCCTTGCAGCCGCACTTTGAGCACGTTGTGTTGAGTACAGCATCCAGTGTGATCCTGTTGCCTGTGTGATCTCTATACTGCTTACGTCGCCTTGCATCCTGGCTACAATCACACGCAGACAGACAGAGATAGTAACACACACTTCTCCATGCAGAGATACACACACATATGGCAAAATAAAACTGTAAGCACTTACTCTGCCATAACATTGTTTGGGTCCAAGTCCCGCCCTGTCCCCTGATTGACAGCTTTCATTGAGAAGGACAACTTCACCTTGTCATCCCGAATCTGAGTGACAGGGGACAGAGATGCAGTCATCCTTCTAACTTCACTGACACGGCACGGTGTGTCTGAGTACGTGTGTGTGTGTGTGTGTTGTTACCTCTCTCCCAATTACTTTAATCCACACCTGTTCCCCAACATCGACAATCTCTGAGGCATTCTCAACCCGTGTGGCTGACATCTCACTCACATGTACCAGGCCTGTATTTGTCAGGGAAAAACTACAGATATCAATCTTAAATATACAGAAAATGCTGAGCAGACTGATTTAGACACACAAATATGTCTTTGCTGACGATGAAATAAATTCCTTCATTTCATTAAGATTCGAAGATTAAAAAATTTTGTTTCGTGGGCATTAGAAATCTTTAAGACATACAAAATGCTGTTGTCAGAATAATAATCAGAATTAGTTGCATTCATTTTCACTTAACATCCATTCTGAACTCCACTCACTGATTCCCAATTTAAACAAGGTCTAAATTAAATAAAATAAAACATTTCAATCCAAAACACTATTTTTGTTGCAAAATAAATTTGGGGGCAGAATTTATCCCAGTAAAGGTTGCTCAGTTCGCCCTCCAGTGGTGAAAATGAGCAGCTGCTGTTTAGTTTGACGTGCAGATCAAGGACAACTGTGCCACAACAAATCATCATCATCAAAAAATTAACCCTCGTGTAAATATATATATTAGACATCATGAATCTCTTCCACTTATTAACAACACCGCCCTTCCTCAAACCCCTCCTATACTTCTCTACGTGCACATTATCTTGGATTACTTTTACTAGGCAGTCATATTGACTGGAAAAAACTCAAACTGGGTGGAAAATTAACCTTAAAAGTGATTGTGCTAACATGTAAATAAAAACAAGTCAACATATTAAAAGCATCGGCTTGCACTGTAATATATACTCCTCCACAACAGCATATAACACACCAACCATTTCTTGCAATCAGAGAAGAAATTCTTTGGAAATGTTGAAATCCTACTCTAGAAGCATCATGTAGCTTAGGCGCCTTGTGGTCTCTTCTCCTAACTCTGGCTGAGACAGCACTGTCATAGGCTGACACAGACACTATGCACTTTAGGAATGAAGGATGCCTCTTGGTTCCTGCACCCTCTGCACTCGCTCTGCATTGCTTTTGGCTCTGGCCAAAGTCCCATCTCTGACACAGTGGTTTTACCTGGCAGTGGATGCAGGTATTGACTTAGCATCTTGCTGCCACTACGTGTTTCTCTGTTTTATAGTTTTTCTTATAAATGTCCACGTTACTGTAAGTTTAACTGTTGAAAAGCTCTACAATATTTGCCTAATAAGGTTTACTAATTCTTATTGTCTCTGATTCTTACTCTTCTGTATTTTGTAGTGTTTTTTGTCTTCTTTTACTGCCCTATTTATTCATATTATTGTGATTCATGTAAACCAATTTGCATCTCTGACTTTTTCCTTCTGAATAATTAAATATTGCAATAAAAGTCTATACAGATAAATGAGCTTCACTTTTTACCAACCTTCCTTCTTGTATCCTGGCAGTCTGACAAAGGCTCCGTATGTCTGCAGAGAGACCACCTCTCCCTTGGAAATGCTGAACAGTGGTGGCAGACCATCCAGTCCAGCCGGCTCTGTTGCTGGGCCATCACTGTCAGCCATTGTCACAATGGGGGTGGACCACACGTATCAATGAGTGCACCTAGAAGACTGATAATGAAAAATATTTCAATATTTGTAAAATCATAAAAATAGAGGTTTTTGTCCATAGGAAATCCTGCAGATGAATCCAAATCCAAAAAAAGGGTTTGGCGGCAGGATTTATAGAAAACACACATAACATCAGTGTCTACTTTAAGTCTCTGTACTGTTTACATTTTAACACGGTACATTCAATAAATCTTTATAGGAAGTGTCTAACCTAATTTATAATACATTTTTTTGGTATAGTAAAAACCAGTGCATCTGCCCAAATAGTCCATTCCTCCACATTGAACTGAACTAATAAACTATTGGGAGTAAAAAGAGCCAGTTTCACCATAACCTCTTAGTTATAAAGTCTTCATAACCATATAAGTCACCTGTAATATATAGAAATTGTTAAAAGAAAAATTGCATTCAAGGGTTTGAGAGTTATATATCTTTATCAATATGATCTAAACATATTTTAGAACTATTGATTTGCCAGAACCAAAAAGCTAAAAAATGTATTTTAAAAAAATATGATCTATTTTTGTAGAATCAGCCTGCACAGTGATTCTTAGCTGTATTTTGTTCTGTTTGTTTTTGTTGTGTATGTATGTGATATTGTTTAAATAAAGAGAACAAGAGGGTGGATATAGAGGCCTTTAGGTGCCCTCAATAACACAAATAGTGTTGTGATGTTCGGTCAAAAAATATTTAATTTATTGTTGCTAGCAAACTTCCCGTTAAATCCCTCTTTTTTAGAATCACTTTTAAAGGCAGTCTATTAATCTCTCCTCCGCAGTATTTTCCTTGCTCAGGTACTGCAGAGTCCTCTCGCATACGGATAAAATATAGCTGGTTCCCGAGACTTGCTTTGTATGAGGTTCAGAGGAAAATGCTAATTTACCTTTAAGTTACATCTGCTGTAACAGAGCAGCTTAGTTTGAATAGTAAGTTAGCAGTGAGGCTAACGTTAGCTAACTACCAAGCTAACCTGGTTAATTGGATAAAAACACACAAACAGGATAATTGGCCCGTGCGTGAAGTATAAATACAAATGTATAAAATGATAGACTGTGTACAATATAACGCAAATTGGGGAGAAAAATATATAAAAATAAAATATTATTACCTTTCGTTTTAGCAAAGTCGCTTCAGCTTTACATCCGGTGCAAATTAGGCTAACAACAAGCCGTTTAACCAATCATCGCAGTCGGTGCCAGCCCCGACCAATCAGACGCCTCATAGCCAGCGGAAGAACATCTCTGTTCTTCGTTGGTGCTGCGTCGCTCGACGTTGCTTCGTGAAAGACGTCCATTCATTTTTGTAAATTATAGCATCAAAATTCAACACGGTCGCTGTTTCTTGTTGACTGACTCGGGATGATTGAACCTAAGAAGAGAGTGGCGGACATGGCTGTGGTTCCTACCGCCGTGAAGCGGCCCAGGACCGAGCTGGTGGCGGCCGCTCAGGCTCAGCAACTCGTGGCCATGGTACGGACAATACTATAACATACACCGTTAACATTATACTGGTGACTAGAAAAGCACTCATAGCAACATGTTAATGGCGACCAAAACATATACACCATCATTAACAACTGCACATTTACCCAACATGTTCTCAAGTGCACTAACTGGACTAGAAATAGTTTTTAGGCTCACAAACGGGTCTACGGGCCAGCCAAACAGATAAGCAGGAAAAGTAGATAACATTGTGTTAACTCAAAAGCAAGAAGTACTGTGATATGTTTAATTCCCAATCAGCCATACTCAACTAAATCTAAAATTAATGCAGTCTAATACGACTCTCTTGCAATAGGTTATAATGTTCAGTTTTGTTGAAACTGTGTTGGGGAGTCTTTGATTAAATGTTATGGTCATTTTGGAGCCTGTGGCTTCAACTTTTACATGGCACTTCAAATTAAGTTCAATGTCAGTGCGATGCAGTTCTTAAAAAAAAAAAAAAAAGTCACCTTAAAATGATAAACCCGTTTGACTTCCTGTTATCATGCAGCACACGGTGATCAACATGGATAAACTAATTTTGGGTTGGTAGGCTCTAATACTGAAAGATGGTCTTCTTGTTATTGTTCTACAGCACGTATCTATTTAACAATTCCCCCAGCCATAACTTCAGAGTCAGACAGCCACTATGTTTGACCTTTGATGTGTCTCCCATAGGGTCCCCCACGCAGCTCCAGCCTGCAGGCTCCCATTATGCTCATGTCTGGCCACGAGGGCGAGGTCTACTGCTGCAAGTTTCACCCCAACGGAGCCACGCTGGCCTCCTCAGGATTTGACAGGCTCATATGTAAGATATTAACAATTGAACTAGTGCCGACAGTAGAGCATCCCACAGTTCACACATTGTTGTTAAAGCTTATTCATACTCCCAGTTACTGTGAATCACTTGTTGTACACTGTGTTTCTTTGCTGCAGTGATGTGGAATGTGTATGGGGATTGTGATAATTATGCCACTCTGAAGGGCCATAGTGGAGCAGTGATGGAGCTGCACTACAACACAGATGGCAGGTACGAACGGTCATCGATGAAGTAAAACATGGTCGATATATTCTGATAGACAAACAGTCAAAATAGTAAGCTAAAATGAATAAACAGCATAAACTTGAAGTTGTGAATGGGCATCTCATAACCATTGTTTTATATGCATGCAACAATTAAATTATTAGTAACACCCCATCCTTGGAACTTTTTCAATGGCACTTGTCAGAATAAAATATTATTGCATTAGATGCAAATATTAGCTTTTGCCATCTTAAGTTCAGTTATCCATCACTCATATTGGTCTAAACCAAACTACCAAGCAAACGTGACTTTTTATTCAAGTTTCTGTAATCGATGGAGAGCAAAACACATTACACATTTGTTATTTACTAGATGTCTGAGATAATTGGCAAGAGACATGTGAAACTCATGCTTCTTAATTCACGGCTTAATCCAGCGGCATGATCGATGTGTCTAGAAATGCGTTGAGCAGCTGTTTATTCTTGCTGTGCATTTCAGCTTGCTGTTTTCGGCGAGCACAGATAAGACTGTAGGTGTGTGGGACAGTGAAACCGGTGAGAGGATCAAGCGTCTGAAGGGCCACACCTCCTTCGTTAACACCTGCTACCCAGCCCGCCGAGGGCCTCAGCTCGTCTGCACCGGCAGTGATGACGGGACAGTCAAGGTGAGATTTCCAACTGTCATTAGTTTCATTAAATACATTGAGCCATGTGGATATTGGATGATATTTAATTTGAATTTTTATCTGAGATCATTGGGTTCAATTGTGGGGAGATTTAACCCCAGCGCACTCACTGGTCTCAATGATAGACAATGCTTTGGCAAATAAGTGTTATGTTGTTACTGATTCATCTGAAATATTTCATATAGTTGGTTGTCTGATCAGGCTTTTGTTTATGTTTCTCTGTGTGTTTGTCACTGTGGTAGCTGTGGGACATTCGTAAGAAAGGGGCGATACACACTTTCCAGAACACCTACCAGGTGCTGGCCGCGACATTCAATGACACCAGTGACCAGATCCTGTCGGGAGGCATCGACAATGACATCAAGGTACAAAAATATCATCAGTTCAGGGTTAAGACGTATACATAATACTGGCAAAATTGGGATGGGGAGTGTAACCGAAAATCAATCTCACGATAATTTTGTAAGGTTAACTCTAAGTAAGTTAACAATAGTAATTTCTTTGCAACATTTTTTGAAAGCGCCTGGGGAAAGCTTTTACAGAACATATCAGAGAAATGTGGTCATTCAGTGACTGCTATTACTGGTATCTCAAAATGTTCATTTTCCATTTATTGTCCAAAGATGTACATTCATTTAGTCAAAGCTGTACATTGTCGTGTGGCTCTGTGTTCTCTATGTTCTCCCTCCCTAACTGCTAGGTTTTCCCAATAAGCTTAAAGACCAATTAGATGATTACAAACCACACAACAGTGCTGGTAGCTTTTGTTACAGATTGCGATTAAGAATGCTGCGGATATTATACGCTGTGATAGCAGCAGGAAGAAAGGAGATTGCTCACCCTTCTGGTGACGGTGATGAGTTCAGTCATTTAGGATGCAGTGTATCGCGTTTAAAATGAGGTCATCACAAATCCACAGACCTTAAATCTGTAGTTGGTGAAACACATTACATTTTTAATTTGGCTATGAGTAAAATAAGGTTGTTAAACAGTGTTTAGCTCATCGTCAGTGTGCTGTAAACGGCCTCCCTCAGGTGCAGCTAAACCCATAAAACTGTGAATTTGCTGCTACATCCTCTTCACTCTTGCATCTTTTATAATGGTGTTCAAGAATAACACTGGTGTTTTGTGCCTCATTCTGTTACCCACTTCCTCTACAGACCCTGCTGCAGGCTCCTATGTAGTTTTTGTAGTTGACTTGTCATATTGTACGGTGCTCATGTGCAGTAAGAACATCAGTTTTTCTTTTTTCCCCTGGACTCGGACGGCAATCATGACAACTGGCTTTCAGTCTTTGGCTATTGCTACCGATCTGAAAAAGACATATCAGCTCAACCTTACTCTTTACACGTAGGCCTATATACTGTATGTCCTTTTGCATAAACCCTGTCAAAGCCTTTTATTGTGTTGTGCAGGTGTGGGACCTGAGGCAGAACAAGCTGATCTACAATATGCACGGTCATGGTGACTCAGTAACGGGACTCAGCCTGAGCTCTGAGGGATCATACCTTCTCTCAAACTCCATGGACAACACCGGTAGGATGTCTGTGTGTATATTTATAGTATATGCTTTTCTCAGGTCATAACACTGATTTTTCTAAGGCTGAATCCTTTATTTGGCTTTTGTCTGTGTAGTGCGTATTTGGGATGTTCGACCATTTGCACCCAAGGAGAGATGTGTGAAGATTTTCCAGGGCAATGTTCACAACTTTGAAAAGGTAACATAAATCCCTTTGTAGTCTATGGCATATGTGGTCTGCTTAAAATTACAGCACTGATACTACTTTCCACTGCTGATGCCACCCGGGGTGAAGGATTGTATATATTTGGTTAAATACTGGAAGGAGCTAATTATTTTTCCCACCTAGAAGAGTGCTGGTCCACTCAGTGACTTAAGTTTCAAAATTCTATATTCCTAAAAAGAGCATGCAATAAAAAGCACTTGGTACTTTCATCCTGTGAAAGTACACAGTCTGCAACTTTGTTCATAACAGCTGCAGTCCTGCTGGTGGTGTTCACGCTTGTTGTTGACCACGGGTTGCATGACCTTGCCTTTCACCATCTCCTACCTCTCCCATCGCTCTCTGCTGTCCTTTCTAATAAAGAAAAGTTCATCTTATTACTTTACCTGTAGCTCACATATATAGCGATGTAGTGTTCTGTTGCTAATGCATCAGAAACATCTGTTCCTGTCTTTCAGAATTTGCTGAGGTGCTCCTGGTCTACTGATGGCAGTAAGATAGCTGCAGGGTCAGCTGACAGGTGAGAGGCAATGAAACACACACCACATTTACATGCCCTTGCAAACACATAAGCTAAAGGTTTATCTAGTTTGGGGGGGGAATTGATTTTGTTACTGTGATTTATTATCAAATAGTTTCATCTAACTTTTATTGAGAGAAGAAATTCAGTCCCACACATTTTTATCATTCTGCTGTCTTACATGGCTTTTTATTTTTCAGGAAAAGCATAGGTCAAAAGGGATAGAACACTTGGGTATAAACATAGGTTTAAGTAAATGAAGTGAGTATAGAAAGAATGTATGTTATTGAGGTTACTTTCATATTCTTAAACATACACCTGCATACACATACCAACATACTGTATGAACGAATATACATGTCTCCCTATATACACATAGACACTCAAATGTATATATACGACTTAAATATATATAAGACATTAATCTGCCTAGTTTGTGTCCAGACGTAATAAAACTATAATACTGTAATTTAAGAAGGACATTATTTCAGAGGTCCATCTTTCTAGTGGGAAGTGGCCAGCTAGTTGTAATGTTCTCTATGCAATTTACTGGATTTAATCCACCAACAACAGCATAACTTGAAATAAATACACTACACAGAATGTGTAATGCATTTTCTCACATCAGCAGTCATTCTAGCTATTTACTTCTCTGTGTTTATAGATTTGTGTATATCTGGGACACCACATCACGCAGAATCCTGTACAAGCTGCCGGGCCACGCTGGCTCTGTCAACGAAGTGGCCTTTCACCCAGAGGAGCCTATAGGTGAGTCAAACAACTGCTTTAGTCTAAGAGTACACGCTGTAATACATGTTATGAGAATGGAAGATTTGAGGAACAGGTTAAGTTTTTGAGCAGCGTGAGCAGAGAGCCGGTGGATATGGAGGGAAGATCATTTTTATATTCCTGTGGTTTTGCCAGAAATAGGAGTGTGGTCGACACCCAACACTTTTATTTTCTGTCTGTTAGATTTTATTTGACATTGCTGGTTAGTTCACCTGAGGCTTATGACTAACACTAAGAGTTTAATCATCTTTTTCTCTTTGTCCCTCTACACAGTGCTGTCTGGCGCCAGTGATAAACGGCTCTACATGGGAGAAATTCAGTAGTGTGTGTAATCTTGGATGAGTGTGTGTGTTTCCTGCAAGTGAGGGTCCTGCTTTAGAAGTGTATGCGTGGTGTTTGACAGTGGGTTAGGAGACTCTCTAATTTCATGTGCTTCAGCGTGTCACAGAACAACCTCAGGACTGTTTGAAGTTTATTATGCTCAGTCACAATAACCTCCACAATGACTTGTTTTTTTAATCCTGATTTATTTCTTTTTAATAAACTTCAGTATTCTGTAAAAAGAGTGTATTAGATTATTTTGTCATTATGATGCTTTCCTGTGTTTGTAGTAGTTTTACATGCAACCTTCTGCTGGTTTTATCCACCAAACCTGTGTGATCTGTCTTATGCACAGACAAAACAAGTTATTTTATATAATTCATCCACTTTTCACTTCTTGCAGGTTAACACATTAATATTGACAAGAAGTTGATCGCTGAGGCAATATGTAAGAAAGGACAACATATTGTTTTTTCTGTGAGAGTTAAATATTTCAAATGTGGACAGGAAGTTTATGGTTTAATTTTTCAAATCTGTCCTGACCCTCTCAGTTATTTGTAAGTATGGGAATTTTAAATGTATGAAACAGGAATAAATTAATCGAAATTGTCATGGTGGGCGGTAAGCAGCAGTCTTACTTTTGAAAACATTTTGAGACAACAAATCACAAGGAAGGCTAAACCCATCTGGACTATCCTCTCTGGGAACTGAAGGAAAATTAGGTGAAGAAAGTTCAAAATGTCATTAATTCTATGTGCAATTAGTGCACTTAATTCAAATATACCATAAACTGTCTGTTCCCCACACAAACTAGCCCTTTATCTTATCCTGCACTTTATCTTATTCTTATTTGTTGCAGGTTTTTTTTAATTAAAAATCTCAATAGTATACCTCTACATACTTTTAATATCTAATTTATTCTTATTGTTTAATTATGTTTTTACTATTTCTTTTATCTGCCTTTCTCCAAAGAGAATGTCTTCTTGTCGGACAGCAAAGAGGTGAACTGAACTGATAATTTAAAATTGAAAGGACCATATTAAGAATGAATATATAACTTTTTTAAATGCTAGTGCATTTTTCTGAAAGTACTTCTATAAATATATTTCTTTAAAAAATAAGGAGTTTTATTGGTGGATCTTTTTTCTCCATCTTGGTATGTCCTCTTTAAGTGCAGGAATAGAGCTTTTTCAACCTGTGGATTAGTGATAAATGAATCAGGTCAGTTTAATTAGCACTATACAGAGTTACTGGCATGTGACTGCAGCTGTTCAAATTTTTTCCTTCTCCAGTCTAATTATGCAATGAGCACGGGTTTACTTAGCTAAGTAGGGCTTTGATTATGGGTCAGTTCATCTATTATAATTAAATATTGTTTTGCTCTGTAGTGAGAGGAGGCAAGTGTGTTCACCTTTCAAACACAGGCAATTGAAAGTGCTTTACATAAGGTGAAGACGTGAATCAGAACAACATTTAAAAACAAAAAAATCAGTTAAAATAGAAATTGAGATAAATGGAAATAAACATAATAGACTAGAAATACAATAATAGCACAGTTACAAGTTAATCAGTCAAAGGCACAGGAACAGCAGAGTAGGGTCCATTATGAAAAATATTATACAGTTTAAGCTGAACATGCTTTAAGGGACATTTCACCCCAAAATCTTACCTGTAGTGCTATTTACCCATCTAGATTGTTTTGGTGTCAGTTGCTGAGTTTTAGAGATATCGGCCGTAGAGATGTCTGCGTTTTATTCATAAGCCGAGTGCCATATAGCCCCTTAATATTCAACTCGCACCAAAACAATAGCACTAACTTACAAAAAAACTACTACGAAAAATATGTAATTTTGATTTTGGGGTGAAATGTCCCTTTAACTGTTTAATCACTTTTTAATTTGAGAAACATATATAAAGTGAACGTAAGACTGGTTGTAGTAAACAGGATATAACATGTAATGGTAATTACCATTGATTGTCACATGGCCTCGCGATAACCGCGTTCGCGGTCGTTATCTGCCTCTTCATCACTGATAGCTGACTTAACTTGTGTGGAGCCCACTTTGTTACCCCGTCGCACTGCTCATGGTAAGTAGCTGAGATTAAACAGGGCCGTTAATTGTGTTTCTTCCGCTCTGAATAACCGCAGGCTGAGGAGACGCGCAGCAGGACCGCGGGTCAGTGCGCTCTCCTCGGTCTGTGTCCACACTCGGATGGAAGTGGGAGGCGATTAGACTTTATTATTTTCGGCTGTCTGAACCTCCTCCACCACCGCGAGACCCCGTTTCTTTTGTGCTTCTTTCGAACGCCTCGCGGGGCTGCTGCTCGGCCGCGCGCACGCACGCGGGTCTGCAGAATCCATGCAGCTCCTCCTCGAGGGGGTCGCGGTGACTGAGAGCCCCCACCCCCCCGTTTCTCTCTCTCTCTCCCCCCGGCTCCTCCTGCGCCCGCCCCGGCACCGATTGTTGACAAAAGACGCCGCGAGACGGAGCGAAGGATCCCGGACCCCGGTACTGGTGAGCTGATCTGCCCGTTAACTTGACTGCTTTCTCTGAACAGTTAGAGGAGAAGGAGACCGGGACCACGGGGGTTTGGTAGGACGAGGACTACAGTTCCTAGAAAACCGTGAGTCACAACGGACTGCTTTGTGTCCGTAGCGGATTGCATGTAGCCAAACGTTAGCCGTAGTAACACTGCGGGGTCGGTCCTCCTCCCCGCAGCCCCCATGTGATTCGGTATCATATGATGCTCATTTCTGTCTGTAGCCCGGGGCAGATTATGACAGCTTTCCGTCTCTCTTTGTGCCTTTGTGTGTCCCCTCTCCGGAAGGTGTGGCCGAGGTGATTCGGTTGTCGGTGGTGGTCGGACCGCAGCAGGCCGGCGTGAAGTGGACGCCCCCCTCCTCCTCCTCCTCTCTCCCTCCTGAAGTGAAAACCACCCGTGATTGGTATTTACCGACAAAAACCAGCGGCCAAGATGGGTCACTCACTGTGAGTGGAAGCGCCAGATCAGCGTCACAGGTGGAGGCGGCGGCCTTGGGCAGGTCTATCCAGCCGGGAATGGTGTGAGCTGAGTCGGCCAGGCAGTCTGGATCTGACCGGGGACCCGTCATTCCCCCGGAGCCTCCGCGGCTCCAAGCCGCGTCCCGAGCCCTCCAAGATGGGGAAGTGCGACGGAAGATGCACGCTGTTGGTGATATGTTCACTGCAGTTGGTGAGTGTGTGTGTTTGTGTGTGCACGGCCAAAGCTGCCTCTCTGCTCACTCACCATAAAGATATAATTAGAGCAGCGTGCGACAGACACGCACATTGTAATCAGGCATTTTTGTCCAGCCACTCCGTACAGTCACACTAAAAAAGCTTTGAGCAGCAGCTGCCGGGGTGCCATGCCACATTACAGGCAAGGGTGTGTGTGTCTTTGAAGCAGAGGGATCAGGGCAGGGGGGGCGCTTTGGTGTCGGGGTGGTCTGTGTGTCTGTAGAGAGAGAGGGGTGATAGCCCCATTCTGGCAAAACCATGTGAACGTTAAGCACAAGGAGGCCCTGTTCACCATCTGGTCTCCATTCTGGAGTTAAAGTTAGCTGTTCCTTGTGCCTACAAATAGCTTGGGACTATCCCACTAAAATGTAATAAGTGTGTAATATGAGACAGTATGAGCTCCTCCTGTAGTGAGCATGATGCAGGCATGGGCAGCAGCAGTGGGAGGCCTGGTTGCCCAGGCTATTGTTTGCAGGGCCGATGAGCTGGTGTGTAGCAGGGGGATTCAGCCCATAGATTCTCATTAGTTTGGGGGAGCTTTTGGGGGGTGTTCCTCTTTTACAGTCACTGGACTGGCTGGTGCTCCAGGCAGTTACCATGGAAACAACTGCGGCAGTCCTGTGTAGTTGTGTCCCTATCACTGTCTGTGTGTGTGTATATTTGGTGTGTGTGTG
This sequence comes from Coreoperca whiteheadi, assembly GCA_011952105.1. Taxonomy (NCBI): domain Eukaryota; kingdom Metazoa; phylum Chordata; class Actinopteri; order Centrarchiformes; family Sinipercidae; genus Coreoperca; species Coreoperca whiteheadi. The sequence goes on from CM022477.1 coordinate 14,325,811, forward strand.
AAACCTTGATTACTTGTGTGTTGTGTTTGTGTGTGTAGTATTTGCATATGTCTTCAGTTATGTGTGTATGGGTCTTTTCCTCTGATGTGTGTGTATGCATGACCCCCCCCCCCCCCTCCCCTAGGTGGCAGCCCTGCAGAGGCAGGTGTTTGATTTTCTGGGCTACCAATGGGCTCCCATCCTGGCCAACTTCTTGCACATTATGGCCGTCATCCTGGGCATGTTCGGCACCGTGCAGTTTCGCTTCAGATACCTCATATTTGTGAGTATATCCCACACCAGCTCCTGTTTACTTTAAATTGATAATGCATGAGCGTCTGTGTACTTTCACACAGAAACCGATATCTGTATCTGTTTGGCAGTATGCAGTTTGGCTGGTCCTTTGGGTGGGTTGGAACTCGTTCATCATCTGTTTCTACCTGGAGGTTGGAAACCTGTCTCAGGTAAGTTCTGTGTGGTGATACTTGTGTGTGATGCCATTAACAACTTGGATATTTCCTCTAATTCGATACACTCTTAATCTGTCTTCAGTTAGAAGAATGGCTTAGTTGCATTACATTTTGATAATCAATTCATTGTTTAACTCACTGGCTCCCAAACTTCTGTCTGTTTGTAACGTCTTGTCAAAGTCGGCATTTAGCAACATGCTGTGATGAGTTTACTCTAAGAGGGATTAGTCCTTTTCCAATTGTTTCATTTGAATGTTTTATAGAGGCCTAAAGATGTAACATTATCCAGGAATTCAGAAGAAAAAAAGCAAAGATTTGAAAGAATAGGCCCGAATTTTGTTTAGCAGAAATATGTTTTTTCTGCTTTCTTACCCTTTTAACCATCTTACATTGTGTCCCCTGAGATTCACCGAGTGACCCCTTGGTGGGGACCTGAGCCCCAGCTTGGGAACCCCTGGTTTAAATCATGTATCATACAAATGTAAAAATATTCTCTGGTACCAGCATCTGAAATCTGAGGATTTACTGCCTGTCTCTGTTTTATATCATTGTAAATTGGTGTGACCTTGGGCTCTGGGAAATTGTGATCACCGTTTTCTGACATTTTGTGGACTAATCGGTTAATCAAACACATAATTGAATGAGGAATCAGCAGTGAGAGTTATCATTAGTTGTAGCCCCGCTTTTATACATGTGTGTGTGTGTTTAGGACAGGGACTTTCTCATGACGTTCAACACATCCCTTCATCGTTCGTGGTGGATGGAGCATGGTCCTGGTTGCCTGGTAACGCCAGTGCTAGACTCTCGCATGGCCCCTGATGACCACCATGTCATCACTGTCTCCGGGTGTCTCCTTGACTACCAGTACATAGAGGTGTTGAGTTCAGCCATTCAGATCCTATTGGCTGTACGTATCTTAACTCGCACTCATAGGAATAATCACACACAGTGTTGCTTTTTACATTCATTTGGCTTTAGTGCACCACAACACACAGCTGACGTTTTATAAACACCGTTAAAAACGTTTGGCTTGAACCCTGAACCTTCTGCTAAAACATTTCCCATGAAACACAGGACAGACACCAGTGACTCAGCCTACAAAACAAGAGTCACCTAATTTCTGACCATCTCTTCTCTAACAGCTCTTTGGCTTTGTGTACGCCTGCTACGTGAGCAAAGTCTTCCAGGATGACGAGGACAGCTGTGAGTGCTTTTGTCTTCTCCTGCAAGCTTGTCGATTCTCTTCCAGCGTCTTGTTCAAGCCGATTAGGTTTACTTGTGTCATACTGTCAAGAAGGCTTTAGATGTGAGTGCTGACAGCTCAGTGTCTTGTCCTGCCTGAGTCATGCTGAGCAATATCACCACCGAGGTTTCCCTCTATGTGATCTGAGCACTCCATCTGTGGGGAGTATTAGAGATGTGTGCCGGAATAGTCCCACTGTCAGAGTGCTTTTCTATCGGCTTGGGTGTGCCATCTGTGTGTCTGAATGGTTCTTCGCCTCATGTGCCCCTCGTGAGTGTTTCACTCTCACTCAATGGAGGAAATTAAGTTCTGTAGTTAGGATATGACATCATAAGCTTGATTTTCTGTTAAAGGAAGTGACTGTGATATCTTAACAGCATGCTATGTCATATTTATGTACATGTCATAACATAGTGGTGATGATAAAATAACATTGACATGCAATATGTTTTTGATATATACCAACCGATATTGGATTTTTGAGGCCAGTATCAATATTATATTATTATCTATAATTGTAATAGTTAAACAAGTCCAGCAATGATGTATCAGTAGATATATAGTTGGTTTTTTTTACACAAATCCATAACATGAATGACAATTTTGACAAGCATCCCGTAAATGTGTTTTTATTATAAATTTTGACCAACATAAGTTCTGAAACTTGTCAGTGCTCTCTGGGGGACAAATTATGTACTGGAAACACTGTCTCTAAATGAACCCAAACTTATCTTACGCATGTATTTTCACAATGTCTTTCTACATACTGGCACATATATCTACACGCGATACCAATACATCTGCAAAAAGCTAATAACGGCCAATACCTCGGCCTGGTTGATTTATCTGTCTAACTAAATCATAAATTAAAGAACATAATGGTGATTTTCTACCTTTTTTGCCTTTGGGCATGAAGAAAGGAAGATTTGTAACAATACAATGTCACAGGAATCATATTATTAAAATGTTAGCTCTTGCCTCTGGAGAAAACAGATCCCTAACTTGTGGTCTATATCTCCACTGATGTAGACAATCAGGGACTTTTTCAGCTGGCATCATATAAGTATGTGCCTCTGTATCGACTGAGAAAGATTAGAACGATGTATCTGCAGATTCTGATGTCACAGTGGATGTTATAAAGGTATACTGAACGCATTATGATACCATCCGATGCCTCAATAGATTTTCACGTCAAAATAAAATCTGATCTTGAAATACAACACTTAAAATAGATTTAAGAGAATGACGTCTTCCCCTCTCTTTCTCTCTCCTGAAGTTGATTTCATTGGTGGCTTTGACTCGTATGGTTACCAGCCTCCTCAGAAGTCCTCTCATCTGCAACTGCAGCCTCTTTACACGTGAGTTACTAAAACAATATCTTCCAACTTTGTTCTCTTGTTCTTTTTGATCTTATTGTTGAACATTTTGCTTTCATGGGGTACTCCAGTGATTCAGTGTTGCACTTCTAAAAGGTTTGGGCCCTCACAGATTAAAATCAATGCAGCAGAGGCCGAGCTATCATGACTCTTAGTCCCCCAGTGTGGGTCAGCGTTCTAGAAAATCTTCATCCTACACTTCCCACTATGCAACTCAACAGGACCATTATTTAGGTGCCTCCCTGCCTCCGAAAATCTTCTTTAAAACCCCACACCTGGTTTGTAATGCATGATTCTTGTTAAGTCTCAAGCCCAAGCTGAGATAACTCTAATGACATTAGCAGGGTTATTATTTCAAACTTTGGAAAGCTCCCTCCGGAGCCACAGAAGACATTATACAACTGTGAATAAATGATCATGACAAGTAAATAAAACTTGATGTGTAAAATGGCTGGAGTGCCCCTTTCACGCAATTATATCAAAGTACAGTATACTGTAACATTGATCTGATCTTGTCCCCTCTGCATCCCAGGGCTGGTTAACTGTTGGTAGCACCCCCTTCAGGCCAAACCCTGACGGTGTCACTGTGGACGGAAAGCGGCGGTTGCCTTGATTACACTCACTCTGTGTGTCACAGTTTACCTGAGGAATGGACTAACCCCACCCGGAGGGAGAGCGATGTCTGTGCTTGTGTGCGTGTGTGCGTGTGTCTGAGAAAGAGAAATACAGCCCTGAATAGAATGTACAGAGCTCAGGGAAGAACCAGCATGCCAGGTGGTGTGATAAGATGAAGGAGAAAGGAGGAGACAGGGGAGGAGAGATACAAGAGAACAAGAGCTGGGGACACCTCTGTCAAATCACCGAAGACACACTTCACTAAACTGCCAGCTCTCAACACTCCCACAAGTGTGTGTGCGCGTGTGTAATGTGTGACTGTGTAACTCCACAGGACTAGCTGGTGCTTTGTGGTTGCACCCTGGACGCTAACCACTTGGTGTCCCTGTGAAATTTTGAATTTTTTTTTGGGTGGGGGGGT
>CM022477.1:14329939-14344873 GCA_011952105.1 Coreoperca whiteheadi
GGGGGGGTGGGGTCACATAATAAAAAGAGGCACAGCTCGTACCTGTTGTTGTTTTAGAATGTGGTGATGTCAAACTAGAGCAGTCTTACGATTCCCATTCCCAAAGCCATTTTTCCTGCTTCCCATGCCGTTAAAACCACCGTTGACATTCAAGCTTTTTACATTACAGCACTGGCCCGCTGAGGTAGTAAAACAGAGCAGGTGGGGCGGAAAGGATGAACCACTTAAAGGATCAGGCTGGCAATATTTTATTATTTACCACAAACAAAACAGTCCTTCATACTTTCGTTCCTTTTTGGAGATGTAAATCTTTGAAAAGAGTCACAGATATAGACTTTCAATTTTTTAAAAAGCTAAACAATTTCCTAAAACTGTAAGTTTTAGCAAGTGTAACTCAAACCGCAGTAAATAGTGAATTTGTTTGGGACTATTCAGCTGCGCCAGCAAGTATTTACAGCAGCAGGACATGTATGTATGTGGGATCATCTGAAAATAAACTACAGTGCCTGATGTCATCATAACGAAGGAAATTGTTCCCCAGGGCAACAGTGGGGTGCATTGATGTTTGAAGTTTTGGACAACATTGGATTTCACAGAGGAGCATGCTAGACACATCAGGTTTGATAGTGGGATTAATTCATTGTTGGTTTTTGTCTTTTCATGCGATTTGTTGAGGATAAGAAAAATATAGAATATCACCAACCTTATCCTTTAAAGTTCTAAAAAAAATCAAGTCAAATGTCTATTGCCAGGATGTTTTGTTTTCAGGAAGATAAATTCAGCCTGCAGATGGCTTTGGGATCAGGCGTTAGTGTGTCTGTGGGGGGTGGGGGGGGTGGGAAGCAGTGGGAATACTGTGCATGTAAATAACCAGCCAATGATTGTTTTGTTGGTTCCATTTAGAAAAGGAGGGTTGCATTAGGGGGTGGGTAGGGCGGAGGGAGAGGGGTACACATCAAAGTCTTTCTTCATACCCTTTTCTCTTGTTCGCTCTTTTTGGATATCCTCGTGCTGCCCTCTTCTAACCAATCTGCAGCTAATTCTCCCTATTGTCTTTCTCATTAACTACATTCATGGTGATAAAGGAGAACTAAGATTAAAATATGTCACAAACATGCATGGCAACATGCTCTGAGTAGTTTTTGTAGATGTAGTTGGAGACAGGAAGGGGGAAGGAGGGAAACAGGTATGAGGTGAAGACCTTATTGGGTGTAAGGTGAAGTTTGAAATAATAAAAATACACTTTCTACATTAAACATGACTTCGGTTGTCGTCTGTAGACACATTTGTCTCACTGAGCGTGACAAAAGGTTTAATAAAATGAGTACTTTCATTCCTAGCTTTGATTACATTATATTAATATCTGGATTATGGGGAACAGAACTACATTTTTGCCAGATTACTTTAGAAGATTATACAAATAATGTATTCTGGTGAGTTGATATTGTACAATGAGGGCTTGATTTGCCAAAATAATGTGATACATTTTATAGAAAGCCCAACATTACCAATGAAGATTTTATTTCCAAAATCAAGATCATCCACTATGACAAAAGTGGATGAAAAAATACAACAAATTACATTAAAACTGACGAATACAGAAAAGATAAAATGGTGCATGCTGTAGTGAAGATTTGAGACATTTTAAACATTGCCATTTTGTTTGAGGTGCAAAAGAGATATCTTGTCTCAACTTTTATGTAAGTATAGAATTAATATATGACTTTATAGGAATCCCTTATAGGAATACACTTCAAACTATTTAATCTAGTATGACTGGACTGCACAAGTATGTTTAGCAGCCTATTCTAAAAATGTCCATAGATTACCATAGATTTTGTTAAAGGGCTGCCATAATCTAGTTGCATTACGTCATCCACACGCCAGTTTGGGACCGTCTTTTCTCCGGTCTCCAGCCTCGGGGTCGCAACTGGCACATTTCCAAAAACGCCAAAAGGGTGTTTTTGTTATTTGAGCCACATGGTCCCCTTTTCACCGTCCACTTACATTCCGGAGGTGTAACGGGGCGTCCAGCAGCCACACACTCGCGGACCGTGTGGCGCAGCACGTTGCCATGGCTGCCAAGCACCACGTTACCTTAGAGACGCGTGTACGTTGTGTATCCCAACAGTCCATCCCCGACGAAATCAATATCCCCATATTAAAAGTAGATAATTGCATTGAATTTTACAGCGTTTTCTATTTTTTATTATCACCAATGTAATTTGGTAAATACCTAAATATAATTTTGTTGTGATATTTGTTTGTATTTCTGTAGGATTGTTTTTTTTTTGTATTTTATTTTAGTGACGTCGTCTGTTCCAGTTAACTAACGCCTGTACAGTCTATTTTAAAAAAAGCTTTTTTTAGTTTTCACATTTTGTCAACAAATTATGTGAATATAGTCAAAAGGAAATCCCTTATAAATGCACCCCACAGTGCAGACTGCACACACATAACAAAGGGACCGGTCCGGCATGGCCCTCCCTCCCCTCCCGGTTGGCGCAATGAACCGCACGCTCTCTGACATCCCTTCCCGTCATGCAGCGCTCTTGCCTGCTCCTCCGTCGAGCCGCCATGTTGTCGGAGTGAAAGCTTGGGGTATCAGAAAGAAACTGGGGCCGAAATCCGCGACCATCCACCCTCTCCGCCGGTGAGTATCACCTCCTGTCCGGCCTCGGCACCACGAGCCATTGCTTATTCACGCATCGGTGCAGGTATTGTATTTGTGGCAGCTCTGCGAGGGGCCAAAGAGGAGTATTTCGTGAGGCTGAAGCGGCTGCCTCCCTTTCTGCTGTTTGCCTCCTTCCTCCCGTTGTGTCGGTCTTCCGCTCCAGACAGCTCTCGGGCCTTTGTTAGCATCCGCGTCACTGGGACCTGTGGGGCTGAAAGGTCTGCAGACAGCTAGAGACCCCCGGGGAGTTATTAATAACAAGACGTTGATGTTCGGGCACCGCTGCCGCTGTTTAAGACAATGTGTGGTGCCCGTGTTTGGCCACCGGTTCGCCCGGGCTGAGCTTGTGTCGGGAGGCCGTGTTATTGTTGGTAGACACGGGCAGTGAACCCTCGTAACAGATCCGAGACTGGCGTGAGTGGATGGAGATGCACGAAGATGAAATCCCTGGCAACCGTGACCTCTCCTCCCACGAAACTATTGCATATTCCTTTTCGTTTTGATGTGTCATGTCTGTTAGGAGATACATTTTTGGTCTGTGTTGAGACACCTAACGTTATCTGCTGCTAGCTGGAGGTTGCCTGCGCGTATTGTCACACCCCTCTCTGTGCGGTGGATTGATCCCCGGTATTGAATAATGTTTAACCTAGTTAGATTATGGAGCACAGTGCCTGGTTCCGTGTGCTAAATTAAACTTGTAGCATTACAAGCCGTGTGCGCCTCGCTTTGGGGAATGGCCACAGTGTTGGATTTCCGGGTGTTTCGCTACCTGACTCCGAGCTGTAGCAAAGGAATAAAGAGCTAACATTTCCTTGTTGTTGAATGAAGAGTAGAGCAAGGAAACAAACCCACAAGTAACGTGACCCATGCGAATGATCACTTGGCAAGACGGTTTGTTTTTTTCTTTTGGGACCGGCCAGCTCCTGGTTGTTTTGTCTTTATGGCAGTGGTGTGTTGCACAGCGGTTTCAGCAGACCTGAGAGAAGGCTGCATGCGTTTGAAGATTCACAGTGTCAGACAGACTCTGGCAAAGTTAATTACTGTATATGGCTCAGTGTAAAAAAGAACTGCTTGTAATTTCCCCATGGCCTGTAGGGACACTTAATGTGAAACTGGTCATTTTAGCAGAGATTAGAGCTTGTTGGGTAAGGAGAGGTTGTAAAATACAAATTATATCCCTCTGACTGCTGAAAACCACTGAGGTTGTTGTTGATCACGACCACCAAACAGATTGGTCCTTGCACATAAGTCTTGGGTTTATCATTGCTCACAAAATGACAATCTTCCCACCAACACCTGGGTTAAAAGACCTTTTTCCAAATAAACCAGTACTGCTCTGTCTCCATTTCTTGGCAAACAAAGTCAGTAACCTCCCTTGTGCAAACTTACTAATATCATTTAAATTGTTCCCATTTATGCAATGGACTTAGTTGCCAGTTTATTAGGTACACCTAGCTTAAAGTGATGCAATCTTTTGCAGTTAATATTGGTTTAGAGAGGTGTTTGTTCAACTTTATGGTCATTTTGGAGGATGTAGCTTGTGGTGTGTGCTACACTAAGAGGTGTTTCTAATATTTAGTCTGCCCTCACTGATATAAATGGGTTGGACAAGATATTAGGGACACCTCTCAGTATAATGCAATACAATTCAACAACACCACAAACTGCAGCCTCCAAAATGACCATGAAGTCGAATCCACACCTCTTCTAATACAGTTTCAACATCACTGAACATTATAACCATCGGTGTGTTTGGCTGACTGCCGACAGGCCGGTCAGCAGTTAAATCACCTGCCTCCTGGGCTGGCTTGCAATGTGATTTTCTGGTTTATATCTGTTTATCCCAGCTCTCTTGTTCTGATTATCGGCAATTAAGTAGCCTTTAATAGCAACCTGCTATTATTCTTCAAAATGTTATGATTACTGTATAATTAATATTAGTGCATATCTTAAAAATGTACTTTTAATTGAACTAATTAGGTTTAGTTTGATATTTACATTACATTCAGTTTTATTAGTACTGTGCTGCAGAATGATGCAGTTCTATATTCAGAATAGACATTACATCAGTTAATTTCACTTAGTAGACCCTTTTCAATCAATGAGGGACTGTTGGTACAGTGAACTGCTGGGGAGAAAATATCTGTACTCTTCTATGGCAGTTTTGGATACAACTGGCTGAGAGGCAGCATCCTTTATTAGGTAGACTAAAACTAATGCAATCGAGAACGACATCACTGCAACAAATCCTACCCTTATGAATGTTATAATGTTCTGTTTTTGTTGCAACCATTTTATAGAGGTGTTGATTCAACTTTTATGGTTATTTTTTTAGGCTGTAGTTTGGTGCTGTTGAATTGTACTGCATTATACTGAGAGGTGTTTCTAATATTTAGTCTACCCTCGCTCATATTAAATCAGAAGTACTAGAAATGCATGTTAACCTTCATAAAGGTAGTTTTTATTTCAGTGTAGCTGTAATAGACTGCATTAGTTTTAGTTAGGTGTACCAACTAAACTGGCAACTGGAGTGTACTTTGACATAAACCAGTTCAAGCTACAACATGTTTTGATATTTTTCGCATCTCTGGTGTAGCCTGTAGTTGTCAAATGTGGAAGGTCCATTTCAAATCTAAAATGACTGATAGATATTGGCCCCATTTACATGTGATTACACAGTGCTTACCTTTTTCATTCATGCAGGACTAATTATATTGAGGGATTTATAGAACAGCGATACTGACTCTGAACTTTGATCATAAACCATTTGGAATAGGAAAATGATTCGATGATGATTGTCTCCTGTCACCACTGTTTATTTTATGAAGTAGGGTTGTTGAACATGGATCATAGTTTGACTTTGTCATGATTTAGTTGCTGTGACCATTAGCTAGTACAGTATAAGCCAACATGCTGGCATGATGACTTAGTTGCCAGTTTGTAAGGTACACCTAAACTTATGCAAAACTCATGGAGTCAAAATAACAGCCCTACAATAAATCCTACAAAGGGTACAATGTTAATTTCTAGTCGAAACCCTTTTAGAAGGTGTTGAGTCAACTTAAAAATAATTGGTTGTACTTTGTGGTGCTGTTGAGTGTGTGGCGCTAATGTTTTGTCTGTAATGTACATGTAGCAGATGTGCTTTTCAAACCACAGCCTTGAAACTGTTACTGCTTATTGAAACGGTAGCAGTTTCTGTAAAAAATGATTTAGAATCTTTATGACATATTTATTGCATGAAAGTTGTATTAGAGTGCATTAGTTTTGGGTAGCTTTACCTAATAAAGGGGCAACTGAGCATAGGGTCGCCATCCTGAATGAGTGAATTCTCCATTAAACTGGTCATAGCTTATCAAATATTTTGTTTGTTCAATGTATTGACCCAATGTATTGTTTGCATGTGACAGAAGTATTTCTCTCTGGACAGGCTGTGGTGGAATGAGCAGTGTGTGTGTGTTGAAGAGGAAAGCAGTGCTCTGGCAGGATTCATTCAGCCCCCACCATAGAACTACATCTCCCAGCATGCCCGTGGTGCTGAGCAGCGGAGGACATGCCCCTCCAACTGGGCAGACCCCTCAGGCCACACCCCCCAGCCAGCAGGTAAAACCATCACATCTTTTACATATTTCATTCATTCATTGACAAACATCTGTCAATGAGGAACATCTCACCGCTATTATGTGGCTGTCAAGTCTGTGCTTTTGGTCTTTTAGTATTACAGCCATTTAAGTGCCATTTATAATGATAGACATTTGTGTTCTCCCTTTCTTGCAAACCGTGTCACAATCCCTACAATTATTAGTTTGCGTCACAACACGTTAAAGGGGCTATATGTAGATTTTTAATAAAATGAATCACTTTTTTTATTGCTTGTGTGTGACGAAGATTTTACCTCACATAAAAATGAGCCATTTGCCAGCTTTCTCGGTCGACTCTGACTGCTAGTGTGCCTCTTTCTTTGAGAAGGCATCGGGTCAGATTTTCCGCAAAATCATTGGTATGGCTGTGATGTTCATATGCGCTCCCGAACCGCTTGCCTACTGATTCTGCACTCCACAGCTAGCGACATGGGGTCCGCTAAGACCAAACAACGACTGGCTCCCAGCACAACACAGACTCCAACACAAACTCCACGAAAGGATTTAAAAAAACAAACAAAAAAGGTTTTATCAGCTGCATCCCGTCAAGCCAAATGAGAATTAGATCAACGTCCGGGTAAAACACGGGTCATGGAGAGACCTCGCTTTGTTTTGGGCATAAAAACCGACCCATAGCTATTGCTTTCATCTTGTTGGACAGGTAAACTAACATTACTGCAAAGCATGTGAAATATATAATCCTTTTGTGCTTAGTTGGCTTAAATTAGGTAAGGTTAGCTTGCGGGCTAAAGCCGACCAGTTGCTAATGTTAGATATCTGACAAAACTGTGTTGAGTTGATAACATCAGCTAATTCATTGCTTGCTCACTAACGTTAACCATTGCAAATTACTATAGTTGTGACATCATGGCTTGCCACATAACTTCACCGGCTAAGTGTTGATTTTTGCCAACAAGAAATGATCTAAAGGTACAAAACAAATGTAAATCGGTTTGTTTCCACAAGCCTGTCTGCCTACTGAGACTGGCGAAGAAGCTGTGTACATGAGTGTTGGCAAATGACAAATCTAAAAGAACGTTACTAAGCAAGCAACGGCAGAGTCGTTCTCGTGCAGGTGTGTGCCGCTGCCTTGCATCACTGTGGGCCAGTGTAAACAAACTGTTCCATTTGCAACTGGGACATTTAGCAGACGCTTTTGTCCAAAGTGACTTAAAGAAGAAAGTCAGAAGAAAGTGAAAAGGCAATGGATCGCTTTCAGTAAAGTAAATATGTCAATAGAACAAGTTTCTTGCCCTCATAATTGCTAGGTTAGCCTTTGCTGGTAGACAGTTCCACATTTGTTTTGTGCCGTTACATAATTTCTTGCAGGCTAGAATCAACACTTAGTCGGTGAAGTAATGTTGCATGCCATAACGTTACGACGATAGTAGTTTGCAAGCCGGAGGCAAACTGACGCTATCGAACGTGAGCATATGAAACATAACAGGACAACAACACAATGGAAGACCCATTCAGCAAGTTACAGTAACGCTACCTACTATGGTGTAACTGTGGCAACGTTGCCATTTATAATATTCCGTCTAGCTCACTAACCGTTTTCGTCATCATAACATACCTTTTGTGATGTTGACATTGCTGAGCTTCTCTGATGGTACACAAATAGTTATTGAAACACCGACATGCTAGCTAACGCTGACATATCGTGCCGTCTAAATGCAGTCAATGTAGCGTAGGCATGCAATGAGCATGGAGTAGTTCAACATCAAGCTGATAACAATATTGCTCTAACATTGTAGTGGGAGTTTGCAGCATGTTGTGTGAAGCCATCTCCTGTGTTTCGCGTCTGTGTTTTGGTCGATATCCAGAGTGCTTGCACATGACTTCGAGCACGAGCTTGTGGTTGCAATCTGAAACCTCACCGCTAAAGGCCACTGAAAACTACACATTGCCCCTTTAAACAACAGTAGCCCACATTGGTCAAGCTCCTTATCATGAAACGACCAAATAATAGCTGCCTTGTTACAGTTGGTAAGAGTCTGTGAAACGGTAAATGTCCATTTGTTACCTTTGCTACCTATTAGCAACTATAATTGTCATTTTCTGCATATCACAACAATAGAAAATAACTGCCAATAATACTAGGCTTGTTTTTGTTTGTTAGCTAAACCATGCTCCTTAGGTTATCCAAGCTCCACATAGCAAGCATCGTCAGTATGGCAAATGCTAATCATAAGGTGCAGCTGGAAGAGCCTCTGCTTGTAAATGAGTAAATTATAATAATACCGCACACTTATTAGTAATTCAGATGTAATCTGTTGACATGGTTTTACTGAATTTGGACATTACGTGCCTAAGTATATCAAACATGCTTAATGTCATCAACTTGGGCTCTGGTCACTTTTGATGGTCATTTGTCATTGATAAGTTGGGGGAAAAAAAACAACTGATGAATGAAAAGGGTTACTTGCAGCTCTAGTTAGGTTAGAGCAACACCTAATAGTCATGACCGCTGTTTGCCTTTCATAGTTGCTCCCAGCCAATCAGGCAGGCTAGCTATGTTATAAAATATGTATTAAAACATAACTGTTATGTCCTCTGTAAGTTAATTGGGACATTTTTTAGCAGTCAGAAATGCAATCCACAACTCCGATACCAGACTGCATTAAGGGTGAACAATGTTATGCCTCAGCTTCAGTGCACTGTAAGGTCCCAAGTGGGATAATCTGTTAAGTGTTTCTAAAATGTTTCTTCTTCATAACAAGGTTAGCATTTGTCGTGAGAAACATTGGAAGAAACAATCCAGTCCATTTGATAAGTAACAATTTAGTCTGATTGAAAGACGTCTTGGTAGCTTGTTATGCTGCACGCTTTGCGTGTACAGCAAATGACCAAGCCCATCTGTTTCCAGTACATGTTGACGGATTCTTTGATGACAGTTTCTTGTGGGGAATTTTGTGTTTACCCTCAAAATGAGTAAGAAAGGAAGTCAACGTAAGCTTTGCCAGTGAAAAGAAATGCTTCCTCCTATTTGGGCGTATTTGCGTTTTTGAAGAGAGGATGTGGCTCTAAATAACTCAAACTACAGTCCTGTTTTGATGATGAATTTTGAAAATACATACAAATTTGGTGTCCTTAATGTGTTCATAAGATTGAAAAAGATACCTGGATGAATTGTTTTTTAATTATCTGGCGGAAAAATTCGGATTATTTCCACCTTGTGTTAAATGTCTTTATAATGTCCAGCAGATTAATTAGTATTAATAGAGATATTGAAAAACAAGTATCCATCCCATATTCTCTGCAAAGAGATTTAAGAATGGGCTTTTTTTCATAGCAGCACGCACAGGACATTAAATCATTTAGTTTTGTTGGAATTTACATTTTGATTAAGCTGCCTTTTGATCTTTTTACTATATATCATGCATGTATCTGCAGTATATTAATGTTGATTTGTATGTTCCACGTGCATTTGAATGTAGGCCTGCTCGAGTTTGTTGTTTTTGTTTTATAATCAACTCTGTAAAACATTGGTAGATACTTAAAGCCCTAGCTATACCTGCATGTCTCAAGTTGTTGCTCAAACACGGTCTGCTTGTTACTGTTGCCAGTTATTCCAGGATAATATGCACGTCTGTGTGTGTCTCTAAGGGTGTGGCGGGTGCTGGACGTTCCCAGGATGACGCCATGGTAGACTATTTCTTCCAGCGGCAGCATGGTGAACAGCCCGGCAAACATCGCTGGCCCACTGGAGATAACATCCATGACAGCCAGGTGTGTGTGTGTGTGTATTTCATGTTCTTATATCCCGGTGGGGAACTTGAAAGGACCCATAGGGACTTGTGTCAGTGTAGGGACAAAAATTGAGGTCCCCACAGGTAGAGACTGGTTTTATTGTAAATGTTAGGTTAGGGTTAGGGGCTGGGGAATGCATTATGTCAGTGAGAGTCCCCCACGGGGATAGAGAAACAAACGTGTGAGTGTTAGTGTTGATCAAGTGGTATAGTGCTGTTATTGTATTATGCAGTATTGTTTGCTCAACGAAACATTTCTACGCCGAAAACTTTATTCTTGAAATACATTTTTTTTATGTAGATAGCTAAATTCTTTGTCCACAAAATACTATTGTTACTAACAACAAAGTGACGGAGGTTGAGGGAAACAAACGTCTTTCGTAGTTTCAGTTCTAAATTTCAAGTTTTAATTGATGTCAGTTTGAACGGTTAATTTTAGTGTTTGTTTGAGGGGAATCATTTATGAAGGTAATTACTAATTAACGCAAGTAAATAAAGTTTATGTTTATAGATTGGTTGCGTATGAGAGATATAACTTTTCATGTCTCACAATCAGGTGCGCTCCATGGACGAGCTGAACCATGACTTTCAGGCTCTGGCTCTGGAGGGACGTGCCATGGGAGAGGTGAGACCTCAGGGTTGATGGTTGGACTGATCGTTGGCATTCATTAAACACGATCTACACTCGGTCATTCTGTTAATGTTGGACCAGTGCCTACAATAAGTTTTGGCTCGTTGGACATAGTGCTGATGTATGTTTGTTTGTATTTCATATTGGGTGAATATTATTTGGCTTCTATAGACTGGAATGCATCTGTAATGAGCTGTATTAACATGCTACAAAAAATAACAAGTTACATTTTTTGTTTTCACCTAGAAATGGCAGATCAGTTTGAACACCGATTTTAAGTCCCCAAGAGTTGTCTTCTGTTGCCAGAAGACAATGATCACAGTAGTTTACAGAAACAAGTTTTTTTTATAGTGAGAAAGGTGCTGACTGTAATAGAAAGGGAAGGGAGATATGAATAGAGATATGGAGAGAAACAAAAATATGCTGTGAAGATGCTAGAGACTCTGAGTAATTCCAAACACTTAGAACTAGTTAGAACTATTCAAAATGATTTACATTTTATAAAATGAAAATAATGAGCCCTAATTGTTTTTATGGTTGCTCTTAGACACTAGCTTCAATTGTGGTAGTGTGTTATTTTGTTTTTGCTTCACTCATCCAGTTGGAATGGCCTGTACTTGTTTGTGGTGCAGTCAAGGGTCAAAGTACTTTCAACTGATGTGTGTATTACTGGAAATTGCTGCTGACACCAAAATAACAAAAGCCAAAATACATGCAAAAGACATTCTGACATCTTATCCCATTAGTAAGATTTGAGGACCTTTTTGCACAGATGGCCAGTTATACAAACTAATCACTGATATTTATTTTTACCATTCTTCATGTACTTGCAATATCTGCGAAACCATTTTTAATTAACCTGTTTCTCCTCTGTGTTGTCCTGTGTCTTTTATAGCAGCTGCTAACTGGTAAGAAGTTCTGGGAGACAGATGACTCTGGGAAGGATGGACCAAAAGGGATCTTTCTTGACCAGTGGCGGGACAGTGCATGGGGGGCCTCAGGTATATACAAGTCTGGCCTTATGTTTGTGATAAGGTGGCAGACAGTCGGCTATTCAGACTGCAGGAAGGTTTGCGAAACATGGACGTTTTTGTTTTTTTTGTTTGTTTTTCTTTCGTTTTTCACAAGCTCATCAAGAAACCAACAGAACAATCACTGTCTGGTGTTCATAAATATATATTTAGATTACTGTCAGACTCAAAAGCTGATGTCAAAATGAGATCACCCTTATTTTCTCCCAGATGATGATGAGATTTGAGATTTCTCGTGTATCATATCAAAACAATGCAGTTATTTCTGTAGGCATGATAAAAGAAACCCCCTGTGTTTCAGAATCAGGACAGAGTCTTCAGTCCTCAGTTTATTGCTGTGGAGAAAGTGATACATATGAAATGCTTTTGGTAGTTAAAAAGTAGAATACATAAAATGCATAAAATACAGTATTTTAAAAGTGCGGCAGTGCATAAATGCAAAGAAAAGAGCATATGAGTTTCGTGCCTGTATGAGGAAAGTCATAACTAGTTAAAGGCAAAAGTGGAGAAATAACTTTTTAGCTTTCTATAAAACGTTTAGCGCTCTAGCTTCCCTGATATCTGTAGGTAATGTTTTCCATAGCAGAATGGGAAACAAAATGTAATAAACCTCAGTAGAGGCAATTCAGGCAGGAGAGACGATTACAAAAAAATAAACAAAGTTGTAACACATGAAAATTCAAAACCCAGGGGGTTTATACTCTAATATAAGACTTCCAGTAAAATAAGTAAAAAGAACTGGTCCAATAATAGTTAAATGAAAACGTCCATTAATAGGATGTATAAAAATAAAAAACTTCAATATTTTCCTGTTAATGGTGCCTATATGTTGGGAAGCGGTCACTTCCCACGTGCGCAAATGTTATTTAACAGTGCCTGTTCCCCTCACGTCAGATCACTCGGTGTCTCAGCCAATCATGGTGTCCCGTCGGCCAGGGCAGGGTTTCCATGGCGGTGGTGAAGTTGGGGTAGGCTCTGTGATGTCACCGCGCTCTGAGAGTGGTGGGCTGGGCGTTAGCATGGTGGAGTACGTCCTCTCCTCCTCACCGGCTGACAAACTGGATTCCTGCCTCCGAAAAGGACCCTATGTAAGTCTTGAAGTCTATTCTCTTTTTTTGTCCATCAGTGTTAATGTCATTACTCATCTATTATACATTCATGTTTACTTTTCAATACTATTTCAGCAACCGTAACACCTTCGAAAACCTCGACTGCACACCCCATCTGTCATTTTTCTCTCACTGTGCGTCCTCACAGCCAGTGATGAAATAGGGACAGGTCTTTCACCTTGTCCATGTCAGTCTGTCCTTCCCACTCTGTACCTTTTTTCTGTTTGCCATATATCACTGTCAGGTTATCAGCACCTCCTATATGTCTGTTGTGTTTTATATTTCTTGTCTCTCTCCATCACAAAGGGGCAGAGGGATGGAGAGGTGGAGGAGGAGAAGAGGGAGAAGCCAAAGGCAACATTTGAAGGAGAGAAACTGAAAGACCTGACAGAAGGTGAAGCTGATGTCATTGGCGACGTCATCAACCCCAATGGGCTGCCTGTGCAGAACGGCCTCGACGTCGACGTCAAAGAGTTTGGGTAGGACTCAGTGTGACAGAGGCACACACATATTCACAACTTGAAATGCTTCTCACTCTACTTAGATGTAAACTGAACTCCTCCTTTCTCACCCCTGCAGTCGTCCCCAAGGCAACATGCCGGCCCCTGGCCCTGAGGGTGACCTGCTTGGAGGTCCCGGCGGTGTAGGGGCTGAGGGCCTGACTCCCCTGGGAGGCGGTGGAGGCCCCAAACCTCCTGAGGACTTCTCTGGCGTGGAACAAGGAGGTGTCACCATGGACCCCATGGAGTCGGTGATGGAGCCACTTCAGTTTGACTACAACTCCCAGATGCAGATGGACTCCGCGCCCACTGTGGGCTTATTTGATTACACCAACCAGCAGCAGGTAGAAGGAACGGGAAGAGAGCAGTAAATTAAAGATTTGTCATTAGCTTTCTATGAGACAATCAAGTGGCATTACAATGGGATCCATCGTTGTGCTTTTTGCAGCTGTTTCAGAGAAACAACGCCCTAGCAGTGCAGCAGTTAACAGCAGCCCAACAACAACAGTACGCGTTGGCAGCAGCACAGCAGACTCACATTGGTAAGAGTGCGTGTGTGTGTGTGTATGCATGGACATGTGAGCAGGAGAACTGAATGTCAATATCTCATTTGCTATTTGAAGTTTCTCACTGTTGGATTTCCTTTTAATTTGTGTCGGCTAAGAGCATCATTTTATAAAGAGTTCTTTAAAGGTTTTTAACACCAATGGTCTTATTTCTGTAGCTTTTGCAATCATTCCTATTGATTTATAACACTTTTACACTCACTAGTTCAGTAGTGATGGGATCACTACATACCACCATGTATCACTATACACTGCTTTTGCTTCCTACTGTCTTACAGTGCAGACACTTTGCTGCTTGCTCTCACCTCTGCTTGTATTCTTTTGCTGATATTCTTGGTTCTCTGCTGGAAATTATGAGCAGCGGCTCCTGGATACTTATAAATCATTGGGACTAATTTATTTATTCAGCACTTCTATGACCTCCTGAGTACCACATGAGTTTGGCCTACCAAGAGCACAAGCCTGTACTACAGTGGCTGGATATCTATGATGGTATTATTGGAGCAAAACAACTGAGCACCTGTGACGGAGGAATCTGTAGTTGTAGAAAATAGGCACATGTGTATCAGTAAATTCGAAGTCACAGAGCAGAGTTGCAAACTTGTAGAAATCTTTTTCTCTCCCACAAACACAACAGTTACACCTTCTCAAATTCTCTATTGCAGGTGCACAAATCCTCTGCTATGAATCACAAATTATGAAACTCGTACACTCACGTTTTTGCTGCAGTGAATATGGTGCAAAACACATTCACACGCCTGTATCAAAAATGTTGAGTCATGGACAAAATTTGCACATTTTCTTGGTTATTTTTCTAGCACAAACACAAGTTAATGACAACTGCTTGAATGATTCTGATAAATAATATCCCATGCTTGCCAACTCTTTTGATTACCCTGCCCCTCTCGCTCCTTTTCTCCTGTAGTGATCCCCCCCCCCCCCCCCCCCCCCAACACACAAAACCCCCCACCCCCCCCTCCTTTCACCAAATACACCCCTTTGACTGTCTTTTTTTTTTTTTATTTTTAAT
>CM022477.1:14344898-14386466 GCA_011952105.1 Coreoperca whiteheadi
ACTTACAGGTGTAGAAAAAACAGCGCCTTTAGCTGTCCCCCCCCCCCCCCCCCATGATAAAAGATCAAGATCTGCCTATCCGCATTTATTAGAAATAGCGGTACTGTGGTTTGTGATTGTATGTTTTAAATTACGTACTTATTCCAAATATTTCAGTTGTCTCTAAACCGTAAGCAAGAGAGACGAGGAGACCTGCACAGGCCTGTGTGTCTGCGTGCGCCCCTCCATGCAGATCATCACACAAGGCGATCCTTTTAACTTCACCATTGCAGAAGAAGCAACGCCCCACAGAAACGCATAAAAAGCTCTGTTATAAATTCATGAGGTTATTATAAAGATCCGCTCTTTACTGTGATTAGAAAAGAGCAGATGAGCAGAATCGCTTGTTGACCGGCGCAGAGAAATGCGCTTCTTCAGCCAGGCTACTGCTCGCAGGAGAAATTACCTTGCGTGGGGCTTTGCGGCGCTTCCGCCTCCTGTGTCCCCGGCCTAAAACAGCCAGCGGTGCTGATAGGCCTACAGCGGTTTATGGGCTGTAGTTTCCCCGGTAAGTAAACTGCAGCTGCTCAGGGTCACTCCACCTGCAGAGCTGTCTCTGGGCTACACAGAGCTGCCGAAACCAAGTATTCATGGCTGCAGCCTGCTTCAATTATTCTTCCATGCTCGGTGTGCGTGGAGGGGCAGTCGGGCAGCAGTTCGCCTTGCGGACACCTGGCCTGTCCTGTTTGCTGTCTGGGCATTCTGCAGCTGCATCACGATCCTGCTCACTCACAAATATTAACATATAATCTCCAATATTATTGAAATTATGTTCCATCAGTACCACCAATCGCATCGCGAGTTATAGAGATTCATTGATCCTAAGTGTCTAAATCTTCATACCAAAGAAACAGGAAGGCTGTGTACTGGGTAATAAATCTAAACGTGGTAGTCCTCCCTGGAACTCCCTTGGTGCAAAGCCAAATAGGAAATCATTTCCCTGGGAAATTGGAGGACGAGTAACAGGCAGAGCCCAGTGCCCTGAGATTTGTGACGTGACCGGCTGGCCTACATTATCCTCCAGGTAGAGCATCTCTTTAACCCGTTCTTAGTAGGACACAGCCGTGGACAGCTGCGAGAGTTAGCAACAAACCTCCCCAATAACAAAGTGTGCAACTGCAGAACAAAGTTGCTCCGCTGTTGCAGGACCCTGGATTTCTGTCTGACCTGGGTAACCTCATCTTCACACAGCAGGGTAAGGACTGAGAGTAAATCAGAAAGTAAAAGGCTACAGGGAAAGCTAACGCCTTTCCCTGTAGCCTTTTACTTTATGATTTACTGGGCCTCAAACTCTGATTGTGGGTGATTTCGCTGTAAAAGATAGAAAAAGCATGTGCAGTAAGAACACCAAAATACTCTGCTTTCCCAAGGATATGGTCTCTGACCTGACAAAGATTCCTACATATTGTGGCTGCACACACAAAGATGGAAAATATCATACTGCACATAGGGACCAATGATGTTGTGAAACAACAGTCTGAAGTGCTTGAATGGGACTTGATTGATCTGTTGATCGCTCTGAATGCCGAGGTGTTTTTTTAATGGCCCTCTAACACCAGTCAGAAGAGTAGTTGAGAAATTCAGATTGTTGACACTGAACACATGGCTCTCAATTGCTTGCGCCATCCATTCAGTGCACTTAATTGACAATTTCAACCTTTTCTGGGACCACAGACTTTTTTTTTTAAGGCAGATGGACTCTGCCTTAACAAGTAAGGAGTAAAATTGTTCATCTCTAACCTAGTTTACTTCCTGCGTCACCCATCTCTACCCTCTGGCAAGAGCAAGATACAAGAGGAATCAAAACAGGACGAAGACATAACAGTGTGGCAGAAACCTTGAAGGAGAGCTACCCCCGGCTGACGAAAGCTTGTCTTATGGAACCTTATGGAATTTTGCTCCTTTTGAATATGCGGTTCTTCAGTTGAATTACTCTTCCTGAGCAATATTTCTAAATATCTACAGGCCACCTAAATACTGTGCAAATTATTTTGATGACTTAACTGAACTGCTGTCTAAACAAAATGGTTTATCGCTGAAAATACCAGTGAAATATTTATGCAGGCTTTCTCTTTCACGCCGCCCTCTCTTGGGTCTAAGTCAATGAGCTTGTAGATAACTTCAGTTCTAAAATTACAAATTATTGATGCCATTGCACCCACTAAGGTGAAGGCTGTCTATGGTAAGAAAAGATCTCCATGGAGAAATGCCACACTGGTAAAAAATAGAAAAGGTGTCGTAAAGCTGATCGCAGGTTGCGAAAAACAATTCTCCAGGTTCATTATGAAATCTATAAAGACAGACTTTGCATTTATAATTTAGAACCTAGAAATGCAAGGCTGTCCTTCTGACTTTGCCTCCTCCTTCACTGACAACATTAGACAGGCAGTCAGTGCCTCCATTTTAGGTACGGGATATGTGTCGCTGTGTCCACTTAAAATCAATTCATATAACATGACACAATTTCATCCTATTAACCGTGTAAACTTCGAGGACATACAACATCTGAAATCCTCTTCCTGCTGCCCTGAAATTCTGTCATCAGGCCTTTTCAAAAATGTTTCTGATTGCATGTCCTCTACGAATGGTTAACATGTCTCTTTTTTTCTCAGGTGTCTTCCCACAGGCCCTGAAAACTGCAGGGCTCAAAGCCACTTTTAAAGAACAGTCTAGACGCGTCACTAATGAACAATTATAGGTCTATATCCAACCTCCCGCTTTTAAGTAAAATCATTTGGAAAAAGCTGTTTTTCAACAGCTGAACAACTTCTTTTCAATAAACAGCTGTTGCGATGTCTTCCATTCAGGTTTTCGACCACACAACAGCACTGAGACTGCTCTTGTTAAAGTTTTCAATGGCCTCCACTTAAACACCGACCGTGGTAGAATTTCAGTCTTGATATTATTGGATCTCAGTGCTGCATTCGACACAACATATTACTAGACTGACTGGATAACTGGGTGGGACTTTCTGGCACCGTATTGAACTGGTTTGAATCCTACTTAAAGGACAGGGACTACTTTGTGCCTATAGGTAATTGTTTTTGGAGCCAAGGAGGAACGATTTAAACGTCAGCGCTCCGCTTCAGTCAGTAAAGTTAAAAAAACCACAAGCCAAGCCAGAAATCTTGGTTTAGCCATGGACTCAGACCTGAATTTCAACAGCCAAATTAAGACCGTTAACGAAGTCAGACGACCACCTAAAGAAAATATCCAGGATTAAAGGATTTATGCCTCAGCAGGATTTGGAAAAACCTGTCCATGCATTTGTCTTCAGTTGACTCGACTACTGTAACGGTGTTTTTACAGGTCTCTCTAAAAATCGATCAGACAGCTGCAGCTGATTGAGAACGCTGCTGCTCGCGTCCTCACTAAGACCAAGAAAGCGGATCACATCACTCCAGTTCTGAGGTCTTTACACTGGCTTCCTGTCTGTCAAAGAATGGATTATTAAAATACAAGGTTTGGTTTATAAAGCACTGAATGGTTTAGGGCCAAAGTAAATTTCTGATCTTCTCCTACGTTATGAACCATCCGAACCTCTCAGGTCACCTGGGACGGGTCTGCTTTCTGTCCCCAGAGTCAAAACTAAACATGGAGAAGCACCATACAGTATATCTGCAACAAACTCCCAGAAAACTGCAGGGCTGCTGCAACTTGTAGTTCTTTTAAAATCAAGGCTGAAGATTTTTCTGTTTGCTGCTGCCCTTTATTAAGTCAAATAATGATTCATTTCTTATACTGCACTGAAACTTTTACACTCCTGTTTTATCTTTATTTTCTATTTAACTTTAAGTGTTTTGAAATATAGAGCAAAAGTCAGTACTGACCAAATAAAATAATTATGGCAGGAATTTAATGCTTTTTTAATTTATTTTTTTATCTGTACCAGTGACTCAGTGGGTGCTGCAATTGTCTCGTTTTTCATTTTGGAGCAAAAAGACACAGAAGTTACAAAAAACTAAATGATGTTGCAGTCCCATGGTAACCAATTAATTGTCGGGTCAAACCTAAAAAATCGGGAGAGCTTAATTTATTGATTAGAATCTAGATGCTTAATTTTAAGTGTTTATCATGTGTTGAAGGTTCTAGGAGTTTATATGAATTTATTCCATGTATTATGTAAAACCTTTCTGCCCTGGTTCACCTTTTCCCTCCATGTGTTTTCAGGTCTGGCCCCAGCTTTTGTGCCCAATCCTTACATCATCAGTGCTGCTCCACCAGGGACGGACCCATATGCAGCCGGTCTAGCGGCAGCAGCTACACTCGGTGAGACTTGTGTTTTGAAATGGACCCTGAGCTCCATTTTAGATGCAGTTGACTGGCTGTTGGAAGTATTTAGAAACAATCCATGTTAATTAAAAATGTCCACAGTAAAGGAGATGCATAAACACAGACACAGTCCTATTTTACCCCTATTTTGTGTCTTCGTTTGCGTATAGGTCCGGCAGTGATGCCTCCCCAGTACTACGGTGTTACCCCCTGGGGCGTCTACCCTGCCAACCTTTTCCAGCAGCAGGCTGCTGCAGCCAACAACTCGGCCAATCAGCAGGCAGCAAACCAGGGCCAGCAGAACCAACAGCAGGTCGGTCGGCTGCTCGTCAAAAAACTGGCTCAAGATGTTTCTGTCAGAGCTCTCCTTATTTGCCAGTTGAAACGTGCATTCACTCTCCTGTTGTACTTGGATCAATTAGCAGAAAACTTTGTGTAGCCTGTGTACATTATAGGCCAATCAGGAAATGTTTCATCCAACGGCTGTTCGTTATTTACTTGTGCTTTGCTCATATATGATTATGCTAATATAAGACATGTGCTGGCTATTCCATTTTTCTCTGTGTGTGTAGGCACATTGCTTTAGACATTAACTACCAGAGAATATGAACATGATAGAAACTCTAATCTACAGCCATCCACAGGTTCTCTGCTTTGGAACGTATTGTGGGGCACCGTTTCTGTCTTAATTTCATATTGATTATGGCAAATCAAATACCTCTTGATTTTCTTACTTTGTAAAGGTGATGCGTGCTGGGGGCAACCAGCGGCCTTTGACCCCCAGCCAAGGTCAGCAGGGTCAGCAGAATGACCAGCTGGTTGCAGCAGCAGCAGTCAACTCGGCCCTTGCCTTTGGGCAGGGGTTAGCAGCAGGAGTTCCTGGTGAGTATGACACTCTGCAAAACTTTTATTGTTTTGGCAAAACTCCCAACAAACCCAATTACATTCGCTATTACAGTAAAATTTCTAGATATCTTATCTTAGTTATAAATATCCAAACATGACAGTCTTTGAAAATTATGTTGAAATGGACTCTTAAGTCAGTGAAAATTAAAATAACCCACAGCCATCCATAGCTACATGAAAGAAAGGACTTAAGATCAATTTAGGTACACACTGAATATTCCTTTTGTTGCCTTTGCTTTCTCAGGCTACCCAGTCCTGGCCCCTGCAGCCTACTATGATCAGACAGGGGCACTGGTGGTCAACACTGGAGCTAGGAGTGGCCCTGTCCGCCTCATGGCCCCTGCCTCTGTCATCATATCTCCTTCTGCAGCACAAGCAGGTAAGACAGCAATGCACAAACAGCGTTGGTCAAAGGTCTGGCCTCTCTGTGTTGTTTAATGCCAACAACGGAACAAAGAAGGTGTCATGCACACAAAACAACGGACTGCACATTATGATCTTTAAAAACATGTTCTGAATGTCCCATTCATTGAGAACATGCAATTAACAGATTATAAGACTGTAACTTCGAGTCTGGCCTGAGATTTTTACAAGGAGTTCCCACGAGTCTGTGTTGTTAATGTGTTGTTTGTGATTTAACAAAAAATAAAGAAATCTCCCTAAAATGTAATCCCTGAAGAATCTATTTGGCACTTCGTCAAATGAAATTCATTCAGTATGACTATTTACTGTTTATAGGATTATTTAGAGTTGTTAGAAAGGACGCTTTGGTGGGCCAGGAGGAAAACCTGTGAAATCCCTTATTCTGTTTTCTCTCCTTCCAGTTGCAGCAGCAGCAGCCTCTGCCGGTGGTGCCAATGGCGGTCTGGGCGGTGGGGCCAATGGTCCGTTCCGTGCCATGACGTCCCAGCAGCCTCAGCAACAGGGTGGCCCTGGTGGCGCTCTAGGAGGAAGCTCCTTCTACGGATCCTCTTCCCTCAGCTCCTCCTCCCAGAGTTCCTCTCTTTTCTCACAAGGCTCTGGCCAGCCTGGACCAGGTTCGGCCTCCTTGGGCTTCAGCCAGCCTAACTCCTCCTCCCTCGGTGCCACACTGGGTGCCACCCTGGGTGGCTTCGGCACTGCAGGTAAGAATATAGCTTTTCCACATTGACTCACTGCTGGAGTGAGTTACTGCTAGAGTCATTTGTCAGTGGTCAGCTGAAGTTTTTTTGGTGTTTCATAGTTTTAAATTAAATAAAATGTAGATTTTAATGGTTATACAAACAAAAGAACAGTAATTTACATTTCACTGTTCCTTCAGATGCCATGGTCTAATTTATCTTTGTCACCCTCTAGTGGCCAACTCCAGTGGTGGCAGCGGTTCCAGGAGGGACTCGCTGACAGGCAACAATGAGCTGTACAAACGCACACCCTCCAGCCTCACCCCGATTGGTCATGGAGGCTTCTATAATGGCACCTTGGGCTTCAGTCCTTCCCCTGGCCCCGTGGGGATGCCCCTACCAAACCAGGGTCCCTCCCATTCCCTCACACCGCCACCTTCCCTGTCGAATCACAGCTCCTCGTCCAACCTCAATCTTGGTAAGTGTGTATTTAATTCAAGCGATGGAGATTACCAGTGCCGTTTTGTTTGGTTCCACAGTAATTGAGCAGCTACTTTGTGATTCTATGGAAACCGTGTCAGTGCTCTTTTGCTAAACACAAAGCCAGGGTTATGTTTACGTGCCTGAGTATACCAGCTATAACTATCAATTGGCATGATTTACTGCACCTGATTGGTCCTAATATTTTCAAAAACCCTTGTTGAGGATGTGTAGGACGCAGCTGTAAAGACTCGACAAGCTTCAATGCAGCATCAGTTTGAGTTTAGTTAGTTTCACGTTTATTGAAGCTTAACATATGGAGCTATCTGGAGTTTTAAATTAGGTGGTGTTGATATGCACCACATGCATAATCTTTGAGTACTAGGCCTAAACAGAAAGTTTTTGTAGATGCCGTGGTGTAGTCCTATACGAATGCATTATTCACACATCTACATTTATTTTGTAATGTTAACATTTATAGTTTTTAAATTAGTGTTACTAAATGTGTCCTCCCTAGCTCAAAATCAACTGCTGTTTCAGTTAAAAAGATTTTCCAAACTAAAAGACTAAAATGAGACAGCAGATTTGTAAAGCAGCATGTTTTGAGAGATTAATTACCAGCTGAGACTTTTTTTTTTTTTATTGCTTCCTCTGTGTTTTCCATGATTGGCAGAGTGAAGTGTAATACAAACATTCAAGAGTGATGAAACAACAATCAAATCAAGTGACAGAGCCGAGTCGAGGCTCCATAGTGACTGTGATAGATTACCTAGCTTTGGCATTTTTCAAGTCTTTGGAGGTATCATACTATGTAGAAATGGTCTTCAGTAAATGGCAGCTTTTGAAGGAAGGAAGGAAACTTACACACTAGACACTAACTGGAATATTTCTACATATTGTCAGGTTTTCTATGGTTTTGAGACAATACTTTGTCACTTTTTATGTGCACAGGACATTTTCTTAGTGTAGGACAACTTTAATATTTGAGGCAGTGCTGCCATCCAGTGCTACATTTCTGTGCTGCATAGCTGTAATATAATTTTCATGAAACTGTCTTAAAAATGTAGTACTACAGTGTCATTAATTTAAAAAATAAAATAAAATAAAAATTACATGTTAACTAATGCAAGTAATCATTGCAGCAGCATTTGACATTCAGTGCAATGAGAGAGATTCCTTTCCCATCCACTTTTAAATATTGGCATGCAGCATGGCAAACTTAAAAAAAAAAAAGAGCTAATTTAAAATAACTGTCCACAACTATGACTTGTTTTTGCCTTTGATAGGACTTTTAGACTCTGGGCAGTGCCCGTTCTGGCAATAACCTCGCTATTCTCTCTGACTCCTCAGGAGGTCTGACCAATGGCAGTGGGCGTTTCATTTCTGCAGCCCCAGGAGCTGAGGCCAAGTACCGCAGCGCTGCCAGCTCAGGCTCCTCCCTCTTTTCACCCAGCAGCCAGCTGTTCCCGTCGTCACGGCTACGCTATGGCATGTCAGACGTGATGCCGTCAGGCCGGAGCCGCCTGCTGGAGGACTTCAGGAACAACCGCTACCCCAACCTTCAGCTCAGAGACATCGCTGGCCACATCATGGAATTCAGCCAGGACCAGCACGGCAGCAGGTATGCAAATATCACTTAAAATGTAACAACACAACATATAACATCAGTGCCCTGCAAGTCAAAGCCAATTTCACTACCTAGAGTTTCACCTTAGATGGAAAGAATAATGCAAGTCCACCAACCATCAATATTGGATTGCTAAAGGCCCCTATTCACTGAGATAACAGTGATCTTACATGTCACACTGGAGCCCACTGGGGTCATGGTTTCTGGGTCTGTCTGTGTTGAACTAGCCCTGTCTCAGATGCAGACTTTTCCACTCTAATGATCTATTAATACACCATGACGTCCAGTCTGCACATTCCAGACATATTCTTTCCTCAGTCTCTTCAACATCTCTGTCCTTTTTATCTCCTTTTGCTTTTTGCCTGGCATCCATAACTTCACATCACAGGCTACTTGGTTCCTTCTCCTTGTCTTTTCCCCATTCTGAATTTCATCTCCTTTTGTCAGACTGTTCCCTCAGGTTAAAGATATAGGAGCAGCTCTCTCAGTTTCACTTTATTGCTCTGTCACTGTCTGATGTGTTTATTTGTCTTAGTCTACAAGTTCATCCAAACTTTGTAAATCCCCTTTATATACTAAGTGTGTTTTAGGAAAGCAGGCTGTATACTTTCTCATGAGGCTTTAATTTATTGCAAAAGCTCGCAAATAAAAAAACAAGAAAGTACAAAAGGTATCTCTGGAACGAATACAAAATATGGCGGTGGTTAATATAATTCCTATCCTCTCTGTCTCTTAAAGGTTTATCCAGTTGAAATTGGAGCGAGCCAGTTCAGCGGAGCGCCAGCTTGTCTTCAGTGAGATACTGCAGGCGGCCTACCAACTCATGGTGGATGTCTTTGGAAATTATGTCATCCAGAAGTTCTTTGAGGTGTGTATGAGAAGCCGGTCATTATCAACATCATTACAAAACTTAATGTGAGTTACCAAGACTGAATTCATGAGAAATTTCAGTCAATGATTCTCTAAAACTGCACCTGATTTTTATGTGCTTTTTGGCCTATGTGAATGTGTAATGTACATGGTATTGTGTCATGGATTAGAGGATTTACAGGGTTATTTTGTGTGTGTGTGTTTCAGTTTGGCAGCCTGGACCAGAAGCTGGCTCTGGCAGAGAGGATCCGAGGTCATGTGCTGTCTCTGGCCCTGCAGATGTACGGCTGCAGGGTTATTCAGAAAGCTCTGGAGTTCATCCCCTCTGATCAGCAGGTCATTGTAAGTACCAGCTCTCATTGCACTTTATGAAAGTATAAACAATGGAAACAGATTGTACCTTTGCATTAAATTACCTTAATTAAAAAGGTCTACCTAAAAAGCAAAATATGCTTTGAAGTGTCCCAATTTCAAAGTATATCTACTATCTGTGTGCTCATAATTCAGGTGTGAATGAAGATGCGTTACTCATGGATCACTAATTTCTGTTTATATAGCAGAATGCTGCATCGATAGAGGTGCGATCCTCGCGCTGAAATAGGATTTTTCATCTACATTATGGGTTTTATGTTGGAGCTGCCTCGTGAAGCAGCAGGTTCCTTGCAGGCACTCTATCATCAACGATGAATGAGGCTAATGATACCACCGTTTATATGCAAATGTTGAACTGCAGGTGTTAAGATAAATCAGGCTGAATATCATCAGGAAACAATTTTGCTTGTGTGTGAGAGAAAGGTATCCATCTCACCTTAATGGACCTCAATAGATTTCTCCAGGGCAACTGTTCAAAGCCCAGTGTTATTTGTTAGGCTGTGAGCCACTGTGAAAAATGAAGGAGAGATTGGAAAATGCTTTCAAGCAATATATTGACTTCTCACAACGATTACATGTCCCTCTCCACATTCTCCGTCTTCCTCCGCCTCTGTCCTCGTCCTCCCTGCAGAGTGAGATGGTGCGGGAGCTGGATGGCCATGTGTTGAAGTGTGTGAAGGACCAGAATGGGAACCACGTGGTGCAGAAGTGTATCGAGTGTGTCCAGCCTCATGCGTTGCACTTCATCATAGACGCCTTTAAGGGACAGGTGGGTCCACTCTGTATGAGCGCGCGCACACACAAAATATTTCCACCTTCAATCACTGAAGCCTGCCGGTGCTTGGCTGACATCCACACACACATACTTTTACTTGCACTCATACACTGTTGCAGCCTTGAGGCAGCAAGCATATTGTCACCGCCAAAGTACATGGACACACGTACTCAATCCTTTCCAGGGACAGGGTATGTTGCCATGGCAACAGAAACCTCAGCCCAGTGGCAACAGCCATCTTCTATCCACCAGCTAAATGTTACATTAACATAAAGTGTTAAAAGAACGATTTAGTGTGTTCTTGCATGTGCCTCCTCTTTTTTTTTTTTTTTTATACAAATGAAATGTTTCAGTTTTGAGGAGTCACTCAGGATGCTCTGACAGTAAATTTCACAGACGTGAACATTTTGCTTCTCACATATTTGCATGATGTGTAACTACATGTTTTGTACTCGATGGCTCAGATTTGTTTGTGTAGCTGCAAACATATCAGGAATTTCCTTGCCTGCAGGTTTGGGCTGGGTGTGTGAAAGTATGCCAATGATCATTTGGTGCTGTAATGCCATGGACTTTCTGCACCTTTTTAAGTGAAACAGTTTAAACAAAAGTAAATCAGTGCTCTGTTTAACTCACTTAGTACCAGGACCACTTGGTGTACATGGTGAAGAAGTAAAGATGTGTAATTATGTGTGTCTCTCAGGTCTTTGCCCTCTCCACTCACCCTTATGGCTGCCGAGTCATCCAGCGCATTCTCGAACACTGCCTTCCTGAACAGACGCTGCCTATACTAGAGGAGCTCCATCAACACACAGAGCAGCTGGTGCAGGTAACACACACACACACACACACACACACACACACACGCAAACAAACTACCACTCGCTTCTGTCTTTCTTCTTCCACCAGTTATGTTTTTTTTAGGATAATGACACCTCAAGTTGGCTTAAATAAAGCTTCTCTCGGTCCAGATTTCTGAAGTTGGCTGCGTGTTTGATAGGACGTCAGAAGCACCAGCTGGTGTCCTCACGTTTTAGTTAATGTGTCTGTGTGGTTTGTTTTATTTAGGACCAGTATGGCAACTATGTCATCCAGCATGTTTTGGAGCACGGCCGAGCTGAGGATAAGAGCAAGATAGTGGCTGAGATCAGAGGCAATGTACTGGGACTCAGCCAGCACAAGTTTGCCAGGTAAATTCCAGTACAAACACAAGGTTTTGGTCTTATCTTTCGTCATTCTTCGAAAAAGGGTTGTCCTTTGTTTTTTCACAATTGCAGACAGACCTTTTTGGTTCTTTTCCATGTTTTAAACGTGTCTTCAAGCTCATCTGTCCCTTCCTTTCTCTAGTAATGTGGTAGAGAAGTGTGTGACCCATGCGTCGCGGGCAGAACGGGCAGTGCTGATAGACGAGGTGTGCAGCCTGACAGAGGGCCCCCACAGTGCCTTATACACCATGATGAAGGACCAGTACGCCAACTACGTGGTGCAGAAGATGATCGACGTGGCCGAGCCCACCCAGCGCAAGATCGTAATGCACAAGGTAGGTGGAAAGAAGAGGGTACTGTATTGACATGATAAGCTTTGGTTACTACAGTATAGCAAGGAGAGGAGCTTTCAGGCCCCTCATAGCAATTAAAAGACAGTATTTGTGTGATTGAAGGGTTGAGAACATAATTGATTGTATTATGGAGTTAACGATTGTAAACATGCGTTTATAGGCTATCGAGAGAGCAAACAAGGCAAATACAGTGCCACTGTTGTGCAGAAAAACCCAAAACAACATTACTATTAATGTGTCTGAAAAAGAGGCACCACCAAAACTCACTAAAACATACCAAAACTCAAAGAGATGTCATATATTTGTTATGGACTCACCAACAGACATAAAACACAGGTATATAAATTCCAATGATATAAAACCTGTAAACAGAAAACAACTTTTAAACAACAATAATCACAAATGTCTGATTAATTTTGTTGCCATTGACAAATTGTTTCAGCACTAAATATCAACCTTTTGACTGAACTGGGAAAAAAGCGCGTCTCTGTCAACCCATCAAACCAACTCTTCATTTACCTGCACATCAATAAATCTTAATCAGGTCACTGGTTCCCTAGGCAACGACACAGAAGCTGACATAAGTATAAGTGATCATTGATTTTCAAATAAATGGTTGTTGGTGTTGTGGTAGTGCGAAACGCCTGCACAAGTGAAGGGGAAACACCCAAAAAGGGTGTGTTTTGAAGTGCATGCTGCCCATATCCAATTTGAACATGTTCAACATGTGTGTTTTGGTCTCTGCACAGATCCGGCCCCACATTTCCACCCTGAGGAAGTACACGTATGGAAAACACATCTTGGCCAAGCTGGAGAAGTATTACATGAAGAATGGTGTTGACCTGGGTCCTCTTTGTGGCCCTCCTAATGGCATCATGTAAACCGACTCCCCCTCTCCTCCAGCCTGAAATCATGTCTAGCACCTGATCTACCCCCACCCACCCTTCACCTCACCCTCCTAATGCTGTCATGTCTCCCAGCCCCACCCTCCTGTCCCTGTCTGACCCTTCAGAAGGCATCGCGCCTACTTTCCCACCTCCAAATCCTATTGAAGGAGGACATAGAGTACCCTCATACCCCTGTTTCCATGACAACCCTTCGGGAGGAGCCTGTTGCTACAGGCAGCCTTAGTTTTTGTCAGATTTTGTTGCCCCTCCCCCACCCGGGCCCAGGCCTTGTGAACTGGGGGAGGGAGGAAAGGAGGGCAGGGAGTGGAGAGAGGTGAGACCTGTTCCAATCATCACTCCACTCCCTCCTTTTGTGTTTGATTTTTTCCTTCCTTTTGTTTCCTGTTTTATGAAACTCAAAAATAATTTCACTTTTTGCTACTGCTGCACACACGGTCCAAGTGTCCCCTCCCCCTCCTCCCATCCTAGCTATTTACCACTATGAGATGGAACGAGTATTTAATTTGTCTGACGTCACAGAATCATAGACGAATACACGCACACACCATCGGCTAACCAGCAGACAGATCATTTAGCATGGGAGATTCGTTTTCTGGTCTTGCTTCTATAAATATAACGTGTATACTTGGTGTAGACCTTTGCATATATATATAAATATATATATAAAACTTTGTAGTTTTTCTGGTTTTTGATGTTGAATCTGTATCTATAATGTATCCTAGTAGTGACCACATACTTCTGACTGTATAATTGTACATTTGTAAACCCTTGTAATGTAAAAGTGCTTTACCACCCTTTTTGGTATGAGAAGAAAAAAGTAAAAAAGCTCACTCTGGAAAAAAAAAAAAAAAATCTTAGAAAAAACCCCTGTGCATTTCAGTGTATATTCTCACCTCCTTGGTTGTGACATATGAGTTGTTGTATATTGTAAATTGTAATATCAAATTTTTGTTTTGAAAAGCCCTTTCTATACAGCGTAGTACTTGTACAAAGATTCGCCACGCTTGGTTTTATCTTTATCTTGTCACAGCTTAACTTAAGACGTCGATCTCCCACTGACTCCCAATTGGACACGTTATGTTAGACTTAGTGCTGTCTTCTGGTTTAT
This sequence comes from Coreoperca whiteheadi, assembly GCA_011952105.1. Taxonomy (NCBI): domain Eukaryota; kingdom Metazoa; phylum Chordata; class Actinopteri; order Centrarchiformes; family Sinipercidae; genus Coreoperca; species Coreoperca whiteheadi. The sequence continues at coordinate 14,358,911 of CM022477.1, forward strand.
GTTGAAGGTTTTGGTTTTTTTGACCTTTTTTAAAGATCTTTTTATAGGAATGCTTTACCCCCATGAAATGTGTCGTGTGTATGGGTATGCTGGCTGGGTGGGTAAAAATACTTTTTCCCCCTTTACCCCCCCCCCCCCCCCCCCCAAAAAAAAGAGAAAAAAATAAACCCCTCAGTTTCCCATGACTGTTTTCAGAGGGGTAAACCCATGGATTGTACAGAGGAGATTCTTGTGTTTTTGGCATTTCTCTAGTGCTGTAAGTGCTGTATCATACTGTCTATGTCCTTTTGGGTGAGAGAGGCAGCCCGCCACAGCGCGGTGTACATTTGGAGCAGCCTTGTGTATATTTACTACGAGCACACCTGTAACCATATGTGTATAGTAAACAGAACCTGTGTATGCTTATTGCCTGGGCAACTATTTTTTGTAACTCCTGTTGTAGATTGTCTCTAAACAATTGTGTGATCTTTATTTTGAAACCAAACTGAACAAAAAAACTTTGAAAATTTCACTGTCTCAAGTGTGCTTCATTGTATGTTTGACACCCTCACACAGGGTGAAAGGACAGAGCAGACAAACTGCTGTTTTTCCTACTTATTTTTAAGTGTCTTAGAAAAAAAACAGGATCTGTGCCATAGTTTCTGTTCCAGCCGTCTGAATTCACGTATCCACAGTGATACGACGCGATAACACATCATGAGTCAGAGTGGCCCGGGGAGCTTGCTCCTGATGCTCTAGTTTCTTAAATGTGACTGATTAATTAAGCTGGCAATGTAGCATGGCATGGCCCTGACTAATGACTAACCAACAATGTTGATCAATTACAATAATGACTGCTCCCAGTAAGGAATATCTTAAGTTTAAATAATGGATACAGATAACGACTATTACTTACATACAAAAACTATCCCTGGGTTCATTATCCAGATAATTATTCAGATGACGACTGGATGAGCAATAGTGAGTGACAGTGAAAGCCTTCCTATCATCACTCTAGGCAGAATTGAAAGTCTACTAGTGTCTGAGGAGAGAACCAAAGAAAAGTAAATCCACACAATAGCCTAATACACTTAATATATTTTTGTCATGAGTAATGGCCCCAAGTTTTGCAACAAGAGATTATCGGAATACACTGCAGTGGTGAGCAGGTGCCTTATCAGAACACACCTTCCCGCTTTCAGTCTTTCAATTGTAAATTCTAAGGAAACACGAGGACAAAATAAACCTGCCCTTACCTGTCCGGCCTTTGTTTAGAGCATGCTATGCCTAACCTGAAACAGCCAGGATGTTACTTTAAAAAAGCAGGTCAGCTTGGGTGTGATGTTGGTGGCAGTAATCCCATTGCATTGTTTCCTTAAAGCGGATAATAAAACCTGAAGAAGTGAAGGGAGCATTACCTGCTGTGATTTTTAAACCACCTGAGAAGTACTGTAAACTTAGGCTGTTAGTAATTCCTACTGTTGTAGCCTACAACAGCAGTAGTTAGGCAGTTTTATGGGTTACCAGCCAGGTAAAAGTGGGTAACTACTCCTGGGCCCTGACCCACAGAGGCCCCAAACGCCCATATTTATTGTGTCAGTTGGTTTGTGGTAATTAGATTTTGACACAGATGTTAGATAGACCAATAAAGTTGTAGATGAAAGGAGGCATTAGGCTATATCTTTCTCAGCTGATATTAATCAAATGACTAGTGTTGTAGCTACCTATAACGTCACCAGAAAGCTTTTAGTTGTTTGAAAAACGTTTTCCAAGGTCCAGTTCAAGCTATTTTCGGGGGCTTTCAACAGCATCTCACGTCTTCTTTTCTTAAGCAGGTGGAGTTTGAAATCAAGTCTGACCAACCTCTATCCACTACGGGAAAGGGTGAGTGGACCTGTGCTAAACGTTATTTTGTCCAAATGCTAACTTAAGCTTAAAAATGAGTTTTAACGTTAGTATGTTAATAGCTGTTGAATTAGCTAACATTTGTCCATCAATTTAAGATGTTAACAGGTTTCAGTTTTGATTTTTGATAGGTGTTATAGGCTACCCTTTTCAATAACAAGTTGTGGCTTTAAACAAATTAAATGCTATTTTTCCGCATTGCAATTGTATTTGAGCTGTAACGGTTAGCTAAACTGCACGGTTGCTAGGCGACACAAGTAGGCTACATAGCGCATACATGGGGGACTGTGTTAAAAAAAAAACGGTTGGGCGTGACTCAGCCAATCACAGCGGAGGACCGGAGATGACCTGTAAAGGTGTGTAATCATGGCGTGCAGCCAATCGGCAACACCTGAGCGCCAAACAAAAGGCACAACCTGCGAGCAGCCATGAATGCCCTGCGGGTGCGCAGTGCGCCCTGTCTGCTGCATATGTGCTGCGTGTATGTTTAAAGGGCTGCGGGTGCCTAAACGAGCTGCAGGGGGCATCCTCGCCCTTGCTCGCGGAGATCCCCCACCTCTCGCTTTACTCACACATATGCACACACGCACAAATATATAGGCGCTCTCTCTCTCACACACACACACACACACACACACACACACAGTAGCCTACTCCTCCTGCCAGACTCCCAGGCCAAGCGGCGTCGCCATACGGAACATCCTGCCCTCAACTGAGAGGGGGAGGAGAGAGAGACGGTGTGTGTATTGAGAGAGAGCGACGAGGTCTGGCGTCTCCCGGTAGTAAATCTATCGGGTCTTGTGCACAAAAACTCAGAGAAACAGACAGGGAAGAGAGAGAAAGGGCCCCGCGGTAATATCATCGTTTACTGGTGACTTGGAACAGCCGCAGCAGCAGCGCGTGAAGCCTTGGATTAAAAAGACCGACTAGAAGGACGGATGGTCGCGCGGACGGGCGGCGCGCTCTGAAGTTGGACAGACTACCGAGACCCCGACAGCAAGCGGCAGCAGCAGCTTTTGTCCCCCCCACCTCCCCGAACCCCGTGAAGGCAGCGGCGGCACCGGGAGGCTGTGCCCGCGCACCCCGACCATGGAACTGCCTTGGCTGTTGGCGCTCGCGGCGCTGCTTGCTCACGCCGCCACGGTAAGCACGAGCCTCAGATCCTTTGTTAACCGGGGAGCTCTTGTGCACACAGGAGCCAGGGCATTTTTGTGCATGTGTGTGAGTGCGGTGCGAGACACAGGTAATGAGACAGTGATGTCGGTAGGAAATCCTGCACTCGACCTACTTATCAGACCCTATTGGCCGTCCGTGACTCCTGTTATGTGGGCTGGCGACTCCCGTGTACCCCCACCCCCCGCTTTTTACGCACACACCCACAGACACACAGCCTTTGTGTCTCAGTGTCGGGGTTGATTGTGGCCTGTGTCCCCTCGAGTCAGGAGGTGTGTGTGTGTGTGTGTACGTGTGTGTGTCGGTAATTAGCGGCTAATCTCTAATTGAGCTTGATTACGGGTCTTTGTGCGGTGCCTCAGTATGTGGTGTCTGTGTCACCAGCTCACATCCTGCCGTTAATTTGAGAGGCTCCAGTCATACTGCGGCTTTAACGACTTTATTACCGGGTAGTCGCGCTGTGTGTGTGTGAGTGAGTGAGTTTGGGGGATTGGATGTCCGATCTCCAACTTGTGAGGGGCACGCTCACTTAATTGCCGGGTCACGGCGGTCTCGTTGTCCGGATGCCAGAATTCGACCAGGGGCATCCTCCAGTTATAAGCGGAGGTGTGTGCGGCAGTGTTTGTGGCGAAAAGTGGGTGGGGTAACGGGGAAGTCAACGGCGATGCGGTGCGCGAACGAAGGCTTGGATGGAATGATGTCATCGGGAATCGCGAGGAGGGAAGCTGATTAGGAATGCGCGAGCCCCCCCACCCCCTCCCCCTCCCCCTCCCCCTCCACACACCTCTCTCCGGAACCATCCACGCTGAGATTCACGCGCCCCCCATAGCACGCCCACACCTTCCGTTACCGACGAATCCAGATTTATCCGAGGGGGAGGTGGAGGAAGAGGGGGTGGGAGCTCATTGAATCATTCAGAGTCAAGGAAACAAGCACCAAAAATAGTGAAAATGCAGATCTGTTTGTGAATGTAAATTAATAAGAAGACATCCTTTATAATATTTGCGCTCAATAGCGAGTTTATATTAATCTTTAGGCTACTGCATGATGTTTTATCTCCTTTATTTTTTTCGTCATTCATGGCCAGATTAAGGCTTTTATGGAGCTTTGGAACAAAAATGTGCTGTTGGGCCTCTACTGATGCCCACCTACCACCCTCTGTGCAATGTGTATTTACCCTGTTGCCTCCAAGTTCCCAAAGTCCCGTGGAACCAGGAGGCCTACTCCTTTGCTGGAATGATAATTAAAGATCCCCTCCAGACATGTTTGTTTAAGATGTCTCCTACTTCACTTAAAAGTCCAAAAAGGTCCATTATCAGTGTTTTTGCATATTGCACCATAACTGGCTTCCAAAGTTGTGATGTCCGCATTTTAATGTCAGATTTAAGTTGAGCACAGAAACTTTCCTCCTTCAGCAACTTTAATGGGTGTTAGTTTTTTGTATTTTAATTGAACAGAACTTAATTTAGGAATTTGTTGTTATGAGCACAATAAACTAAAATAGTAAAGCTCTTTTAAAGTGGATTTTGACACAAGACACGGCCACAAAATTAGCAAAAATTGCAGAACCCACCTTAGCTGATTTTGTTTTTTAGTCATGCAAGTTCCTTAACAAATTTTCCAAATAAGTAAATTACCAAAACCAACTGACATTCAGTGTACTTGAGGCTTTTTGGAGCCCCTCGAGGTCTGAGACCCCTGGGCAATTAAATAACCTTGTCTCGCCTAATTCAGCCTTGCCTTCATCTCTTTGCTTGGACACAATATTTGTACTGTCAACATCTTGGAGTGTCATTGTGCCGGTTCTGCTGTGATGCTGCACTGGTTTTGGCAGCACTACACACACACTGATTATTACTGGGTCACCCGGTTGCAATCTCTGCCAAAGATCCTTGGCCTCATGCTGACCTAATCTGTCTTTAAGTGTACAGATGGAGACAGGTGTGAGACCTATATATACACATGCGCACACACACACACTTCTAACACTGTTAGAAGTGCCCAGATGGATACAGGCGTTGTTTGAATAGGTAAAACACACACAAACACTCACACAACAGTCAACAGTCTAATAATTGCAAGACTCACATCAAGCAACCGAGGCCTTGAAGGCGCACACACACACGACCCACAGTCACAAGCATTTGCTGACAGGATCTTTCTTTAGATGCCTCTTGGCTTGAAACCATTTGACTCGTGTGTGTGTGTTTCTTCTGATGAGTGATCCCCGGTGTCGTGTCTCTGTGGGTATTTCCTGTTATTGGAGATGTGATATCATATCCGGTTGACTATATTTTACATGGGAGACCAATTTTTCCCACAGACATCTGTTGTGTCCCACGGATCACCAGTGTTTGTGTGTGTGTGTGTGCGTGCATCCGTCTGCCTTCATGAGAGCTCTGACTATCCCATCTGTCTGTGTGTGGGCTCAAAAATAGTGAATCTCCACTGCCAAAAACTTGTTCTCGCCAGCACTTGCTCCTTGAAAAGTGTGTGTGAGAGAGTGTGGCGGAAAAGCGTTGTGTTCTTGAGGATCATGTTTAACTCATGGAATGAATCAGTGTTTTGTGGCGCTGATAGCTGACAAAGCCCCCCATAGAGAGACGAAGAAAGAGAGAAGGAGCAAGAAAGAGGGAAAAAATAGCCAGATTGAGGGAGAGTGTGGAATGTGAGAGGCAATTTAACACAGGAAGTGGGTCCTTCTCACTCTCCTGGAGGACAAAGTCCATTCACACACACACACAGTCATTCACGCACACAAGCTGGCAGGTAGAAAACACTCCTGGTGTGGAGGAGGTATTTCAGGTGTGTGTGTGAAAGGATGGGTGAGGGTATGGGGGTCACCTTCCAGTGGACAGAGGAAATGAAAAGGATCACGTTTCATATCCGGAGCTGCATTCAGATGGCCGACGTCTGGAGGTGAGCGTGGACAGAGAGAGAGAATAATGACGGCCTTCAGTGAGGAAAAATATCTACCCCCCCCTTCCTCACCCCATCTCTTCCCTTTGGCTATTTATGTGTGTGTGTTGGATGTGTACACATGCTGCTCTTTCATATCTGAAAGCAATTTCTTATCACATGGGAAGGACTGGCTTGGCAGATGTGCCGCATTTGACTCTAAATTAGTTTTTCTTTCTCATGGCGAAAGTTTTACCGTTTGATTCAACTCGGAAGGAATGGAATTTCCCATTTACTATTAGACTGATAACAGTGTGTGGCGATGGAGAAACCTGCCTTCACAATACCTGTTATTTCTGCGTGTCCTCCCTCTGAGCTGAAAGAACATCGGGAGCTCAAAATTTGCAGCAAAATCTGGGGTTCCATTAACTGAAAACAACCTTAAAGCTCGGCCCTGTATAGAAACCTATCATTTTGATTGAGGATGAAACAGAGGCCGTTATTATTGGCCCCAAGAGAGATCAAAAGTCTTTGCAGCAATCTCTTGGACCTTTAACCTAATCAAACTGCAAGCTAATAATTTAGGTGTCACATTTGAGTCTTGTCTGGATTTGTCTTCCGTATTCTTATTTAAAAACTTGTGCAATCAGGCTTTTTCTAATCAAGCACATAGGTAAAAACTGCTACTTTTTTATATACAATTATTTGACTCTAGCAGATAAAATGTGTAATTTTAAAGACCTAGTGTCCTCCTCTCATCCTGTCAGGCTACGTAGTTCCCCTAACAACCTTCTGCCAATCAGAGGGTAGGGCAGCCATTAGGTAGCCTGAGAGGCAAACCTCAGGGCAAAAAAAAAATCCATACAGCACTGTAAACTATTTGTAATCCAAGGATTTAATCCATACTTATATAGACTACATTATTGTAATTCATTAGATTCCTGCCTCAGCCATGGCGCTGTAGCTCGTTTGCAGAAGGTTTAAAATGCTGAAGCCTGGGAGCTCATTACTCCTGAGTTGGCCTCTCTCTATTGGCTACCAGTAGATTTTAAAATTCAGTATAATATTTTTGTTATTACCTACCAAGCACTACATGGTGAAGCCCCCTGAGTACATACTGAAATGGAAAGTCTTTCGGGTTGGCTAAACATTGTCCACTAGACATTAAACTGGAAGGGTTTACCTCTCATTTAATACGCCAAGGAGGAAAAACTCTCCATTATTTCATAGAAAATCCAAGATTAGAGAGTAGTCCAAAAGCTTAATACAAATATGTGTAGTTTCTTCTTTCGTCTATCAATCATCTCACAACACTTCAGACAAATCTTGTAACCGGGAACCACCTCGACCAGCTGCAGTCACAGGGGCCATTTTACTGCTGAATGAGTACTTTTGATACTTTGTACATTTAGCTGACAATACTTCAGTATGTTTATTTAAGGATTTTAAATGGAGGTGTTTTACTTGTAAAAGGGAGTATTTTTACATTGTCTTATTGCTACTTTCACATAAGTAAAGGATCTGAATGCTTCTGAAACTACTGGAAATGTGCTACATAACTAAATCTTTACTTACTGATACCCAGGCTGAAGTGCCATATTGTTGTTCTTTCTAGTCTGTGTGAATCTCTGTTCCCACTGCCAGTCATAGTTTAGAAAGTAATATTTTTCTTCAATCATTTGGCTCCACAACATTGTGCAACACTAAACGTTCCCTGTGGAATGTGTTCTAGTCATCCTACGATTAGAAAGAATGCAGTTATAGCCTGAATTCACCCAGCTGGAAACTTTGGTTCCCCTCATCACGACCAGCAACACACACAAGTGCAGACACGCTTGCTCTCATATATGCACATTAACATTAAAGTCCTGATTATCATAAAGACAGATAACACTGCATTCACACACACACACACACACACACACACACACACTTGCAGTTCTAGCGAATAGCGCTGGTGTGCAGCAGTTTTGTTGATTCAGTGAGTCAGAGGGAGACGGAGAATGCTGGAGGTGTTTTAGGTAGGTCAAAACAGGCTAGAAACACAGCTTGTGTAGATACTAAACACACACACACACAGAGTCTCCCGTGCGGTAATTGGGCAGCACTGTGCAGACATACATACATATTCTCTGGAGAGGGGGGTTAGATGAATATAGTAAGGGAGGGAGAGGAGAGGAATGGAAAAAGGGAGGTGTACAGACCGCAAGATAATGAGAAGTAGGGAAGCAGTGGAGGGAATAAAATGGAGAGAGGTAAGGATGGAAAAAGAGTTAAGGTAATGGAGAGATGGGGATGGTAGATAGCGGGGGAAGACGAGCAGGAAAGAACGAAAAAATTGGAAACAGATCGAGCGCTGAGTGTTTGAAAGAGGACGAAAAAAAGAAGGGGTCGAGTCCAGAAACTGAGGGACCAGGAGTGGAAAGAGTGGGAGGCAAGCGAAAGAGAGGAAGAGACGATGAGGGATATTGGGACATGGAGAAGGAGAGACAGGAGAAACGAGGGCTGGATGGCAGGGATGACGGCAAGGGGATGGAGATGGAGTCGAGTGAGGGTGGGGGAGGGAGAGAGGCGTGCACTGCTCATTCCCAGGAGACCGTGCTCTACCTGCGCGCCGCGGCCGTCGCCATGACAACCACCATGGCTGCCGCTGTCACAGCTTTATTGCCCCACTCTCCTCTCCATCCCCTCCCTTCCCTCTATCTCTCTCTTATTCTGTTTTTTTCTCTCTTGTCGCCTCTGTTTCTTCTCTCATTCATAGCTTTTCATATCCCATTCTCTACTTCCTGACTCCACTCTTTTCCTTTTTTCATCTTCCTTCCTCTTTCTCTTTCTTTATACTACTCCTGTCTTCCTTGTCTCTTGTCTTGAGCCGGCAGTAGTGTGTGTGTGTGTGTGTTGTGTGTTTGTGCTATTACTGGACTCTAAATTAGAGAGCATAAATGCAGTACCGGCTCCCAAAACCACAAAGCCTTCTGGGATCTTTGTGAGTTAGAGCTTTCGCTATAAATGAAAACCTCAGAAACAGGGCGCCTCCTTCCCACTAACAAGCCTGTGTGTGTGTGTGTGTGTGTGTGTGTGTGACAGAAGTTTGACAATCACAGATGCCGTCCACCAGCATCATCATTTTTCACTCCTATTATTCCTGTGTGTATTTGTATCTCTTTAATAGCATTCTCTTTCCTCACGTGTTTCCATAACGACGGGATAATTAGATTAAGGAAGGGCCGGATGGGCGGGGTCATGCAGAGCTGATACCCAGTGCGGTCCAATGGGACTGCTGGAATTTGTATTTCCTGGCAGGGGGCTGATAAGAGCGAGCTGAGGCCGTGATAAGGCTGGCCTTCATGCTCCCGGCCAGACCCTGGCCTCCATCTGACCTCCAACACACGACTCCCTCCATCTCCCTCTCCATCTGTTGGCCTGTTTGTTTGTCTGATGGTGTCAGAAACTTTACATTCATTATTTTTCGTCAAAAAGAGTTTTTTAAATGTTTAACGTCTACTTGAATCAGAAAACTGAGTCTATTAGTGAAACAATAAGTTGATTAGCTGATCAACAGAAGATTAATCATGAATGTTCATTTTTTTATCTTGGAAATAGTGGTTTGACAAAGGCCCCTTACTAGATTCTTCTTCAACCGCATCGAATGGTCTTCTTAGTTGTCATGGAGATGGATCTGTTAACATACGAGCTCAGTAACTGTTGATGATTTCATCCACAGTGCTATGGACCTTTAATTTAGGATTGTTTAAGAACTGCAACTATTCAACCAACTGAAAATTAATCTTCTTTGGTTTTAAAGTTGTTTAAGACACAGTGCCAAACATTATCTGGTTCCTACTTCTATAATATGAATATTTCCTGGTCCTCTATAATATCATACTGAATATCTCTGGGTGTTAGTCTGCTGGTCGAACAAAACAAGACATTTGAAAACGCCTCCTCAGAAGATAATTACCAGATTAATCGATTATGAAAATAATCCTCAATTGCAGCCCTCTATTGTTTTGTCAAAGACTATTAATTATAAACAATTTTGGTGGTCAACTAATTGTTTAAGTCATTTATTTAGAAAAAATGCCAAACATTTGAGGTACACTGGTGGTAGGCTTTTAAGGCGGGACAATCACAATCAGTGTACCTTGTTTGATTTCGGGCGGGGACCTTTTTTGAGTGTCATTCTCCATCTCTCTCCTGTCATTTGCTGTAATCACTAAACTGTCGAGTTGCTAATGAAACCATATAATGGCTAAAAAATACACTCTAACATTCTCTGCATCCAGCCTCTTAACTTTGATGTACTGCTCTTTATATCTTTGTAAATTGAAGTTCTTTGGGTTTGGGACTGTTGGTACTTTGGGCTCTAGGAATGTGTGGTGGCTATTTTTCACATTTTAGAAACTAAACAATCATGCATGGACACTTGACAGGTATTGATTTGGCCATAAAATCATATTGTGCATGATCAACTGTGCTGTTTTGCAATGACATAGTAGAAAACTAATGATGAAACCTTGGAACGAGGTTGTAGTTTTCGCTCCAGTCGGCCACTAATGACACCAAATCTCCTCTACCCTCGATGCTCTGTGAAAGGAACCTGTTTCCATGGCTGCATGTCATTGGTGGAGACATTTTTGACTGCCTCTGGCTGGAAATGCTATCACTGTTCCTCTGGGAGCTTATCTTTGAAAATGGCCACTGTGGGCACTCAAAGCACCGGTAAGTTTGTTTGCACCTAATAGTGGTAGAGAGTGCTCGTAAATGAAGACTCAGTGGAAGATAGTGTGTCGTCCCAGGGGATTGCCTTTAGGGCTCTGCAGGAAGAGGTAAAGATCAAGTAAAATGGGAACAACGTCATGCCAAATCTAAACCGAAGAGATTTTATATGCGTTACATTTGAATGGCTTGTTCTACGGTGATACAGTAATTTGTGAAAGTACTTTACTTCACCTAACAGCTTTCATGTCTCATGGGTGTTCGTGGTTGCAGTGAAAGAGGCTCAGGTCAGTGGAGAAAAATACGAGTTGAAGATTTTCCAAGATACATACATGCACATAATAGGATATGTAATGTTTTCTCACCCAATTTGACATCTCTTCATTTTGACTTGTGTTTGATCTGTCAGCGTCACAGTTTCTATTTTCAAATGACCTTCATGTCATCTTTTTCTCTGATAACAAAGAGATTTTGTCAGTTTTGATTTATAGATATCCATTTCTGATGCATGTTTTTCATCAAGGCAGACAGAATTAATTACAGTTTCATTTTTAATAGCAAGTTGGTCTTATCTGTGGGTTTTTTTGACAGGAATATTTCATCATAATTTCATTAATATTCATGCTGTGACCAAGATCTACTGTACTTGTTTGCATACTGATGTGTGTTTGTGTACTTAATTGGTCATTGGTTGCTCAGTTGGTTATAGGAAGGACACAGGAAGTGAGTGTTATAGATCCGGCCTTCAAGCTTCAAACCAGGAGGGAGCTTCCTGAGTGGTGCAAAGAGAGAGGATTTTATATAGGTGTGTGTTTTTTCATGTGTGTGTGTTTACATGTAAAACAGAGGCAGAGACGGCGATGAAGGAGCACAGGGAGGCCTCTTGTGCAATCGAGAGCGAGAAATACTGTGTGCGAGAGGCATGTGACTGTGTATGTGTGTTTGAATTATTTAGCCCAACGTCCCGACAGAGGAGTGAACGAGGTCAGGAGCTCATTGCTGCAACGTTTTTCCTCTCTCCATCCATCCATCCATCCATCCATCCATCTATCTCTACACCCTCCACCCACCAGCCCTCTTCCTCTTCTTCCTCCTCCTCCGTCACTGCAGAGCTCCTCATTTGTTTTGCCTGTCTTAATAAACAGGAACTTAGTAACAAAAGGCTTCCTACGTGTTACTCATGTCCCCTCAATTATGGGCAAGCCATGAGGAAAAAACATCGATCCAATTAAATACTGAACACTGAAACCTGCTGTGTGTGTGTTTGTGTTTGTGTGGACCCTGTCAAGTAAACCTTTGAACCCCGGTGCTTTAAAGGGCTCTTTTAAAGGCGTTTGCAGTTTGAACGAGCCACTGAAGCTAATGAGCTGTGTGTGTGTTTGTGTGGAGGGGGGTGACGGGGGGGGTTGCGAGGATAGGGATTCTGTAATATTGCTTGGTGGTTGCAGCAGGTTCTCTTCCCATAGGGCCTTTCTATAAATGCCTCCATGCTTATGCACACAGACTCAAACGCACACACACACACACTTTTGCGGCAGCAGGTGATTCATTCTTAATCTTTCATTCCAACAGTTGTGGATTAGCCCTAATCTTAGCCAGCAGAGACCTAGGTCTGAAAGGCTGACTGACACTGACTCTGTCTGTGTGTGTGTGTTTGAGTCATTGAGTGTATTGTTTATTTAGCTGTATGTGTGACATGATAATTGTATCCCTTGTTGGATGAAGTGGGGTGTCTGTCTGACAGGACACGAAATGACTGAGGCTGATACACATGAAAGAGTGACAGGTCACACAACACTGAAACATTAGACGCAGCAGCAGCAGCAGGAGGAGGAAGGAGGAGGAAGGAGGAGGAGGGAGGAGGAGGAAGGAGGAGGAAGAGGAGGAGGAGGAGGCACTTCTTTTGATATTAATTTTTTTTTTTTGACATTTTAAAATTAGCTCAATCACCCTCAGTGTCAGTTGCAGTTAAATTTAGTTGGGCTATAGTTTCCTTTTAGGGTGTTAACTAATGATTATTTTCATAATTGATTAATTTGCCAATTATTTTCTTGATTAAGCTATTAATCAGGACAAATTCCTTTCACAGTTTCTAAGACCCCAAGGTGAGTCATCAGATGTCTTGTTTTGTCTGCCCAACAGTCAAAAACAGAAACATCCTCAGTATAAAATGATGTTAACGCAGCACATTCTCACATTCGAGCAGTTGGATCCATCAAACTTTTGATTAATTGCTGCTCTATTTTGCTGACACTAGTGCCGTTACAATACAATACTGAGTTTTAATACCAATACCAAACTGATTTTATTCGATAACGTGCTTTGAGAAACAGAAACACTTTTTTCTACACAATCCTTTTTTATTTTAACAAAAGAAGCTCCCAATGTTTGTCTCAACAACAGCAGTCGTACAAGATTATTGCCTGAATAAAATACAACTGGGCTGCAAATAACGATACATTTCATTATCGATAAATCTACTTACATTTTTTTATTAAATGATTAGTTTAGTCTATAAAATGAAATGGAAATAGTGAGAAATGCTCATCACTTTCTCAGAGACCAAGATAACATCTTCACATTGCTTCTTTTGTTCGACCAAAATCCCAAAACCAAAAGATGTTCAATTTACAAAAATAGAAAACAGATTAAACAGCAAATCTTCACAATTGATTAGAAAATGTTGGGCATTTGGGCTTCACAAATGACTGAAATGATTAATTGTATGTCAAAGTAGTTGACGATTGATTTTCTGTTCTGTTGTTTCAACACAAATAATTACGATTTAAGTCAGTAAATATCTGATTCTGTACTCCAATCTGTACTTAGGTTCGATAACCAGGCCTAGTGCAAGCAAAATGATTAACAACAAAATTGAGTTTATTTATCTTCACTCTTCTCCAATATTTTACTTTTTCTTGGGAACTCATGGCAGTTTTTCCTCTCTCCTTCTGTATAGATGAATTTCTATCAGTACCAAAATAGTATTGAGTTTCGGGTGTCATAGTAGCCTAGTGGGTACAAGGTATACCATTTCCTATCATTACAACATCCCCATTTTGATGCTTTTTGGGTTGTTTTTGCACATAATTCCCCCTTTCTATCCCCTAGTTGCCCAGAAATACTTAAAAACTATTGAAGTTCAATACCCAAACCTAATTGTGACAAGAAGTATTTGGCTTAGTCATTGCGAAGCATAAATTGTATCTTAACACCTAACAGCTCTTGGGAACTGTTCCCAAACAAATGGAACAAAGCAGAAAGGTGTGGCGACAGATTTGAAAGTGATTAGATATTGTGTTGAGATGGAGGGAGAGGAAATTTGAAGAGAAGGAAAGGGGAATGAGGTTAGAGGCAATCACAGACAAAAGTGATATTAAAGCAGGGGTGGTGGCTAAAGTGTAGCAGAGGGGAAAAAAAGAAGCAGATTGGAGTGAAGAAGCAAATGCAGCAGACATGGAGAGGTAAGGAGGGGAGACTAGACAGGGAATAGAATTTGTTAATATGTAAAAGTGGTAAAAGGATATGAGTGGCTCATCAGAAAATAGTTTGAGATGAATGGGGAGGGATTGGCTTTAGGTAGAGTGAAATGATAAAAGAGCAGAGGAGCTGACGAGGAAGAAAAAAAGAGAAAATGAAAGGGAGATGGACGGTGTGGACTGGTGTCCTGGTAGCAGCAAAGAGCGAGAGAGAGGGACTGGTGGTTAACGCAGGCCTGTAAAGAGCTTAGAGCAGCTGAGACGGATTGGATGGAGAGAACAACCTGGACGAGATTATGCTGGGACAGAAGAGAGAGGAAGGCTGTAGGAGCGAGATCGTATCACAGCCCATATATTTCCCTATCCTCCAGTTACACATTTCCACCAGTTTACACACCGCCACTGACCACAAGCTCCACAATCACAGTTTAATTAAGCCAAGCCCACGGTATCAAGGAATTAATGATCACCAATTGTTAGACCAAACACTCTGGAGCTAATCTATGCGTCAGTCATTCTCCAGCCATTAGTTTCTTAAATCCACCTCTTAATTAATTAGTCAGTGAGTAATGTTGCCCACTGAGGGATGAAGCTATCTTTAACTGTACTGCTAAAGAACAATCTGAGATTCATGAACAAGCTCACATCCGAAGCTTGTTATAATATTTATTTTTTAAGCTGAGGTGAGATTCAGAGGCTGGAGGGAGATAACACTGTCTGAGTGGCAACAGGAAACTCCTACCAGAATAATATAATACCGATACCCATTAATCCTCATTATCTACTTGCATTACACCCACCTGCTGCATGCATTTGTGAACTACAGCGGGGGTTGGCAGATATGGTTGGTGAGCACAGGTTTTAGTTTTGTCTCCTAACAGGCACAACGGTACAAACCTGGCCACCTCAGTGTGACAACAAGACTTTGGGATGCTGTGCACAAACAATGCACTCAGTTGTTGTTCACCAAGAAAGCATATTTAAATAAGCATATTTTTAGTTCTTTAAAATGGGTCCCCTCATTACTCGTTGCATACGTCTATTAGCCTGACTCTTTGGTTAACCTGCAAGCTGTGACTTTCCCTGCTCAAATGATTTCATTTGAACATTTTAAGATGCCTGAAGATAAAAAATTCTAAACAATATTTTACAAGAAAAAAGCAAAAATAAAATCAAGAAAGGTCAGGATAAATCAAACTAATTTTGTGTCTTATATATTTATATAGTTAAAATCGCCCTGTTTGTATAAATAAACCAGGTATAATGCAGGAGAGTATATAAAATAAATCTTAAAAATATGGTATCTCTGGGGGAGTGGGTGTTGTTGCATCTTGCAACCCTTTAGATGATGATCACAGGCTAGGAGCCACTGCCATCTAGGATCTGATAAACACATCATATCAGATGATGCAAAATATAAAATAACATCTGCCGAGACACATGAGCCGTTCAGTGAAGTCCTGAAAAATCAGGACAAGGCAAATGGCTTATTTCCTTACTAGTTTCTCATGTTGGCTCATGATTCATTGAAGTCTTCTGACGTTGATCCATTATAGTTAATCAGCATCTCATGATAAATATCTGATTAGGTCACAAGCATTCAGTCTGTGTGTCCCATTAAGACAGAGACCATATGCTGCGCTCGCCTTATCGAGAGTTCACTCTGCCGCCTGATCTCACAACCCGCGTAATTAGTGTTCTATATCAAGGGCTGTTATGATACATAAAGGATCAATCGGCTATCTGGCTGCGCTGACAGTCACTTGGCCTTCAGTCTATTGGCTGGAAACTGCTCCGAGGCTCAGGATTGGCTGCCAGTTTGCCAAAGTCAGTCAACCAATGGGAAGGAGCCAAGAGAGCGTAGCGAGGTCAGCTGCTCGGGATGCCCCTGGAGCAGCAATTTGTTTACCTCCTCTTTGTGTGTGTTTGAGAGAAAAAGCGAGGGATGGTATGATAATAATATGCATCATGCCCTCTGCACACACACTCCACACTCGCAAAAGAGCATCTTTCCATTCCAGATTGAATTACACAGGACTGATTGGATTTTTCTCCTCTGCATTAAAGACAAAAACACTCCTCTCTCGTTCTCCATCCCCCCTGCCTTTGGGTTCATCCATCCTGTCATCACTCCCTGCTTTTCTTTTCCTCTCAAGCATTCTCCATTTGCACCTTTCCTCCTCTAAAACTCTGCCTTTAATTCATCAATTTCCTTGGGGTCTGTGAAGTCGCATGACTGTCATTAGCCTGATTACACAAGCTGTAATTATATGAACACACACACACAGATACGGTCTTGTGATTCACATCACTGTATATCAGGAGAAATGTGATTCTCATCACCGTCTGTTTGTGTGTGCATTTTCTTGTGTGTGTGTGTGTGTTAAGGTTTTCGATTTGGGGCTGAAAAGAGACCATTGATTACCGTTTCTGTGTGTACTCTGAGTGCCCCTCTCTCTCGCTCTCTGCTACACAAAGACATCATGGTCTGCGGGGCGCTCTCTCTCACACGCAGCCACATTTCTGAGCGCTTTTGAAAAGTTCCTTAGAAACACCAGAAAAGTTCCAGCCACAGGCGCCACGCCCTCCCACTGGCTCTGCAGAAATAGGCCCATTGAGCCAGGCTATAATCACACACACACACACACACACACACACACACATATATATAAATCCGCATTCAGCTTTGCTTCTTCTCTCCTCTCTCCAGAACTTCATAGAAGCAGCCACAAAAACGCTGTCATTGGCCCACCAGCCAACCAGCAGCATTCACTGCTCACTGCAACATTTCCCCAACCAAACATCAATACACTCACTGACGCTCCCTGAAAGCCACGGACAAATCTTCGAACGCACACCATCATAAGCACACAAATACACGGTGGCGTATTGTGGAGTGTGGGAGCGGCAGTTGTGTCAGAATCTCAAGGCATTTCTGGCAGCAGGACAGTAACACACACACACACACTCACGCTCACACTCAGAGATGCATGTTTCATAAGGTCATATATAATGGAGGAGGATTCCAAGCAGAGAGGCCTCGTGTGTGTGTGAGAGCTAGCCCTGAGATGGGGTCTTTAATCCTGTTGTATTGTCAGATTAGTGTAACAGCTGGGTCCTACATACAGATATACATCGCTCTGCCTCTGTATCAGCCCTCCTCCCATCACACCGATCCTCTATACTCTAACAAGAGCTGTACGTTCTATACATTAGTGTGTGTGAAGGTCTCACAGCTCCAGTCCATTACACGGTTTCAGGCCAGCTGATGTGTAAGGCACAGTTATGTGACCTCTTCTGATTCTGCGGCGAGTTTCAGTGTCAGATGCTCGTTTTGTCAGAGAAACCGAGACATTAAAGGTTAAACCCGCTATGTTGATGAGAGCCCGAGTCGCTGCTCCTTCAGCCTCAATCAGCCGATCATGTTCCCTTCAAACACAAACAGAATATTCCATTTACTTTTCTTTTTCTTTTTTTAAATTGTATCTTATTTTTAGTTGTACTCCTTAAGATATCAGTCGTGGTTAATTTGGCTACACCTGTGGTTACCGTGGTAACAGCAATTGCTGTTTATACTACAGCAAACACTTCTGGAGTGAGTAACTATGTCAGAAATATATGAGAACAGCAGCTGAGCCTTTAAAATGTTTGAATGTTTTGAAGAAGCTTTTCTGATGATGAATCGCAATCTACCCTAACCTTGGAGACAAATCGCGTTACCTGTGACTCTTTTAATGTGAAGCAGCAGCAGTTGGAAATGTTTGCTTTGCATAAGCAGTAACATAGTACAGCTTTGATATGGCTGTAGGAAAGTGAACAGTGAGGCTAAAATCAAATGAGATAAAATAAAAAACATTGGATTGCATACATGCATTGTTTCCTGTGAACCCCTCCTGCGTAGGTAGGAAATAGTGGACTCTAATAAAAACTGCTATATAGAGAGCTAATTACAGAAAACAGAGAAGACAAATGTATATATTGTTGGCAAGAGGTCAAAATGTCTGCTTGTGAATGACTAGCCAGAAATGATAGACTCTCCACATAATTAATGAAGGGAAACCAGATTCTATTATAATTTTCAAGTGATTTATTTAAAATGAACCTCAATTTCTCAATTTTAAGACCCATCATGACCTCCAGAATCAATTGTATAAAAGGAGGGCAGGAAGCCTTCCACCTAATGATGATTAATCGTCAAGCTAACAATGAACCAAAATATTATTGCCTTTGTTTGATATGAAGTAATGCTACGCTCTGTTGAAGGTACACTCAACTTTGCCATAAATGGCTTTGGGTCTATTGTTTTGTAACAGATATATGAGATAAATATTGAAGGTCTTTCTGCATGAAAATGTTAAATTGCCTTTCAGTGATCTAGTTGCATGATTTTTCCTCCACTGTGCACCTGTTCTATCCCAGCAGCTCTCTGACCAAGCCATTCACTGTATCATATACCATATTTAGCAAGTGCATAACTTTCCATAAGGGCATTCATCACTTAGATCATCTTTGTCCTTATAACTCAGTGGAGAAAGATAATATTAGAAAGATAATATTAGTGCTTGGATGCTTTTCAGCTGTGGTTTGGTGCTGCACTGAGACTAGCTTTAGGGCCAGAGTGAGCTGGAATAACAAACTAGAGCCAGTGTAATGCCATCCTCCCACAGGTTTTGCACAGGGAATTAATATGGCCAACGTGGCAGCGATTTGGATCAGCCATGGTAGCGCTATCAGGAATTTGATCGGCAGAAAGCACTAAAAATAGTGGAGGGAGAAAAAGTGTTTCACTCATTTCCTGGCTTTTGTACATGAACATGTTTACAGATTTTGCTCTGTGGTTCACATTCTTTGGTCACGGGGAGCACTCGTGTGTGAAAAACTGAGAAAAACATGCTGGAAAAGATCAGAAATGTGTTTGGCAAGGGACTAATTTAGCGTTTCTACCTTCCCACTCAGTGCCACTTACAGCATCATGTCCACAAGGCTTTTTTTGGCATTGAATAGCAGTTTTGGATGATTACATATTTAAAAATAAAATAAGCAGCTATAAATGTCTTTATTATCTTTGTTTTTGTTTTATACCCCAAATTAGTCTGAACGCTGAAATCAAACATACTTTTTCTATTAATCCCCATGTAGTCAGATTTTATCCAACACACCTAGAACCACTTCCCATCTTTTAAACAGCTAATCAGTGTAAAATTGCTCAGCAGGTTCCCTTTTGCAAACACAAAGTGATGCCTGCTTATGACCCCCTGCTGCAGCTTTTACTGCAAAGAATCTCTTGACACTAAACGATAATTTAACTTTAAAATTTGAAACTTGGCTTACTGCTGAAAAAAGAGGCCTTGGGGGCTGAAAATACTTATTATTTCACAGGAGGAGACATTCATCACAGACATTAAAACTGTGACAGTAAATGTATGTATTAGGAATATAGTTGAAAAATCATTCTGATGGATGCTGAATGGTTTTGAGCCACAGAAGGAGGGTTTTTATGAGTAATTTATTGTGTGAAAAATATAATATTCTTCTTATTTA
The DNA here is from genome assembly GCA_011952105.1 of Coreoperca whiteheadi. NCBI lineage: Eukaryota > Metazoa > Chordata > Actinopteri > Centrarchiformes > Sinipercidae > Coreoperca > Coreoperca whiteheadi. Next base: position 14,378,605 of record CM022477.1, read on the forward strand.
AAGGTACAATCTTAATTTAATATTGCCTAATAGCATCACAGCTCATAGTTGAGTTTCGTAGCATTAACAATGAAGGAGGGAGGACAAAAAAGGATGCATTACTGAACAAGGTCCCAGGGGCCTAAGGATTCAGGGGCGCTCTAAGCATGAGTTTGAAGTGACATTTTTCATTGATGAGCTCAGTCAAACATAGGGATGTATAGATCAGTTTTTTTTTATCCTTTATTATCAAATATCTATTTATTCTAATTCTGATCTGATATAGATTTTCACTATACTTCATTTTATACGTCATTGTTCCCTTTATACAGCTGCACAGTGCATACATACTCCTACTTTAAGGAATATAATATGTATATGTAACCTGCATCACAGGTTTCTGATGATGGTTTACTCTAATATCTTGTCACATTTTATTGTATTTTGTGTAATGTCTGTGGTGAGGAGTGTCAGTAAGTGCATTTTTAAATATTCTTTAATGTCTTTATTGTCAATTTTGTATTTATGATTCTTGACCTGCAGTACTTGATTTATCTTTATATTTCTACTAGTTTATTGTTTTGCACCAAAATAGCAAAGCACATTCCTTGTATGTGTAAACCTATAAAGCTGATTCTGATTTTGTTTTCTATCCACCTGTTTTTAAGTATTTTGTGGAAATGCTGAACATTTTAAATATAAAAACAAAGATTTGTGCTACATTTGGATGGAACAGAACTTTAGAGTTAAAATTAACCTGTAAAATACCACTGAAAAACATGTAAAACAACCGACAAAGATGTTCCGGGGTGTTCTAGTGGGAAGAGGAGGCACTTTTATGTGCCTGTGCCCAGGGGCTCGTTGGCTCATTATGTGTCCATGAATAAGGGAGCATATTTTAGGATTTTAAATTACCTCAGTAGACTGAGACAGGATTTCTTTGACCCCCTTGGCTGTGGCGTGCAGGTGTTAACTGTTTTAAGGTTCACAGGAGTGCACCTGAGTGCACCTGATGTCATTGCTACAAGATACTGTCTCGACACCCGACCGTGTGTGTGTGGGTGGGTGGGTTTGTGTGTCTCAGCGAGTGTGTGAGCGGCGTGACTGTGCAGAGGCTTTCTGTGTTAATCTCTGCTAAAGGTGGCAGGTGTCTTAACCAGGCCATCACCTGGTAACCTACTCTCACACACACACACACACACACTGCCTACCCTCTATCTCTCTCACATCTCCTTGTCTGACTGTAAGTGTGTTAACGTCCAGGCTGGCCGCCGTCCAACCTGCCCAGCTGGTAAGAGAGGAAGAGCAGGGCGGAGAGCGAGACGAGGTGGAAAAGCAAAAGATGGAGGGAGATTGGAGGTCACTACTGACAGGGTCGGAGAATCACTCCGGAAAGAAAGATGGGTGTGGAACAATATAAACAGTAAACAGGCTGAAATTTTTCCTGTCAGTGTGCGAGTAGTCGAAGGGCATGTGCCAAGCGGTCTGACCCTTTCCAGGTAGAGAGTTATCAATGGTCCACTTCTGTCAGCGAGCGGCAGGCCTCAAATTGTCCAACTCATATCCGTGTAGGTCAGGCTGCTCTAGACACAGAGACGGCTGTGAATCAGCAGCAGCTTTACGGCATGGTGGAAGGGTCTCACACACCTACGCTGAATGAAACTGCAGGTAGGTTAGAAATGTGGCCCATAAAGATCACTTTGCCTAATTTTGGGGCTGATCTGGGTCTCAAAATCCTGCCAGATGATTATTACTGTCATGCTGTGTACAAGTGCCTGGATGATGCATTTGGCATCCAGGACTTCAGCTCAGTCAGGACACCCACCTCGATGTTTAAGCCATTCATTTTCAGCAATAATAGCCATTTGGTTTGGCGATGTGGCTCTGCTCATATGAGGCTTCGGTACAACTGTGAGCAAGCTCAACACAGACTGTCTTTGAGCTGAGCTAGAAATGCACACATATACAGCCTGTGACACAAATAGACACTGCTTCATCTTGAGGGGTTAAAACCCCATAAATTTGCGGACTTTTTTGCCTTAATTTGTAACTTTTTTCAAGATGAATTCTAGGATACAGTGCCTATAGATCATGCTTACATTTGAGAAAATATTCAAGATGATTTAAGAGTGTGTTGTAAAAAATGGTCACGAACAAAGAATACAACGGACATGACTTAACTTTTCATTGTATTTCTGTTCTATCTTCTCCAACACTGTGGATGCAGTAAATGGAGGGACAGCTAGCACTCACAGATGGTGGCAGAAAGCAGAGGGAATATTCAAATTATTCTTCACAGTTCTCAGAGATGCTGCAGCTGTCCAGAACATTCGCGCCGATAAAATCTCACATATTAAAAAGTACAATTAATGATTATTTCTCCAAAGCAGTCCACTGTACGGATGTGTGCGTGTATGCCAGGCATTGTGCAGCAGCAGCCGCAGCCTCAGCCTCTCGGGTTGCTGAGGAATGCATTTGAAGTCAATCACAATGAAGCTTTCTATCTGCCCAGCTAGCCTGAAGGGGATCACTGAACTGAACTGTCCAGTTCAGTTCACCTAAAAAATAATCATCTTTAGGTCACACACAACCACAGTGCTGGTGAAAGATTATCTGGCAGATGTGTGTGTGACCTAAAGATGATTTTTTTTTTTTTTTTTTTTTTTTTGGGTGAACCCTTGTTTGGTGAATTAGTGTCTATATAATTCTGCCTCCTATTGTTATCTGACTTCCTGTAGCGTTAGCTGAGCTGCAAATGCCCATTGTTCCCTCGAGACAAAACGCACACACACACACACACACCATGGTCTGTTTCTCTCCCACACTCATGCTGGTAATTGTCATATAACCTTCACACACACACCTTCTCATTGTCAGGTTGCTGCAGTGTTACCACTTTAGTGTCACACATCTTGCATTTTTTTCATTAAACTAAATTCAAATCTGGAACAAATCAGTTCCTGTGGAATATTAATATGTGTGAAACTGCAGCATTTTCATCTCAGGAATAAAATCCAGGCACTAGCTGAAAACGGGCTGACACACACACACACACACACACACACACACACACACGTTTGTTTTACTATCCCCGTGGAGGACAGTCATTGACATAAGGCTTTCCCTAGCCCCTTACCCTAAACCTAACCATCGCAGCCAAATGCCTAAATCTAACCCTAACACTAACCTTAACCTAATTGTAACATTTACTCTAAAAAGTCTTAACCCTCAAAAACCAGTCTCTAGGGTCCCCACGGGTCTGTGTACATTTAGATTTAAGTCCCCACCGGGATATAAGAACATGAAACACACACACACACACTCAGCCCCTCTGTGAGTGTGACTACAGCCTGTAGGCCTAGTGTGTAGGATCAAATGTAAAGTGCGAAGCCTGGTGTCAGCTATTAGATCAGGTTTCTACCTGACTCACTGAAATGTTGCAACACCCCTCAGAGGACGCACCTGTGTTCGCTTTGTCAGAACATGACATTACCCCAACAAACACGGATTCTTTGTCTGCTTCTGTTTTTTTGTCCTTTGGTTTTATGTTTTCCCTGTCTCTTATACATAATTATATATTCCACGCTCCCAAATTGTTTTAAAATGACTCCAACTGGCACCGCATGTCTTACAATGGCAGTGCTTCATACGTTGCCAAAAACCAGGACTGCATTCAATCCTCAGATCAGCGGAACATGGCTGTCATCTTACGGTTTCCTTTTATAACGACTGGGAACAAAATGCAGTGGTGGAGACAAATTGAGGGCAACATACAGATGATTTTGGCCCGGGGTTATGCGTGCGGTGGAGGAGAGCTCGTTGCGTCTCGTTGTGGTTAGTTAGCTATGTGGCGCAGGCAGAAAGTACAGCTGTTTATAGCTCCTGAAACAGAGGCAAAATGCAGAGCTGGCCCTATTCGACTCCCCCAAAATCATGTAAAACACACACACCCGCACAAATGGGTCTGAGGGGCATTTGTGTTTGTATATGTACACACGCACCACAAAAAACCTGTGATTATACCCATTCAGACACACACACTGTTATTACATACAGTGACGCACTACTGCCTGCCATACCGTGAATTGATACTTATAATATTGGCTCATAAAGTAAACATGTCAAGACACAGAGGGTGATTACATATTGCTCTTAAAGGTTAGGATGAACATAAATGATGCTCATTTAAGCACACACAGCACATGCCTGTTACAAAACTGAAAATTGGCAAATAGCAGATGAGCCCTCTGCAACTACAGTATGTACTGGAGGTTGTTGTGTGTATAGTGGACTTGTAAAAGGGGCCCCTGGGGTGGGATCTGGTTCCGCCTTTGGGGCGGGGTGTGTGTTTATTTAAGTATGTGTTTTTTTTGGAGTCACGCTGAATTTAGGGGGGTAGCCTTAAGATAAGAAATGGAGTTTAAGATGAAAGGAAAATGGGGCAAGGACGGCGATACACTGGCACAGAGTTTGTGGATCCAGAGGGGGGAGACGAAGGGAGGCAGAGGGGGAGGGACAGATAGAGGGGGGAGCTGGAGCAGCAGACTGTTGATTTTTAGGGTTGCTTATTTGATGTTACACCTTTTGCTTATGTAGTTAGAGCTCTTATATGTGTGTGTATGTGTCTGGTAGCTTCTCACTGGGAGATGGGAATTTTTGTGAAAGGCAATGGTTGCCCATAGCAACGGCCTTCATTGTAAAACTGATCCTTGAAATACAGCGCACGCGCACGTGCTCACACACACTTTCACACATTCACACCATGCTTGCACTGAGACGTCTTTTCAGTACTTTTCCGCACTTTTAGGGTTTGAGATCACTAGTCTTTTACACACACATTTAGTGTCGAAGCGTGAAGAACGCACACTCTCATCCCTCCACTTTGTGAAGCCCATATCCTCCGTGTGTCGAGCCTCCAAACAACTTTGTCAATTTCATTTTCAGGAGGTACATATAGCGTTTCAGCTCCACCTCATGTTGAGATGTGATGGACTGAGATGCTCGGGTTTCTAGAATCCATTATGCTTTTATTGGCTTTTAAAGGCATCAGATTTCCTCTCTCCGGAGCCGGGGAGGAGCTTCTGCTTCTGTGTGTGTGTGTGTGTGTGTGTGTGTGTGCAACTAGCATCACACAGGCTAGCAAAGACACAGCTCTATAGGGCCTCAGGATGGGCTTAAGATTGCTGAGGAGATAAGTTTGTTTTGGTCACATTTTCAGCAGTGGACTGACTGTTTTCCAATACCTGGAGCAAAACTGAGTTTTTGGTATCACAACAGTGGACTACTTAGTGTATACTGAGCTGAATCTAGGTACAAAATGAAGTGATGGAAGAAGTATTCATCTCCTTCACTTAAGTAAAAGTAGCCATACCACACTGTAAAAATATATTACAAAGTTCTGCAAGTAAAAAAAAATTATCAGCAAAATGTTGTTAAAGCTGTTATATTAACGACAGATTACTTGTCGTTCATAGTGATGAGCCCACAGAAACTTTTTATCCAAATCTGCAGTTCCCCTCAGCTCTATACAGCATTTTATCAACTTTCAGCTAATTGTTTTGGTTTGATAGACAAAGTTTGTAACTTGCTGCATAGCTGGTGAACATAGTGGAGCATTTAGCAGCTAAAGAGACAGATATTTTCCCTCACGAGTTGGTAGAGAGCAAAACCGAAATAAAGGAGGGTGATGAAAAGTGGACTTACATTCATCAGGTGGCCAGAAACACAATTTCAGATGAATGCTAACATTGTTTTGCATCTGCTGGATGTGTAAATAAACAATTCTTTGCAAACAAATTCAGTGATGTGTTTGCAGCTTGTTCCACTGCTCCGTTGTGGCCAAAAAAACTATTTGTGAAACTTTAAAGTATCAAAATTAAAATGTACTCAGAATGGCCACTTTCAGGGTTATAATTACTGACACTATAATGTGTAAAATCATTTTATTGTCGAAACTGGTAGCGCTGGAGATAATTACTATGTTACATATTGTTTGGTAGTGTAATCTATAACAATGCTTCATATTTTGTTCTGCATGTAAAATCTTTATTTACAAAGTAAGCAGAAACTATAGCTTGTCAGATAAATGTACTCGAGTAGAAGTATGAAATGAAATACGCAAATAAAGTACAAGAACCTCAAAATTGCAGTTAAGTAAAGTACTTGAGTACTTAATTACATTCTACCATACATTCTACCGATGACAAAATAGCAACAGAACAAACGTTTAACATATTGGTAGAAATCAATAGACAGTATATTTCACAATGATCACACAGTACATTGTATTTGTAAATGTGAATGTATTTTGAAAGACAAAAATATACTGTAATTTTGATATATCTAAATGAGTACAATCAAAATAAAACCCGTCTTGAAACATTCTGTGGTATATACTGTAGTATGAAATGTAGTATCTTTGCACTGCAGTACGGGCGGTGTCTCTTAAGTGCATGCATTTGATAGGAGTATTAGTTGACCCTGTGTGATGGGTGAGTGCTTAAGTGTGTGTTTAAACATTGCAGGGATGTGGGATTGAGGTCAAGAGAAAGAGAGAGGAGGGATCAGCCTCAAAGGAGGAGGCTGAGGTCATTCACTTCAGAGGTTCAACCCCCGAAAGATCTGCGACTAATCTCTCTTACCTGACCCTGACGGAGGTCGCCAGGCAAGCTCGCGCTTTCCCCTCACAGACGTACATGAAATTGGTTGGATTAAGGTGCAGTGATGAGCAGGGAGGATGTTGTGAAATGATCCATGAGAGACAGTTACAGACATATTACAGTGAGAGAGGCTTCAGAATGCGACTGTACAGCAGTAGTTATTCAAAACAAATGGTGATTTCATCCTACTCAAAGTCCATACTAGGAGTTCAAAACAATACTGAAATGATTTACCAACAACAATATTGATCATAGATGATTTAAGTCACTTATAAATAGTCTCTGGTTCAAGCTTCTCCATTGTGAGGATTTGGGTTTTCTTCTGTTTTATGTAATTGGAAACTGGACAAGATTAGACATTTGAGGACGTCACCGTTGGCTTTGGGAATGTGGAATGAGCATTTTTCACTATTTTTTAACATTCTAACAAATAATTGATACATCATAAAGAAAACAATTTACAGATTCATTGATGATGGAAGTAATTGTGAGTAGCAGTGTACTGCTTCTCCATACTCTGCTACAGGATGAGCATCAAATGTAACTGACACGTAAGCAGAGACTGAATGAAACCCCTCTCTTCTTAAAGGCTTTGATGTTCCTCTGCCAAAATCCCAGCTTTAGATCAATTCATTAACTCTGCTTCTCCATAGAGCCGCAGATGGACAGATGTTACCCTGTCCACCCTAATGCTGCCTGCACCTCCTCTCAGACACTTGTCTGTGTGTGTGTCTGTGTGTGCGTGTAATCTGCCAAAGTGGTCTCTCTTTCAAATGAAATGACAAACAGCTCATTCATTCATGATGAATAACTAATCTCTATCATCTGCATCCCTCCCTCTCTGTGTCTCTCACAGGGACAGACGTGGTCGCCATCTATCGATGATGAAGGCTCAACGAGAGACGAGTTCTATGACGATGAGGACCTCTACTCGGGCTCTGGCTCTGGCTGTAAGTGTGTGCGTGTTTCAGTGTGTGTGAGGTTACACACTCGTGCCCTGGTTCTTTGAAACTCGACAGCTGCTGGGTTTCAATCTGCTGACCCTGAAGCCTGAAGTCCCCCCCCCCCCCCCCCCCCCCCCCCCCCCCCCCCCCCCCCTCCCCCCCCCCCCCCCCCCACCCCCCTCGGGTTAGTCTTCGTTGGTTTCCCACCCCCCACGAACAACAGCCCCCCAAACACCAAAAGCAAACACACCCCTCGCTTCCTCCAAAACCAACCCTTTTC
>CM022477.1:14386491-14450610 GCA_011952105.1 Coreoperca whiteheadi
GGGGGTGCGTGTTTCAGTGTGTGTGGGGGTTAACACCCGGGCCCCGGTTCTTTGAAACCCGACAGCTGCTGGGTTTCAATCTGCTGACCCTGAAGCCTGAAGTCCCCCCCCCCCCCCCGAATGTCCTGGAGTTATGGTCGCTCTGTTCACCAGACTCACATGAACAAAGGCCACACAATCACACAATGCAAACACGCCGTTTGACTTGACAGACAGGTTTTGATACAGATTTATTGAAAAAACATTTAAACACAGATACACCCTTGCAAACAAGCAGATCTTATTTACTCTAATCAGATTACAGTCCACACAGGCGATCACTCACACACACCAGCAGTCGTGTGCACATATCTGCGAGCGTATGTCTGCGTGTGTAGGAATTACCTACTTAACGTAAGTCACATTGGTGTAATTCAGGCTGATTTTCTGATCGGGCTGTTGAAGCCTGAGCATGGCTCTCCTTATTAAGCATGACTCACTGAGGGCTGCCCTCGGTTCAGGCACTGCGCTAGTGGCGAGCACGCTCAAAATATATTACAATTCAGAGCAGGAGAGTGCAGCAGAGGCACCCCTGTGGTTCAAACAGCAGCCCAGCAAATTGCTTTATCTCAAACCGTGATACAGAGCTGTCTGATTCCAAAGGAAAAACAAATTTTCAACAGATGGATGTGCATTTTGCGTCGCTGCTACTTCAGAATGTGGCATTTTAAGGCGTCTGATAAGTTTAACAGAAGCTGCATTGTTCACGTTCATATTTCGATATCCTCTCCAGCTCCTCTGTCAGGCTCTATGTCTTTGTGCCTGTAAATTCAATTTGTTTCTCTTTCAACCCAGGGAGCTCCACTGCTATAACAAAATGAAAGGTGGTATAATACTATTATGAGATTTAAGAAGAAAATGAATCAGTCAGCACCGTCGTCTCTTCTCTTCTCTTCTCTTCTCTTCTCTCTCAGACTACGCTGTGCATCCACCTCAGCTTTTTCAGGTCATTTTTCGTAAGCCTGGACATAACAGTCACTATGTTGTTTTGTGACTCCATGTTACCATTATCAGTGTACTGTCCTCATCACGTAGTCCAAACAATCATGCACAGACCAAGTATTGATGTCAATTATGTATAGCATCTGTATGTTATTATACCAGAGAGTCAGTTTGTTCTTGCCACTGCAAAATCTCCATCCACTCTTAAAGGACTAAACAAAAGTAAAACATTTAAATCTCTTCTTTGCCATCCTTCAGTTTGCCAACAACAAATCTGCACATCACAACCAACATCTGGTCAGGAGAGGGTCAGACAACCTGGTCTCAGTTGGTTGAACCCCAGTTCTGCCACCTCCTGCCCTCCATGTTTTAATACAGCTGAACTCACAATTTACTGTAGTTGTTCTCATTTACATATTTTCCCGTTTCTGTTGTCAGGCAGCAAAACGAGCGGAAAATGTTTGATGTGATTGCAGTTCCGATTGCTGCTCTGAGTCATTGGAAAAATCACTAGGCTACTTTATGATCCTAAAGTCATTTGACAAAACAAACATAGCTGTGCTATATGATTGGTTATATTGACATTTAACATGCCATGTGTAGCCTACATGTTTTAATTGTTTGACTCCTCTGCTTGTTGTTTTTTTAATTATTTATTTTTTTATTCAAAATTCTCCCGTCTCCAGTTCCTGAGATCAGTATGAGGCCGACATCGGTGGGTGTGTCTTTCACCACGGAGGAGCCCCTCCTCCTCTCCACCACCCAGGCCACAGGGCCCGCCCCCTCCGCCTCACCTGCAGCTGAGCCGAGCCCCAACCCAGAGGAGCCCACCGCCACCCCGCTGCCCACCGAGGCCGACGGCGAGAGTGGGGTGTTCTGGGAAAGAGAGAGAGAGCTGGAGAAGGAGAGAGAGCTTGAGGAAGAGAGGGAGCGAGAGAAGGAGCAAGAGAGGCAGAGGGAACTGGAGAAGGAGATAGAGAGGGAGAGACAGTTGGAGAGGGAGAGAGAGAGGGAGAGAGAGAGGGAGAGAGAGAGGGAAAGAGAGAGGGAGCGGGTCCGGGAGATGGAGAGAGAGAGGGAGAGGAAGAGAGAGCGCGAGCGAGAGAGGGAACGTGAGAGAGAGCGAGAGAAAGAGCGAGAGAGACAGCGAGAGCGTGAGCGGATCAGGGCCGTTGCCCAGACCACCGTCGCCCCACGATCCCCTGCTGCTGTTCCCGTGGTGACCACCAACCCGGCAACCAGCCCTGCGGAAAGTGCAGTGCCCTCTGCCGGTTCGGATGACCTGAGCACCACAGAAGAAGAAGAGGACGTCTATCTGTCACCGGAACCCACAACGTTTTACACAGGCTTCGACATGGAAACCACCCCAGAGGTGGACATGCCAACCACAGCAGAGACCACCCCTGAGCCCACGACAGCTGCACCTACCACCAACACCGCCACCACTGTCAAGACCAGGTTCCCCTTCAGGCCCAGGGTTCCCCCGACGACAACCACTCAGGTGGTGCCAACAGAGAGAACGACCCGCCCACAGCAGCCCACAACTACACAGGTGAGATTAAAAATATTAGTTCAGTCAGCTGACTCACATTATTATGTTAATATAGACTATATTCTATAGAGTGTTTGTGTGTGTGTATATATATATATATATATATATATTTGGTGTCAAGGTCATCACTCATCACCTCATCACTCCCTGCAAGAAAACACTAAACACAGCACAGCAGGGAGTAGGGAGTGACAATAATAACTCCCTCCGATAGGGTTTAAGGGGGAGTTATGTGGTTTAATTATTTCTTGATCGACAATGATTTACCTGTCCACCCAGGAAACCAACGTCTCCACTGGTTGCCTGTCAACTTCATGGTGATGACAAGGTTCTGGGAAGTCACTACACCAAGCTGTTGTTAGCCAAGAAATACTTACAGCACATAACTTCCCCCTAAAACCACAAAGTGTTGTTTGTGTGTGGATTAAACAACAAGATATACGGTGCTGGTAAGGGTACCTTTGAGCTTCAGACAGGACCAAGCTAGCTGTTTTCCTTTGTTTCCAGTCTTTATGCTAAGCTAGGCTTATCGCCTCTGGTCTCCAGCTCCGTACATAACGTACAGACATGAGAGTGATATCAATCGTCTTGTCACACTTTCAGAATGAAAGTGACCAAGGAATCAAACTATTCCTTTAATTAAAGAAGCAACATTTCTCAAATGTTAAAGGATAAAGCAGGTCTATATTTTTCATATTGTCAACAAATCCCATGAAAAAAATAATTTTTAAAAGAATAAGTGAATAAGATCAGAAAACTTGCTTTTTCATTACTCTGTTTTAATGGACTCATTTTGGTCAGTACCAATAAACTATTAGAGTTTGATACCCAACCCTTCTTTGACTGCCTCTTTAACCCTGACAGCTTAATTATTTACAGACCATAGTCATTTCTCTGATTGGTGTTCTTGGTGTTTAATTGCAGCAGCCCTGTATTAAAGCATGATGCATTTAGATTTGTCTGGTTTTCCACACTGTAATTAAGCTGCCGGATTTTATGAAGCATGTGTATGTGTTGGACAATATGCAACTTTCCAACAATCGGAATATACAGAGGCCCATTGTTTCAAAAGCGAACATGTGCCATGGAAAGTTCTCTGTTTGTGTTGGTTTGGATATGTTTCAGTGTACCAGCTCTATGGAACAAATGTGATTACAGCAAATGTAAATTTCCTATCGTAAGTCTCACTTTTCTCTCTCCGTCTCAGGATGGTAACAACGACGTTGGTGCTGCTGGACCAAGTGGAGATTTCGAGATCCGCGATGATCGCCGTAATGATCTTGGTCGAGGTATAATGCCAGTGGATCCTGATCTGATCGGCAACACGGTGGACGGAGGAAGCTCTGCGGCCCAGCTGCCACAGAAGAACATCCTGGAGAGAAAAGAGGTCTTGATAGGTAGGAACATCTGTCAGTTAAGTTAATGTTAATAATGTTTTTTTGTATGTGTGTCCAAATATTTGTCCTGGTCATCCAGCCCTCTGTCTGCCTGTGTCACTGCATGTCTGTCTGATCCCGTCGTTTGCCATTCTGCCTTTCTGTCAAATAAACCACTTGGTAGTCACCTCTTAAGATGGACAGATTACATATCCCAGTTGCCTCCTGTATTCTTTCCCTGCTTTCTGGGAGCTTCTAAAATAAACCTGGCATTACCTCACCTTCACATAGTGCAGATTCATCACGATAAGTGAATGTGCTACTTAGCCCCGTTTGACCCATTGAGAACAAACAATCCTCTTCTTGGGTCATCCAACCCTGTTTTTTCTCCCCTCTTTTTCTCATCATTTTCCCTCTGGGTAAATCCAATTTCTTTTCAAGTGCCCCCCTCTCCTCACCCCAAAGAGCTGTTGTAGAAAGTGAGGGAGTAGCCAACTTGCCTGACCTGACTGGCTCTCTGTCTCTCCTTCAGCTGTTCTGATTGGTGGACTGCTGGCGGTGGTTTTTGCTGATTTCCTGGTCATTGGTAAAGAGCAGGAGGCAACAGACTTTAGACAATGATAGAACCAAATTACAACTGGACATACACTCATATATATATATATATATATATATATATATATATATATACGTAGTGCTGTACATGTATAGGCACTGTAGTCCCTTTCATCTATCGGAGTAACACGTTAAAGAACATGAGGTATACAGTGATTTGCAGGTATTCAGCATCTTTGATTTTTCACACTGATTCAGACGACTTTAAGATTTGAAATCTTTACCAAAGTTATGACAAAATGTTTCAGTACATTAAGATGAAATAGAAATAATGTAATTGTTCAAAGCTTTGATAAATAAAATAATAACATTACGATTTCAATCAGGCTTTTTTTGCCCCAGCCAAATATTTTGGATCATGTGGTACTTTTATTGCAGTTGTGTTTCCCTCATATTGTTTTTTTATCCAAAATTATTTCAATTCTGCCTTTCACCCCCCAAATCTATTCAATGTTTCATAGTACTGTGGCAGGTGTGTCAATATTTGAACATGACTAAGGCTGCACTAATATCAGCATCCTAAGCATTCTCATAGTGACATTGCTAACATGCTGGTGGTAAACAGGTATAATGTTTACTATCTTGGTTTAGCGTGCTAAAATTTGCTAATTAGTGCTAAAAGTATAGCTGAGGCTGATGGGAATGTCATTAGTTAAAGTATGTGGTCATAAACCAAAGTGTTGGATGAATAAACACCTCTGAGTTGATGATGGCGTTAGATGAAAAATAATGAGATTACCAAAGTTGTTACAATTCATCCTGAGGAGGGCAATAATGTCTGGACCAAATTTAATGGAAATCTATCCAATAGCTTTCGAAACATTTAAGTCTGGACCAATGTGGTGGACGGACCTTACAATCCATGGACCCATGCTGGCTATAAATCTTTGTTTTAGTCAGTGATGGCAATGAAGATTTGATATTATGGATTCAAGGAAAATTATTTATTTTAAAACAAAGAAACTGCAAAGGGTTCCATTAAAATTTCTCATGTCCAAAAAGACAATTGTCTTATGGATGGTAAAAGTACACATTTATGCACAATATAACACATAAAAATGGCATGATCTGACAAAAAATCGAACAAATTGAATTTTTTAATAGATTAAATTACAAGAAATGGTGTGGAAAAGCCAGGAGTGGCGAATACTTTTGCAACGACGATGCATGGTTCTGTTATTTTAAATACCCCAGCCTATGCACTTTGATATTGGCAGTGATGGAATAAACAAAGTAAACACCTCCCACACAATGAACAGAAACAAAGTGTTCCTCAAGCATTTTGGAAAATAAACAGTTTGTTCTCTGTTTTGGCGTCAATACCAATTAGCTTAACGATGGAACGTTTTTTCCCCCACATTTGATAACCACACATTAATCTATCGCACACAGCAAGAGTTCATTAGCGATGTGTGCAGAAGGAGGAAAAATGCAGCTGCTGTGGATTGGTTACACCGACCCCATCGGGCTAAACTACTATGTAGCACTGCAGGGCTGCGATTTAGCACAAAGCTGTTGGCAGCACAGAACGTATGTTGGCACATTCAGGCTCATCAGTCTTCACTTAGCAGCTAGCTGATAGTGATGCTATGGTAGCTTTGTTCTGCTTACATACTAGGCGTGTTTGAAGCTACGCATGTTTGTAGTGATGTAGTCTGCTGCAGGATGTAATGGAGGCTGTAATGGTATTCTAGTGTTTGTTTGTGTGTATTTCTAAGTGTTTGTAGGATCTGCAAAGTTTTTAAGATACCCACCCTCTTTTTTTGTCTCTCTTCAGCGGTGATAGTGGGAGGAGTAGTGGGTGCCTTGTTTGCTGCCTTCCTGGTGATGCTGCTGGTGTACAGGATGAAGAAGAAGGACGAGGGCAGCTACACACTGGAGGAACCCAAACAGGCCACCGTCACCTACCAGAAACCAGACAAGCAGGAGGAGTTTTACGCATAACACTCGTATGCCAGAGGGAGAGAGAAAGAGAGAGAAAGATACTCTAAGCCCCCTTCCTCTTCCGCCTCCCTTTCTTCTTCGTCGCTTCCCCTCATCTGCTCGCCTCTCCTCATCCCTCTCTCCTCTCGTCTCCGAAACACTTGAGAGCGCCTTTCTCTCTGCAGACTTGGAACTTTCTTTTCAATGAAAACGAAAAAGAGGACAAAAAAAGAAAGGAAAAAAAAAAAAATCCAAATATATTCTGAAAAAGTAACACATACACACGAGATGTTTTTAAAGTAAATGTTGTTATTAATATTCTGCAGATTCTCTTGTTCTGTATGTAACGATATGATTATTTTGTAAAAAAACAACAACAAACAAAAACAAAACAAAACACAAGCTCTTAACCTGTGTTTTTCAGCACAAAAAAAGTTCCTCCTCTGTTTTTATGGAGCGAATGAAAAGGCTAAAAAGAAAGCGGAGAGGGGCGGTGCGAGCTGAGTGAGACACAAAAGAAAAAGAGAGGGGTGGGCTTGACTCTGCCCCTTATCCCCCCAAAAAACACACAGAGCGTCTGGTTGGCCGCACAGAGCTCAGGGTCAAAGGTGAGAGGAAAGGTCTCTTTTGTGCCTTCCATCCCTGCGGTGCTCAAAGACACATACACACATCCATACAGCCACACAAACACAAGCTTATGCACATGCATACACACACACTCGTATCTGCTTGAAGGTGGCTCTGACCTCTCTCTCTGTGCTCGGCCAACCAGAAAACAGTGCTCAACCCTCGACTTGTTTCACAGCGTCGGGGAGCTGCTGTGGAAACAGTGTCTGGTCACATAGACGTTTGCTCACGCTCACACCGAGCTGGCGGCCGTATGCTCCTCTAAGCTGTACAAAGACTAGTTATGGATAGTAATAATAACCAATAATATATCAATGTTTTGGGACTGGGTGGTGAATAATAATAATAATAATACCATAATAATAATAATAATACTTAAACAGGAGGATGTGTATTTAGCAGTTTAAAAAAGTTTATATGTAAATATCAGCGTATCCTTTTTGGCATCACTAACCATCTGCATGACCATGAAGAGTTTTTATTCATCACATCTGTCATCACTTTAGATGAGCTGTGCTCTCGTCAGCGACATGCACACACACACACACACACACACACACACACACACACACACACACACATATACTTGCCGTGTTTAAATACACCACACGCACTTGAAATATACCGTAAATCATATCATTCAAACACATATCAAACCCATTATCGTCATTGTGATACAAGCAAGATCAGGTGGTTTCAATATGTTATTGATTAGTTATGGATCAGTTGCCGGTTGGTTAAGAGTTTGGTCTGTTTGTGTAAAAGCACAACTAGTGTCCAGTCATCACTTCATCCAATAACCCCACTCCCCCACACACACACCTTTTGCATGCCTCACTTTCTTTTTTGTCCGCCATTGGCTCTCTGTTTGGGGATGGGAGGGGCCTCTGGGAAGTGAGAGGGGCTTTAATGGAAAAACAGGAAGTGTGAATCCACGCAGGAAGTTGCCCCCGTGTGCACTAATTCAGTCAAAATCACAGATTTTGTCATTAAAGCTTATGAGAAGAAACAGACTTTGAATTAGCATTTATGGGGTCAACTTTAACCTGCTATTGGACTCTTTTTTTGGGGGAGGGGACAACGGGGAAAAGGGGTTAGGTTTCGGTTTGGGAAGGGGAATGTGAGGAGACAGGAGGGCTGTGCTTCTATCTAAGAGATTGTAACAATAACCACACCAGTGCGACTGGGCTAGTAGCTTCTATTATACGCAGTACTGTAGAACAAAAATGCATGGGAGTCAAAACTATACTAGTCTGGGTGTGTGTGGATGCCCATGTGTGTTTTTGTGCGTTTGAAAGAAAAAGAGGGGTGAGTTAAAGTTGGAATGTACTGTGGTCAAGTGTGTGTTTACCTACTCCAGCAGTTCTCACGCTCTTCCACAGACAGGTAACACACCTCTTCCACTCCTGTGTGTGCACGTCACCTGCCCCCTCGCCAGTGTGAGAATATGCATGTGTGTGTGTGTCTACACCTCATCTAAACCCTCCATGTATGTATGTGTGTGTGTGCGCGTGTGTATGCATGAGTGCTTCACCTTGGTATTTCACAGCAAACTCTTGTGTACACTGACTAGCCTGTCGACGTGTGTGTGTGTGTGTGTGTGTGTGTGTGTGTGTTTAGTCTGTTCACTGCTGAATGAGGGGCAGCTTCTCCCTCACAGTGGCTTTCACACACTCTGACTGTCTTTTCACTGTCTGTCTCTCTGCCGCGGGGCAGACGGACAGACAACACGCCACTTTCTCACAGGCAGGAATGATCTTAACACGTACTGTCTTTTCTAAAGTGACTGTGTAAGTGTAAACATGTGTGTTTGTACCCATCTAAGCCTGCGTAGCCAAATAAGACGTGTGTGTGAGAGAGAGAGAGAGAGAGAGAGAGTGAATTTGTAAGTCTAGGTATGCGTGTGTGTGTGTGTGTGTGTGTGTGTGTGTGTGTGTGTGTGTGCGTGTGAAGCCCAATGTAGGCTACACTACTCTATGTTTGCTGTTCCCATTCCTGTTTTTATACATTTGCATTTTTTTAAGGCTGAGTTTCTGTCATTGGCTGAGTGAGCGAGAGGAGGCGGATCCTCCACGCCACCGCCCTGTCACTAATCTGCCACTCTGTTCCAAATAAAAAACCTGATTGGGTCAATCTGTCCTCTCTTGTCTTTTTTTAATTTCAAGTGGCTCAATCAAGACACGTTTAATTTTCCAACCTGCCGTTAGTGTCCAGTCTGCTCTCAGTAATACATGATGGACTTGAGATAACCTCAGTCACACACTAATAACCAAAACAACAATGAACAATCACATAACAATTCCAATGTGCACTTTCTCAACACATCTTTGCATAATTTTTTATCAGCCGTGGAAAGATCTATTTGCTATTGAATTGTTTAGAGGGCTCTGGGCAAAAAAAGTATTGTTTTGCCCCTAAAGACCCCCCCCCCCCCCCCCTACCTACCGCCTTCTGTGCAATGTGTATGTACCTTATGCCATCCATGTTCCCATTAAACGAAGAGATCGATATTTTGGGAAATGCACTTAGTTGCTTTTTTGCCAAGCGTTATATGAGAAGATTGATACCACATGTCTGCCTGTAAAATATGAAGCTACAGCCAGCAGCTGGTTAGCTTAGCTTAGCACAAAGACTAGAAGCAGCTAGCCTGGCTCTCTCCAAATACAACACACCAAAACCAATTAACATACCCTGTACCTGGAAACTTTTTGAGCCTCTGAGGATCAAGGTAATCCAGGTTTGTCCATTAATATAATTATGACCTGTCCAGGGTGTATCCCCCCCATCATCCAATGGCAGCTGGGAAAGGCTCCGGCCCCCTGCAACCCTGTTAAAGGATAAGCAGGAATTACATAATAAATGAAATGTTTTCCTCTTATGGCCCAATCACAAGAATATTCCATTTTTGGAAGCTCTTTCCAGTCATACAACAAACTGTGGGGGGAAAAAGCTTTTCTGCAAAGTGTCACTATCTATATCTTGGTGAGCAACAAAGAATTAGAGAGGAATGAAATGAAATCTAAATATTGTCAGAATGCTCTGATTTTATTTTCACTATCACCAATGTACCTGCTACCTGGAATAGTTTTCAGAAGAGCTGCTTATGTACTTGGAGTTTTCAACAACTAATCCTGATTCCACTTGAGTAATATTTAAGTTAAGTACAATTGCTTTGACTTCATTAATAGTGCTCTCACCAGCCTCTAATTAAATCTGCAGTTTGTAACATTTCAAATGTGACTTAAAGGGTCAGTTCAAAAACACGATTTTCTCACTAAACCTCTGATGGTATGTAGCCATATATATAGGACTGATTTTGTTTGCCATTTGTGGTGCTCACAGCAATTATATTATTTCCCTTTCTAGATAAAGTGTACTGGTTACTCTTTCTAATCCAGAAAACAGGCTATGAACATTACAACTTCTCTTGGTAGAAAGAACTGTATTTCCAGTGAAAACTGGATGCCAGCGTGGTCTTTGGATTATCCAAAGTAGCCAGGACATTGTTACTAGAAAGACACACTACTGTTGAATTATTTAAATGTAATTTTGAATGGTGTAAGCATTAAAATGAACTTCCATTTGTCTTTACTTCACTGGGCTGGAGGAAGAAATCTCAGAGACAGATATCTCAAAACATTGGCAAGAAACACACAAAAAAACGGTTTGATACCACAAGATATAAGTGGAAAAACATGTTTTTTTGTAATTTGGGTGAACTGACCCTTTCGATCCTTGGTCTTCCTGGCTATGACTCAACGCTCCCCTGGTGTTGAGGCCCAGCATTTGTTCACTGGTTCAATCAGGACTTGAAACAGTGGATAAAAAAGGCAGCTCAGAATGACAATATATTTTAGTAACATACATTCAAAAGAACTTGCATGCAGACACAATGTCTCGCTCTGGTGTTAACACACTCCAGCATTAGCTTGGCCTTTATACCATTTCTGACCTGGTGACATTACTCGCAACCCTGTATGCCTTGATGCTACTTCTGATCTGACAGAGCTACTATATGTATACACAGTCTCTTGCTTGCTGAACTCAGTAGACCCTCAAGGGAGGAATAGCCAGAGATGTTATTATTCTTAAGTCATCATATAAAAATTTACTTATGAAGTGATTAGATAAACTATCTGTTGGGATTTGTGAGAACACAGAAGAGGAAACAATCCTAAATGGAGCTTCAGTTTACATTTTTTGCATCAAACCAGATGAACCCAAGGGTCACCTGATGTGGAGGAGTACCAGGGAGTCTGCAGATGGCCTTTCCCTGGATTCAGAGAAGACAACAAGCTGTCCTGGCCTTGGGTAGTGGGCTGCTGATATGGAAATGTGCCTCACAAGGAGGATGAGGGGAGGTTTTATGTGAGAACTCTTCTGTGTGGGAGGGGTAGAACGAAGGAGTAAAAGCTGAACAGTGGAGTTGGACTAGACAGAAGAAGGTTTAAGAGCCTGGGGTCCAGTCAGTACCCCATCTGGTGGGTAACAGAGGAACAACTGCAGCAAGACAAACCTGATTTTAACTTTGCATTTTCACAACTGAAGTGCAATAGTTTGGATTTGGAGCTATGTTTAAACTGAGTAACAGTGAGCTGTCATATGTGTACTTTATTTAACAAAGAGTTAGAGTTATTTGACCTGTTTAATGTCTTTGTGGGAGAAAAAGTTCAAATGAGGAGCATTATTTATCCTCAATTTACAGCAGTGGTTCCCAATCTGGAGGACTGAACCCCACAAGGATTCCCAGGATAAATCTGAGGGGTCACAAGATTATTAATTAAAAAGGAAAGCAGAAAAAAACATATTTCGTATACACAAACTCATGCTTTCCATTAAACTTAATGCTTAATCTTTTGTTTTGTTCTTGTATATTATTTTTTTTTACCTTTTCAGGCCTTTAATCAAATAAAAACAAGGAAAATCACTCTTTGGATAAAATGGTCACGACCAGGTGCATGTGGGAGAAGTTTGCCTTGACGGCTTTCTGGCAGGAAAGCAAAACCTTTCTTTTTTCCTAAACCTAACAAAGTAGTTTTGGTGCCTAAACCTTACTGCCTAAAGTAGTAAGGCTTTCTGGCAGAAAGCCCTGAGGGCAAACGTCTCCCATTTGCAACTGGTGACAAGGGGTTGTAAGTACATTGCTTTTTTAAAAGGGTCATAAGTCAAAAAGGCTTGATACTCATCAGCCACAAAGCTTTTGCTTCAGTTTTCTGGTGTTTGTTTATAAATTTTAGGAAACATCTGAATAAATTATCTGAAGAAACTGCACCCCATCAGTGTTTAACAGTTGAGTTCACCTGCACTGAAAATCCAAAACACATTATAATGCATTAAAGTCAACTTTCATAATGAAATAGTCTTTTATTAAGCTACAGTATAATTTTATGGTGATCTGATTCACAGGGGTATGATTATGTTTAATTATAGGCTACATGGATTTTTATTGTTTGTACCCAATCTTACAAAACAAAACTGCGATAATCCAATAGTCAACGTTGTTGAGATATACACACCAGTCTGTCAGAATTATTATCATTATAGCACATTATAGTGATACCATGCATGATACCAAGCTATGAAGAGATAATTGAGAATCAAATATGACTACCACAGATGTAATATCAGTGGTGGAAGAAATACTCTGATCCTTTTTTAAGTAGAAGTACCAATACCACAATGTAAAAATACTCCATTACAAGTAAAAGTCCTGCATTTGAATTCCTACTTAAGGAAAAGTACAGAAGTATTTTCAGCAAAATGCACATAAAGTATCAAAAGTAAAAACTGCACCTGTGAATAATATTGTAAATGATAATGAAATGCAGTGGAGAATTAATACAAAATAGCCAGAAATTTAAATACTAAATAAATAAAGAATGAGTACCTCAAATTTGTACTTAGGTACAGTATTTAAGTTAATATACTTAATTATTTACTACTACTGATGAGTATACATATCCATGGTCTTCTTGCTTCATGATGTATCTCTTTTTTATTCAACACAGTTTTTGAAAGAAATATAACAAGTACAACAAATATACAGTAATTAACAGACTTGAATATAACTTGTGTATGCAAATTGTGTATATAAACACGTCAGGGGAACTAGGATGACAAAAGATTAAATGTATTGTTTTGACATAGATAATCATTTCAGAAAGGTTTTAGTTCTTGCTTGTAGATGTTGATTTATGAATAGAAACGTTGGCCAACAAAATAAATAAATGTATTAAGTGAAACTGTCAGAAATCCTGACATATTAGGTGACTAAAAACAATTATTTTTTTCTTAAATAATGTAAATTGGGGTGACAGTTTGTATTCATATTGTATCTCTCAGACTGCATCTTCAGGTTTTGATTGGACTTGTTCTGATCACTGATTGGCTGGTTGAGTTTCACGCTTCACGCGATAATTCTCCGTCACACTGCTGAAGGAGTAATCAATCAATCAACCTCGTTAGCGTCCAGTCCAGGAGCAATTCGCTTCGTGACCCTACGTGGCTTAATTGATTATTAGTACAAGTTTATTGGTTTTGACTGGCGTGAGTCGAAATGGATGACGACTGTGATTTAGCTGGAAATTTTGGTAAGGACATTTAGGCTGACATTTAATTGTTTTATTGGTTATTGACTTGGTTCGGCAATTTTCACCTGCCGACCAAAGACAGGCTTTTCTCAACTTCTGTGTCAGTTTGCAAACTTTGAAAGAAAACTTTCTGGGTGTATTTAAAGCTCATAATCTTTCCTGTGAGGTGCAGCTCCCCGTGCTGCTCAGCTCCACAGAGACAATTTAAGAATTTAAAAGTTGGTTATTAACATTCACGACCCGGTGTTTGTAGATGGGGACAGGTTAGCTAGTTTAGCTGCAGCTAGCCGGCCAGAGTTAATTAACGGTCAGGTGCGGTGGCACGAGGCGCTGCACAGCTGGGACACTGATTAAGTCACTGCAGGCAGCAGCTCCTCCTGAGGATGACGTTTATCAGGTTTTATTCAACCTGCAGGTCACTTCATGAAATATGAAAGACGTAACTCCTCTAACATTATCGAGTTATTTCTTACAATATAGGCACTTTTTCAGGTGAAATAATCAATACTCATAGCCTCTGGTGGCTTTAACTCTCTAACTGACCGAGTTAAATTCACTGATATCAAGTCAAATAAAATGGAATGGAATAAAATGTATCTTTATTTTCGATAAACAGGTCATGAGTCCATGCCCCATGTAGTCTGTAAAATTTTGTAATTATTTAGATTTGTCACGTTTTATTTATTGTTAGCCTAACTGTCTAATTATATTGTCTGTACATTTTTAAGTTACTTTTAGACCCAACATGTTCTGAATGCAGAGCTTAAACAATTAGTTGATTCATTGATTTGATTAGTTGTTGACAAAAACATTAATCTACTAGTGATTTATGATAGTCAGCTGACTATCTTTATGCATTTTGAAAATGAGAAATTGCAATCGGCATGTTTACCCTGACATTTTATAGACCGACACATTAATCATTTGAATGACAAACTAATCAGCAGATTAACAGATGATCAAACTAAATCTTAAATTGCAGCCAAACAAGTCACTAAGCCTTCTTCGCACTTATGATGGAATGATAGAGTCCTACATTAATACATTTTTTGGTTGGCCAGGAAGTCAAGTTAAAAAACAGTGAGCCTAAAAATGCTGGAATCAGCCTATGGTACACCCACCATGTGGTGGTTTCTTTTAAACTGTTGCATGTGATTCACCTAGGTAGCTTAATCCCCCAAAATTCCCCCTTAAACCTCCCAAAAAATACAGAAGACATGACCTGAGTGGTAGCTACGGCCCTGTTTGCAAATACTACTGTCAGAGGGGCCTATACCAAAATGCTAAACATAGAATTTTATTATATTAAAGAAATTAACATATTTCAACAGAGACTCAATATGAACTGCTTAGTGTCATCATATGAAAAGGTTTTGTGACAAACCAGAGACACAACAGCCTCCAAGTTTTGTTTACTGTGTATATCAAATTACATTCATACAGGGGAAAACTGAATGTCCTTCACATGGAGATTAAGAAGGAAAGAAAGAAGATGGAAAAATACTACTACTCCTACTACTACTACTACTAATAATAAAAATAATATTATTAATAATAGACGTTCACAACAAGTACACAGGAAGACACACACATAAATAACTCTATTAGAATGAATCGCTTAAAGGAATAAAAAATGTTATACTGGTTTTGAAGGTAATGAGAGTCTGAGCACACCCTAAGTCATCAGCGAGCCTATTCCAGCAACTAGGAGTAAAAAACACTAAAGGCAGCTTCACCAAATTTTGAATTGAACCTTGGTTCAGCAAGAATACAAGAGTCAGATGGCCTGAGTGGTTCATATCTTTTATACTTATGGTGGAGCAAGACAAAGGCAGATCAAGAATCTTTCTTATCCAGGTCTGGTTTTCATTAATAGCAGGAGCTTTAGAGACAGAGTACAGATAACTGGCCACAACTGATCACCTATTATGTCAGTGAAAGTGCTCCAGGCTTTACAGAATCTAGACAAAAGTATTAAAAAGACTTCTCACTTCACTCGGTTGCAGACTGTCCAAGCCTTCTGTGTGAGGAACTGGAGGATTTGGAAACAAAGAATGATGAAGGGAGTATGATGAGGAGGAGGAAAGGAGAGGAGGAAGTGTATAATCAGAGTGAGGATGAAGAGGCAGAAAGAAAGTTGTTGTTGTTGAACGTTGTTGTGTCAGAAGAGGAACTGATGGCGACAGAGGGAGAAGAGGAGGAGGAGCAGGTGAAGCCAGAGAGTAGGCTGGGAGCGGAGGATGCACAGGAGGTGCAGATGGAAGACAACAAGATTGAGAACAACAAGGAAGCAATCGCTGATAAGCAAGAGGACAATGAAACTAAAAGTCTAGAAGAGA
Source organism: Coreoperca whiteheadi (assembly GCA_011952105.1). NCBI lineage: Eukaryota > Metazoa > Chordata > Actinopteri > Centrarchiformes > Sinipercidae > Coreoperca > Coreoperca whiteheadi. Next base: position 14,402,495 of record CM022477.1, read on the forward strand.
AAGATGAGAAGAAAAAGAGTAGAAAGAGGCAGGGTAAGAAGCAAAGTGAGAGGGTGAGAAACAGGAGAGGATTAAAAGATGGTGGTAAGCGGTTTGAGGAGGAAAAGAAGAGTCACATACAGGTCTCAGCGATGAGCTCAGAGGAGAGCTCGGCTCTGTCAGAGCCTCCCATTGGACTGATGAACAGCTGCGACTTGTCCGATCCTGTCTACCTGGGTTGTGTGGAGACAGGGCTGTATTGCCCCTCAGTCCCTATTCCCCTGCTGTACCCCTCACAACCTACAGTCCCGATACAAACTGCACCTCCTCATCCCCAAGGGACAAAAAGGCCACACAGCCCCCTGCTACCAAACAGTGTCCCCCAGCAGGGTCCACAGCCTCTGGAGGTGAGAATAGACTAAGTGTTTACTAATCACTTGCTCACACTTGATAAGCTGTGAACATATATAGTGAACGATATGTTACCGTATTTCATGAAGTTTGTCAGTGATTTGTATTTTGTAGGAGGGCTCTATTCACCACCCAGAACTGCAGATAATAATAGATAGATAAAGTTGAGCAATAGCAATATAGTTCAACTCCCCTGATTTCACCCCTCAACTGTAACCTTAATATCAGAAAACAATGCCTGTTTTGCTTCTGCCTGTGGGAGGGGGGAGGGAGAGATGTATTCCTAACCAACAGAGAGCGCTAACGAGTACAATGTAAGTATAGTAGAGCTGAAAAAATTAGTCAATTGATTGACAGGAAAATAATTGTCAGATGTTTTGATAAATTGATTAATTGTTTGAGCCTTTTCAAGCAGCAGTTTGATGGTCCCAGCTTTCCCATATGTGAGGATTTTGCTGCTTTGAATTCTGGTAAATTGGATAGTTTTAGACTCTCAGATAAATGAAGTATTTTGAAGACATTACTTTGGCTCCTGGAAAATTGCAATGGGCAAATGTTTTCTGATATTTAATAGACCAAACAATTTATTGATTAATTAAGAAAATAATAACAGATCAATTGAAGATGGAAAAAAATCATTACCTGCAGCCCTCGAGTACAGGTATGTCAGTGTCACATTTGGGAAATACATAGACAAAAAATAAAATAAAAACTATTGCCTTGGTCTTTGACTTCATGAGCAAACTTTTATTTCCAGAAAATCATTGTTGCATTGCTTACTGTGGGCTGACATTCAACTGTGCACTTCTCTGTGCGCTTCAGCACTGTTTTGGCAGACCCTGTTGGCTTTTGGTCTACACCTCCCGTTTTTCTTTTTCCAAATGCATCCTCCAAATATGGTCAGCTTTAAGTAAATGTGATTATTGACAAGAAGAAAATCATAATTTTTAAAGGAAAAAACATGGTAAATCAGACATTATTTAACTGATCGAATTTGACTGAGATGATGAGTGCTGAGGTAATGTTTGTCTGGTTCATGGCAGATGGAGATAACCCAGGTCTACTCCACCCGACGCTCCATCCGCTACAGTGCCAGGGGCCGAGGCCGGGCCTTGAGCTTCTCTCTACTGCCGGAGTTAGAGACTGTGGACAGCTGCCTGCTGCCGCCTGCACCGAAGAAGAAAACACGAACACTCTACAGTACTGGTAACCGAATTGTTAGTTTGTCCAGGTGTGTTTAAATTTGACTATGCAAACAGTTGACCTGCGTTTGGTGTGTGTGTTTGTGTACATGTCCATATGCGTGCAGATCAGTTAGAGCATTTAGAGGCCTTGTTCCAGGAGGACCACTATCCTGACGCAGAGAAGAGGAAAGTCATTGCTGCTTCAGTTGGTGTCACACCTCAAAGAATTATGGTTAGACCAGCCATCTTGCTCTTTTGTTCTTCTAAGAAATGCCCCTTATGGCTCCTTTATGTTGCTTATTTGGTGATGTACCTCCTAGGAGAAAGAAGATATTAGCAAACAGGGAATTCAGTTTTCCCTTTTCCCTCCCTTGTCTCAGTGTTGACTCCCTTCCATCACATCCCCTCTCATCCTGTTTCCATCACCTTCCATTTTAACAGCCACCATCCTCTATGATTTTTCCTGATATCCATTATTATTGTCTCCCTCTGCATGTTCCTGTGTCCCAGGTCTGGTTTCAGAACCGCAGGGCTAAGTGGAGGAAAGTGGAGCGCTCCCTCACTGCAAAAGTTGAACACAGACAGAATAGAGCTGGATGCAGCAACAGCCCCCCGCATCGCCAAATCAATCCCACACTGGCATCCAACAGGTATTACAGTATTTTCCCCATGTGTTTTTGTAGTTTTTGGTCTTAGGTGGTACAAATGACTTGTATTGAAGGTTAATTTGTTATATGACTTATTGTTATTTATGTATTTTGTCTTTTTTTTTCAGTAAGGGTGCTCCCTCTTTTTCTGGGCAATTTGCCACCAAGCTGCCCCAGCTCACCCCTGCAGCACCTTCTTTCCCCACCCTGTCCAACCAGACTCCGCCCTCCTACAGCAACCTGCTGGCCAGCCTCAACAGCCCAGGTCTGAGGATCTATGCTATTTCCCTGACTTAACAAGAGTCAGAATGCCTTTGTGTGAAACAAGAGTGATTGCTAAATGGTGAAAATAAACTAGATTAACGTAATCCACGATTGTGTTCAAGTAGCATGCTGAGGTGAATGGCCTTGTTGTTGTTTGTACGCAGCCTAAGGTTGTGTTCAGACCCCTCAGTCATTTCAATGAGACCACAGTGGTGATGCTGAGGACTGCACCAAAAAAAAAAAAAAACGCAGGTTGTTCGGCAAAGATTTTAAACTGGTTCAGTTTTATTTCCACCTTTCAGGAGTTGTAAAATCCCGTCCCATATTACAGCTATAGCCACTAAGAGGAAGTGCCACCTGAGAGGTCCTACTGAAGTCTCCTAAATATTCATCATCTGTTTTTGCACAATTAAACTGCAATAGTAGGAAGTTTGATCTCAGTTTATTATTAATAGTGAAATTAGAAGCTTTATAACTATATGACTTACAGTTTGTAGTTGGACCAATCATCAGCCTTTGATGTATTTTCCTTCTTTAAGAGGCGCTTTATCTTGATGCTGTAGAATCCATGAAGTTAATCTCAGTTTAAACTCAGGGCTCAATGGACCTTCACCCTGCATGTTGAGACAGTAAAATTCCCCAGAATCCAAACTACAGTTTCGCTTTAATCTCAGTGTTTAATCTCTGTGTTTCATCTCCAAGGTCAATCCAGAGTGAGAGATGGGGGCCAGCACCAGCTTTCATCCCAGGGGGGGTTGGCAGAGTACCACCCCCGCCCCATGCACAGCCCGCCCCCCCTGCGGCGAGCCAGTCTCCCGCTTTTTACAACGGCCTACAACCCCGTCAACCCCACTCCACCTCTCCTTAACACCCTGGCTCACACTCCACCTCTGTTCCTTGATGCTCTGGAGGGTGGCTCCTCCTTGGCCCATCGTGACACCCAGTCTCTGCAGACTGACACCAGGTCAGTTCAGCTCACAGTCAACTGTGACATGAATACTAGAAGATGATTTGAACAGGGACAACGAGTACAAGAGATGACAGGAGGACGGAGGGTTGGCAGGCTACAGACATGAGCAGGGATCGTGTGAAATACTGATATAATGAGGCCTCAGACAACGCCTGTAATAGTGGGGAGTCGGTTTTAGCTGGCACTCTGAAATATTTCAGAAATCATGCTTGGAGACATCTCAGTTAGTTTGTATGTTTGTTTGTTTGTTTGGCTACAATTATGTATGACAGCACTAAAAAATTCAATACAGTGAATATTAATACATTATCCTGTCCTGCTGTTGGGAGACATTGAGGGTCAGTTCACCCAAATTACAAAAGAACATAGTTCCTTTTTAAATTGGTTGAGAATGTGTTCTGTAGAGTAACTGGGATATTTTGTCTCAAACAGTGTTTACATTTTTTAAATGTACTTTTTTAATACTTAGAGCACAAATACATTCACCTCCACTGTATTGGAGTGGCAGCAGAAATCTCAGGCAAATAACTGGAGTATTTTGACATACAATATAACCCAAAAAGGCTAGATATTATTAGATGCAAGTGAGACATTTTTACCACTTAGGTATATATATATATATATATATATATAATAATATATCAACTATTAGATGGATTGCCATGAATGAGGATGAAGCCTGCTGATTTTGTCAATCCCCTGACTTTTCCTCTAGCGCCACCAGGTGATCAAAGTTTTCACTTATCCATTGAAATATCTCAACATGTACCAGAAAGATTTGCAGAAACTTTTGTATAGACATTCAGGATTCCCAGAGGATGAATCTTAAAGACTTTTATGGTCCAAGAGACAGACCCTAGCACCACCATGAGGGTTTAATGAAATATTATACTATTGAATGGATTGCCATGAAATTTGGTACACATGCAAAACTAATGACATCTGTTTCCCCTCGGGGATTAATTAAGTATTTCTGATTTCTGATCAGATTCATATTACCTGTAGAACATCAGTATGTTAGCATTGTCATTTTGAGCATGTCAGCATGATGATGTTAGCATTTAGCTCAAAGCACTGATGTGCATAAGTATAGCCTCACAGAGTTGCTAGCATGACTAGACTCTTATGCTGTGTTCACACATATGGATACAAAGTAGTAATTTAATTGGCACGTAATTGACATGCTCTGCTCCAACTGGTTGTTTTCTGACATAGCCGCACTGCACTGGATCAGAGATGTATGGAAGTATCTGAGCGGTTTATGACCATAGAGGCATCTCTGAAGTAACACTATAAATTTATGTGTGTTTGTGACTAAGTTCTTTTTTATATTGTCCTCAGTTCTCTGTTTGACTTTGGGGAGAAGCTCGACTATCTCAGCTCAAGCCAGCAGAACAACACTCCCTACCAGCTCCAGACCTCCTACCCCACCAGCCAGACCCAGCACCAATCTCAGACATCTTTGTCCCGCATGGCTTACCTCACCCCCTCCCCCTATGTCACCCCCAATCCTCCAGATTCCAACCCTACATCCTACCTGACCTTTGGCCCTGGAGGAAACTCCACTGGGATGGTGACCTACTCCACTGGAGGCCACGCCTACTTCCAGTCCCAAAGCGCAGGACAAATCCTGCTGCAGTCGGCCGGTCATCATGGTGAGTCACTGGGATGAGGCTTGATTTGCTTTATTTATGGAGCCACAAAAATGCACCAATTGAGGGGTTTACATGTAAAAGTCTTGCTTCTTTTTGTAAAATTGTTATAGGACACCTGAGTAAAAAAAGGAGCATCTGGCTTCATCATGTACTTGAGGCGTTCTAGATGACCGCACACTGGCCCTGGTGTCATGTTGAGTGTAGAGTCATAGAGCTGTGAAATGATTTTCCCTCTGTTAATTGCATTTCATAGTTTTCTTTTAGTGATAATCTCAAAGTTCCTTCACATAGATGGATGATTTAACAATACTATATGGTTACTATTCATATTTTGTAATGATTTCAAATCATGTTTATCATCCCGGTGATAGTAAAAGGCTCTATATACTATGATATCCCTGAGCCTTAACTGCTTTTACAGTGCAGAAGAAGCCAGTCAGAGGTACGAATCAGATATACAGCTAAATCAGAAGCTTTGTTGTGGCAGATGAGGATTAAAATACTACACAATTCATCCACAATTATCCCAGAATCTTAAAATTGATTTAACCTGCTGAATGTATTATCGGGTTTATGCAAAGCATACCAATAAGGTTCTACTTGCCCTTAGTAATTGGGTGTTTCAAACAGAAATGCATCAATAGATTTGTAGCTGGCTTCTCTCCTGAAGTACGCAGGCTTGTACCTTTTGACTTTTTTTATTATCAAAGAACCAGATATTCTCTGATGAAATTCATCTTTTATACTGACAATTCAACTGGAAGAGTTTCATACCCATCCAAGCCTTTAAAGTGCCACTACTAGTCACCTAATATTGTGTATTCAGAAAATGAACCAGACCAGGCTTCTGGACTCCTGAATACCCAAAAAAAACTCTGTTGTAATCAGTTCTCGAGTCAGGACCACACAATTTACATGCAACAAAGGTCCCTAGCCAAAATCAAACATGGTATGCGTCTTAACCACTCAGACACCAGGATGCCCCAGTATAAGTTTATATTGAATATGAAATAGTAAAGATTGGCAGATGAGATTGGTGGAGCAGGATGATGGTTGCGGGATAGGGAAGGTTTCAGGGAAGAGCAACCATTGCGCCTGGGCTCGGGGGACGCCTAGGGGACTGATGAGAGAGTGAAAGGGGGAGTCATGGTGTGGGCATGTAGGCATTTATAGAGAGAGAGAGGGGTGTTTGAGGCACAGTCCTGCTTCTGAACTTGAGCTAAATCACCTCCAATAAAGCTCAGTTGTCACATCTCTGTGTATTTACGTGCAGGTGGGATCCCCGCGTACCAGTCGTACCCGTGGAGTAGCATGTACAGTCAACCAGCCATCCACCAGCATACTCAGTGCCCTTCAACTTACCCTGCCAGCTTGGGAGGTGCTCGAGATTACCAGCCACCCTCCTCCTCCACCCTGCCTCCCCCTTCATTCTTTACCCGGGGGGACCACGGGCCCTCACATGCAAACTCCCAGCGCTCATCACACACCCATACACACACCGCCACCACCAGCAGCAGCACCACTGTCCTCCCTCCTGTTTCCTCCCTGCGGCCCTCTTGTCTCAGAGTGGAGAGCACGCCAACCAAGGCTGCATCCCTGCTGCCTTCTCAGGTCAGCCCTGCCTCTCCAGAAAGCCCTCTAGTGCCACCTTGTGTCAAGATAGAGTATGACAGCCCTCAAGAGATTCACAGCCATTTCCACTGCGACTTCTCCCCCATACATTTTTGAGTACATGTTTGTGTGCGTGAGAGTGTGCATGTGTTTGAAGTATCTGTGTAAATCTATTCAGTGTGTGTTTGTGTATTTTCCATTTGTATTACTATTAGGATGTTCTCAGTAGAAATATAATGTTAGCAGGCTTGCTTGGGCTGCATTTAGCTTGGCTGCAATAAATGCTCACTGCACTGTTAACCTTTTTATTTTTGCATTTAACTTGATTTGCTATGATTTAAATTAGGGGTTTCCAACATAGTTTTGCTCTGAGGACTGTTTTTTTTTTTTAGGCAATTTTGTTGTGGCCTGGCAGAGCGGACAGAGAGGGGCGTGGGAGGTGGGTTAATTGCCAAGCGTAATTATTTGCCACATCAGTATATGCATGACTGTTCACAAATCATGAATGTTTGGATTCAGGTGTGATTACCTCCCATCACACAAATATGCCTTAATTACAAGCTATAAAATGACAGAGAGGGAAAGACAGAGAAAAAATAGCGGGCAAGCGGACATTTTTACCAAAGTTTACTGGGTCCCTGTATTTAGCATTTACAAGCAGTATATAAACATTTAATACATGGTTTATAACACATTATGATGTATTTGTAAGCAGATATGAGTATTTATTAGTGTATTTTTCAACAACTATAACTCCTCCAGTCTGCTGTATAAACAGAAAATGAATGACAATCAAACAGTAATAATATAAAATATGTCTTTATGGGATAAGTTAAAATTGTTGAAATAAAATACATTTATATGTTAATAAAAACGTATAAATGTCCTTACATCTGCATACAACTACATTGTATTTGGTTATTAACAATTTATTAATTTTTTTATTCTTCTTATAAAAGATAAATAGGGTGATATAAAGTGTTACCCAGAAACTTTAATTTATTTGGCCTTCAATGTGGTTACATAATAAATACAAGAACAATACAGATTGGAACAGTCAGGTTGTGGCCTCGAACAGAGCTTCATGTATTGTTTTAATACCGAAAATGGTGGTTGTGGTGGTGACGGACTGGGTACCTTCTGTGCTTATGATTAGCTGTAGTATATTGTTGTTGGGCATGAAACGTAAAGAGTGAGTGATGAGTAAAAATGCAGCACAGACAGACTTCGCCAGGTTAAGGATAATTACCTCACAAGTAGATAGATGGATCAGATCCTTTTTTAATCCCAAGGGAAATTCAAGTATAGAGTATAATAACCTCTAAAGTTACAGAATTATGATTCAGCTTTGTATTTTTAATCAAATGGTTTCCTTGCAGCTCGGTAGCAAAGGAACCTGTAATTCAAATGAGATATATATATATATATATATATATATATATATATATTTGGTTTATTTCAAGTCTGTCTGTAGGCCACAAGAGGTCTCTGTTTCTTTGTGTAAGATGGCCGCATGCTGGGATTTATTTAACAGCATGTTGATTTTCAGACATCCCTCCATCGGGGGGGGGGGGGAGGATGTGTGAGAGTCTCTAATCTGCTGGAAGAGAAAAAGGACAGAGTCGTTTCTAGGGTAGAGGTATCCCAGACAATCACTGACAAAGCCCAAATCCTTCATCTGTGTTACCATCTGCTGTATTCACACACTTACTGCAATTTTCGCTCCGTTTATTCTTAGTATGCAAGTCAGTTGTAAGGGCTTGTGGAAACCAAATCCCTGTATGAAACTCCACCTCTGAAAGAGCTGAAGGCATTTTCCTGAGAATAGAAACGACGTTTGGGACCAGCATGTCATTTTCAACAAAAAGTTTTTTGTTTTAACTCTAGTTAATATTCCTGGTTCGTAGTCCTGCTGTATGTAAAGTAAAGTTTGAAGTGAAGCTTGGATGATGATGTGGGAGTAAGAGAAGGAACTGTTTGATGAGTGCGCGGAGGAGGTGGCAGGGACCAGGGGAGCAGATAAAGGAGGGGGTGAGATGGAGGAGTGAGGCAGTGTGTTGGTCTGGGAACAGGGGAGGAGGGCTGAGATGAGCTGTTGCTATGGGAGGAGGAGAGGATGATGGGTGGGCTCTGCTAGCAGATGTGGGAGGGAGAAGAAGAGAGGGAATGAGGGAGGAGTGTGTTCGTAGCACAGGGGGTTCTGGGATGAACAGAACTGGTGGTTATGTAACTGCTGTATTTGGGTTTTTAATGAACCTCTCTCTTCCTGCTCACTGGCTACTGAGCTGTTACTGTTGGCAGGAGTAGTGCAGCATAAACACACACACACACACACACATAAAAACGTCTTTTGCAGTGCAGTACACTCTTGCATAAAGAAACACACACAACACATTCATTTCTGGAATGAAACCCTTAGTGTGAGAGCTTAAACTTAGTGTAGCAAAGTTTTTACTCTGGATTTTAGTTTTATTTGTGTGTAGGTGCGTCTGTCTCTTGGCAAAGTCCATACATCAGTATCCATATTTTCAGATTTCTTTATATTCATGTGTCAGTGAGCTTGCATGTGTGGCTGATGAGGATTTTTATGTAGGTTTAACTTTGAAATACCTTTTTCCAGGACTTCCCTGCTGCAAACAGAGAACAGAGAGCTGGAGGGCACGTGTATGTGTGTGTGTGTGTATAATCATACGTGTGTGTTCATGTATGTGCATATGTGAGTGTGTGTAAGCACAGGAATGGGATGCTTCAGTCCACCCTGATTCCACCGTGTCAATATTTACTCAGTATTCTGAGATTTGAAGAAAGGGAACTTGTTTCAATATTTATGGATGTGGTCAAACACGAAATCCTGGCAGTCTTTCCAATCCCTGTGACTGTATGAACGCACGCACGCACACACACACACACACACCTACAGAAAGGGGAAAAAAGTCAAAGAAAACCTCGCTGGATACAGTCAAGTAATCGAGTTTATTTATTAGTGGATCAAGTTTATTGATATAACTGATTGAAAGTAATAATGTTTGTTGTGGAACAAAGCTGAAACATGGTTTGGAGATCCTCCAGTCCTTTGGTTCTCTGGTTCAGATGCCTTTAGGGTGTTGATTTTTGGTTTGTTTTGAAAAGATACGACAAATAGACTTGTGGTGGGTTTGGAAAAATAGGGAACACGAGGGAGAGTGGCTGGGGAGAACAACAACTTATTGGATGGAATTAATAGATTTGACTGATTTAGAGAGATTTAAATGTTGTGTAAAAATGAAGACAAACAGTGGAGGGTCCATATTTGACAGAGATAAAATATCTCACCTAACCATGTTGATAGTAAACATATTTACTGGAAGTGGCTTTATTTGAATGTGGCCTTGTATAAAAATGCCTAATGGCATGTAGTTTATCTGAGATGGAGAAATATGTTTTTTTAGACTTGTTTTCATTTACTCTATGGGTCTGGCAGTACCATTGTAATGAATATTCTCTAAATTGAGCTCCCAGAGGTGGTTTGGCTGTTGGCATTGAAAGAGGACTTACAGGAATATTTCTTTTTCAGTAAAAAACAAAAACAAAAAAAAGAAGCAAATATGCCATCTCTTTATATTATATATATATATTAGAGAAAGGGGAAAACAGAAAATACATTGTGGGGTTATGGTAAATTTGCTAAACTGATTTGTCACTCAACTTAGTGGTGCTGAGTACGAGAAAACCATTGGATTAGTGCTAAAAATGTTATTAATCAACAACGATTTTGTTAGTCGATGAATCTAGGGCTGCAATTAAGGCTTTCTTTCATTATTGAATAAATATACAAAATTATTTTGTAGAATAATTGGTTAATCGTTTGGTCAATAAAATGGAAAATAGTAAAAAATAAAATAAAAAATGCCCATTATAATTTTCCAGAGCTCATAGTGACGTCTTTTCTTATCCAACCAACAGTCTAAACCCAAAGGCATCTCAATAACTATCATAGAAGACTAAGAAAACCAGCAACATAAAATCAAATTTGAGAAGCTTGAACCAGTAAATTTCTGAGTTTTTTTTCTATTTAATGGTAAAGTTTTGAAATTTGATTGTTCGGCTATAGATCATCAGAGTCATTAAATATCAAAAATAGTCAAAAATATCAAACATTCAAAGCTTTTCAAATGTGAGAATTTGCTGCTTTAATCTGTTTTACATTATTGTAAAGTAAATATTTTGGGGTTTTGGACTGTTTGGTTGGACAAAACAAGATGTATGTAGATGTCTCATTTGACTGTAATTTTAATTACTTTCTGACATTTTCTAGACTAAATGATTCATTGAAATAAAATGACAAAAATCTTGCAGTCCTACTTCAAAGGTTTAATGGAAACAGTAAAGGTTTTATTGGAACTGACCTTCTAAAACTGTAATATCGTGTTAAATACACACAGCAGATTGTCATTTTTATCCGTTTAGACACATTTCAGGCCTTTTACGCCCACATCTCAACAGTCCTCTATTACTGTGTCACTCTAATCTTATTCTAATTCTAATTTCCTGGCGTTGTGAAATAGTTCACAAATGCTGATGGATGCAGGTAAGGCTCATCAGCTACCTGCTTATGTTTGTGTTTGTCCTGCCTGCCAAGCAGACGGAGTTACATAACCTGTGAGTGTGTGGTATATGTTTGTGTGTTTGCACGAATATGTGTTCGTGTGTGTCTGTTGTGTCTTCTCTTTTAAGCCAAATAGCACATTCCCAGAGACAAGATGTCCAGGAATAACATCTCGAAACTTTCATGTCCATCCCATCACCACCATTACACGCACAAACACACACACACACTGTTGATTTTACAGCTTGTTCAGTTCACTAGGAAATCTGTCTGGTTAGTTACTGTACAGCTTGAGCCCCAACTCCTCTTCTCCTCCCAGACTACCCCCTGAATTGCAGCTTGTTCAGGTCGTGTGTGGATGAAGGTGTGTGTGTGTGTGAGTGAAGAAGGAGGAAGGGGAGGTGTAGAGGAATGCAGGGCTGGGTCGGGTGGAGCGGGATGTCGAGAAGGGAAAAGAGGGGTCTCTGTCCACTGTGTATGTGGACTCTATAGAGAGATTAAAGACGTGTATGTGAGCGTATTGATGAAAGTGTGTTTTTCTACTGTGTTTACTCCACTGGGGCCCGCTGCCTACCTGACAGTGGAGAGGAGAGTAATGGAGAAATAGGCGGGAAGAAGAGTCTGCGTGAAAGGAGGAAATTGGTTTGTTTTTTTGATCTTGTTCCAATCCGGGAATCTTTACCTTCTATTTTTATGTTTTTGCTGTCTGTTCTGTGGTAAATTTGATCTTAAAATATATTGAAGCAAAGTCTACAAAATCTACAAAAATGCAAACAAGTGACAGAAAAACACAAAATGTTATTTATAATTAAGGAGCACTGAACTGAGCTGAACTTAAGAATCCAGGAATTGGCTTGTATACTTCAGGTTATACAGAAATGCATGCTTATGCAAAAATTGCACACACACATCCCGACGTGCAGAGCAGTGGGAACACTGTAGGCTGTGTACGGTGGCTCTCCTTCACTTCCGCACCATAAATGTGTGTTTGCTATAAGAGGGAACACGGGGAGAAAAGAGGAATTCATGTTGGTGTTTATTTGAGCTTTGGCCAAATTCAACCTGGGGCGGCTGTGTTGGCGCGCACTCTGCACCAAACCCCAGCCGCTCCTGTACCCCCAGCCAGACACACACATACTGTACACTCAGGTACTCTCACACACACACACACACACACACACACACACAACACAAATTCTACTAATCTCCATCACACACACTTTACATACCTGTCCATCCTAGCCATATCAAGGTGTGTTTGTCTTTCCCTGCCAACCGTTTTAGGTCTTCCCAGAGCAGGTATTTCCCTCTTTTGCCCACAGATGCGCGCACACACACACACACACACACACACACACACACACACACTGCAGCTGTGGAGGAGGGCTGTCTGTGGGCTGAGTGTGTGAAGCACTTGCATTGATAACCTGCAGCTCAGAGTCACTCAGCCTCACTTTGTGGCCGTCCCCCTCGCCTGGAACTCCCTTCGCCCTGCTCTGTCTCCTTTCTGGCTTCTCACTCTAGGACCGTCTGCAGAGACACTCAGACCCCCACGTTTACTCATCACACTTCTGTCGCTGTCACCATGATGCCCACCCCGCCGCTGTTCCTGCTGCTGCTCTGCCTCATAGGAGCTCAAGCCACTGCCACCGTGGACCTCCGCACGGCCGCCGCCATGGGTGAGAATGATGACCTTTAACCCCTAAAGCTGAGCCCAACTCCAGTTGAGGACTCTCTGAATGTGTGATACCTGACAACTAACACAGGCTTTTCACTCCTTATCCTCAAAAAATGTAACTCTGAGAACAGTAAACCTCAGAATAGATACTATAAAATGATTAAGCTAAATTAATTCTTGACTTTATATTAGTATATTCCTCTAATATTCTGTTTGTCTTGTTAGTGAAGGACCCAACTTTAGTTGTTACCCTCTGGTCTGAGGTCTGTCTTTTCCTTATGTCTGTGGTGGCATGATGTGTGTGAACTAGTGGCATGTGGTATAAACTCCCAGAGGTAACAGAATTGAAGGAGAGGAGTGGAAAAAATTCAAGTATTTATTTAGCTTAATCATGTTTCACATTTAAATTGGTTTAGATAATTGTTTTAATACTGTGATTATTTTGTTTTAATGCAAAAAAAAATATCTTTGTGCATTTATTGATTAGAAGTTATTAGTCAGCCAGTGTTTAGCACAGCAGTGGTTTCTGTGTTGTTGCTGGTGGTTGGATGGTGTACTACGTGCACAGTTTGACTGTTTCAGGAGGGTGTGTGGCAGTTAGTGCACTGCGTGTGTGTGTGTGTGTGTGATGGAGTAGGAGGTGGAGAAGTTGGTTGGAGGAAAAACTGAAGGGAGGGAGAGAGGTGAAGGGTGAGAAGGGAGATCAGTGATGTTTAATAGACACTGGATATTTTAGCAACAGTTAATTTAACAAGGCCACAAATGCCTGGACCGTCATTGAAAATCCAACACATGTTGCAACTCCCTGTTGCAAACAGTCTAGCTTTATTATTATTACCAGAAACTATCACACACATAAGGTAGATCCACATTTTTTTCATCAACATAATAATCATTTTGACAAAAAAATCTTAACTCGAGTTTTTTCTGAGCTCAGTCAGCCTGATTTTGCTGAGTTGTAATTCTATTAGTAATTTATTGATATTATTAGCGAAGAGCTACTCTTTAAAAATTATATTTTTTAATATATTTAAAGCAGATGGCTTCTCATTTGATATTTCTCTGTCTTTTATCCTTGTTTTTCTGGCTCCATCTCTGCCTCCACGCTCGCCTCTCTCCACCCCTGTTGCCTCCCTGCATCCTGTTTTTCTGTTTCCTCCCACTTTCTCATCAGCTTCCATCCCCTCCGCCCTCCCTTTTTCCTTTCAATACCTCCGTTCTCACCATGCTCCTCCCGCCCTCCCCCCATTTCTCCCTTCTTCATCAACTTAATTTCTTTATCATCTATATTTCCTGATCATTTTGTGGATGTACAGCTGTTATGCAAACTATTAGGATATGAATAAATAATAATCTCCTTTCCGTCCCTTCATGTGTAGCGGCCGGTTTGTGCAAAACTCGTCCAACAGACATTGTGTTCATCATCGACAGCAGTCGGAGCGTTCGCCCTTCAGAGTTTGAGCAGGTCAAGGTTTTCTTGGCCAAGGTCATCGAGGGCCTGGATGTTGGACCCAACGCCACCCGTGTGGGAGTTGTTAACTATGCCAGTCGCGTCAAGAACGAGGTACGAGGCTCATCCAGCCTTCACTAGCACTGAGCAAAGTTTTTATTTATTTGTCAAACTATTTAATATCACTGACCTTACTATTCTTTAACTGTAGGTGTCGCTGAAGACACACCGCACCAAAGCCGGACTGATCAAGGCTGTGACCAAGATTGAGCCCCTGTCCACTGGAACAATGACTGGTCTGGCCATCCAGTTTGCCCTGAATGTGGCCTTCAGTGAGGGCGAGGGCGCTCGTGTCAAATCTCCTGATATAAGCAAGGTCAGAGACACATTTACATGCATTCGCATATCCATTACAACATTTTCCATAATTATGATAATCTTTTTCTTATCGAATTTTGCTCCTCTTTCTTCACAGGTTGCCATTATTGTAACCGACGGGCGTCCCCAGGACAATGTGAAGGATGTGGCTCAGCGTGCACGAGATGCTGGTATTGAGATTTTTGCCATCGGTGTGGGACGTGTAGACATGAGCACCCTGAAGCAGATGGCCAGTGATCCTCTGGATGATCATGTGGACTACGTGGAGAGCTACAGCGTCATCGAGAAGCTCACCAAGAAGTTCCAGGAGGCCTTCTGTGGTAAGCTGGGAGGTGGTCAAAAAGAATGAAAGATGAATTATTGTTTCAAGTTAGAGGGACAAATGATGGAAATAGACAAAGATGGCTGAAAAGAATTACTGTCAGGGTGGGTCGTCATCATTATCCATCATGCCTGCGGAGAACGCTGTCTGCTGGCCCCCCTATTCTGAGGGTAAGGTGTCAGGACTGTCATCTTTTCATTCCAATATATTGTTCCCTCCCTTTTGTCCTCCACTCTGCTTCAACACGACTACAAATCATTCAACCATTCAAACTCATTAAATATTCCCAGTGCATGAGGGCATTAGGGCAGGAACAACCTTTTGGAACGAAATTCGCTCCTGTTCTTCAGTCAACTCTCACATAACCGAGAGGCGAGACTGATCTCTCTGTAATTACCAATCCATTAGTGACAATCATTAAACCTCCAATTAGTGATGCCCTTTGGCTCTCCTAGTCTGCGGCAGTTTTGGCTGCTGTCTTCCACTCACTTTGCAGCAGCCAATCTTGCTGCAGATGTTTTCGTCAACTGGCAGAGGTGCATGATCGCAGTGTTGGATTGTTATTGGATGAGCCTGGGTCTCACATTTAGAAACAGACAAACGAATCTTGTTTATTTGAGGCTACTCCAGTCTTTTCCACCTGTTTGTTTTAAGGATCCACTGGATTCATGCAGCATCCACATGTTAAATATTGTTCAGGTCAACTGCAGGTCACAGTGGATCGTTAAAAATCAATGCTAGGTTTTCCCGTTTTCAAACTGACATAGTTTCATTCTTTCCCCCTAACCCCAACCACCCCCCCACCCCCCTCCGTGTGTGTGTATGTGCCTCAACATATATTCTACTGTGTGTACATGTGTGTTCTGCATGCAAAAACACACCACACAGTGTCGGACCTGTGTGCCACTGGGGATCATGACTGTGAGCAGGTATGCATCAGCAGCCCCGGATCATACAAGTGTGCCTGCAAAGATGGCTTTACCCTCATGGACGATGGTCGCAGCTGCAGCGGTGAGTGTGTGTGTATATGAAGGTATTCGTCCAAGTGCGGTCACTGTGCTCCCAGAGTAACATGCCCTGTTGTGTGCCCGACATCACCAGCTTGCAGCAACTCTGAGACAGATGTGGTGTTCCTGATCGATGGCTCCAAGAGCGTCCGCCCTGAGAACTTTGAGCTGGTCAAGAAGTGGATCAACCAGATCATTGACAAACTGGATGTTTCTGACAGCAAGGCTCACGTTGGACTGGTGCAGTACTCCAGCTCAGTCAGACAGGTATGTGTCTGCATTTGGCATTTAGTGTCAAATTATTAGCTTCCTTCTCTTTCATATAAACGTCATGTTTCCATCTCCCTCCTGCAGGAGTTCCCCCTGGGCCGCTTCAACAACAAGAAAGACCTGAAGGATGCTGTGAAGAAAATGGTCTACATGGAGAGGGGAACCATGACAGGCCAGGCTCTCCGCTATCTGACAGACAACAGCTTCGCTCCTGGTCAGGGCGCCCGGCCTGGAGTCACCAAGGTGGGCATCGTCTTCACCGACGGACGCAGCCAGGACTACATCGGAGATGCCGCCAAGAAGGCCAAGGAGAACGGTGAGAGGGAGAGGATAGATTACTTGTTAATGCATGGGTGTAGTGTTTTTGTAGATGCAATACAAAGCCTACTTTTACCAGTCAGATGAGGGAAACCTGTGCGTGTTTGTGTTACAGGTTTCAAGATGTACGCTGTTGGAGTGGGCAATGCGGTGGAAGATGAGCTGAAAGAGATTGCCTCTGAGCCGACTGGAGAGCACTACTTCTACACTGCCGACTTCAAGACTATGAACCAGATAGCCAAGAAGCTGCAGATTAACATCTGTCAAGGTCACACATGATGATTAAATACAAATAGTAAAAATATATGCGTTATCACCGGTTATTTCACTATACGAACTGGTACAATAACTTGAACTTGTGCTTTCTGTTCCCACAGAGGAAGACCCTTGCGAATGTGACTCGCTTGTAAAGTTCCAAAAGAAAGTAGAAGATGCCCTACAGGCACTAACAAAGAAATATATCCTTTACAACAGGTGAAATGGTCTGAGAATATGATGTTGGGAGGGAGTGTGTTAACGTCGTTCTCACATTTTCTGTCTTATTGTTTGTCTTCATTGTTGCTGTCCTTGACAAAATCTTACTAGAGAGTATGTCAAAGAGGATTGCCTTGCTGGAAAACAAAATTGTCTGAGGACTCACATCCCAATCTTCCCTATACATCTGCACACACACCCACGTACACACACAAACAATTTTTCCTTCCTGTAAAATACTGAAGAGGAATCGCTGTGTGTGTGTGTGTGTGTGTGTGTGTGTTTGAACCCTGACCTCCGCTTGTATCCTGAGCTTTCCCAGACCACCTCTGCCCCCTCCTCTCTCGGTCTTACCTCTTCCACCCTTGGGTCTCCTGGGACACAAAGCGCCGGTTGCCATGGGGATCACACCTTTGTGTGTGTGTGCACTCCGAAGGTCATCCTCCATAGCCAGCCTGTGTGTTTTTTAATAAAAGTCTTCCCTCATAGGGAAACGGTACACTGAAGGGGTTTTCTTTGTTGCTGCCACAATTTTGAATTTCCCCAAACCCCATAGAGTCTGTTTTGTCATGTCAAACAGAGCAGCACATCACCCTCACTTGTTTCTGTTTATATATGTCACTGTCATCTTTCCCTCTCTCTCCTCTCATATCTGAAGGCTTCAGCTTTCTTCTCTTAACCCCACACAAAGGCATCTAATATTGTATATGATATATATACATATACACACACACACACACACACACACACACACACACACAGGTAAATTAATATAAAATATATATCTGATAAGGGTACACCATTGATGGTTTTTTTTTTTTCCTAAATAAAGGTGATTCAGGAAGTACAAATTATAAATTGTGAAACTATTGTATGCCCAATTAACAATATGGACACAAATGCAAACACAGACACAAAGAAATTCTGACTTTTACGCAGTTTTAGTTGTTTAATAACACAGAATGCTCCTATGTTCCCAGTGAAATGGTGAACAATTTGAATTCAGTGGCAAAGATTTCCACAATGGCAGTACTATACACTTACAATCTCTCTATTCTGCATAAAGTCTTTGAAGTACTAAAATTCTTCCCTGATGGCAATAATCAGGACCAAATCAAAGTTGGATCCATACTCGAGTGTGGATTTGTGGGGTTACCTGTCAAGAACAGGTTTACTGCTGTTGAAATAAACTAATCATTTATTTGACTGAAACAAAATGAGCCAGTTAGCCCTTAATTTTGATAAAAAAAATGTCAAGTAACAAATATCAACGGTTTACAGCATTATAAATGCTACATTTGCTACTACAGTCATGTAAACTAGTAATATTTTAGAACGCTAATAGCAAATATTGAAAACACAGGTATATGGACTACATTTTTACATTTACTTGTTTTTTTTCCAATTTTCTATTCGTTTTAACAGAACATCAAAATACAACCACTAAATCAGCAAGAAATGACAGAAGTGAGACCAGCACACTTCTAATAATTCTAAATAATACTTTTAAATAGTTAATGGTACGGTGCATAAATAGAGACATGACTTTTGACATAGGGAAGAAGAGTTGATGCACCCTGTAGTGCAGCTCATTAGTGAAAGGTTTCGTGCGCGTCACGATGACGTTGCACAGGACGAACAAAACCCTCTCCAACTTGTAACAGCTGAACTTTACCAGCGAGGGAAATCTATTTTTTTCTTGGTTCCTCTTGAAATCTGATTTTAAAGTAAAATTAGATTATGCTCTATTCCGCGGAATCCAGCCTAAACACAGACCACTGGCTCACAGTGGGGCTTTTTTTAAATTATCGAGCCGTCGTCAAGTAACGCTATGCTGCTTGCAGCATCTGCTAACAGCAGCTAGGCTAGCTTAGCAGACTGACTAGCCGGGTATAAGAGAGTTTGAAGGTGGTCTGTCGGCGTTAATGATTTGTGGAACAGACAATTGCGCAGTGAAGGAAGACGGGCGACGGACACCTCAAATATTTGGCAGATAAGGAAACAAACGTTTGCGTCTAGCTAACGTTAACGGTCAGGTTAATACTTCAGCTAACAGTATCTAGCTGTAACGTTAACGTTAGGCGACTCAACCCAGGTGCTTCAAGAAGCATTACGAAGTGCTTCGGGACCAATATAATAGATGGCCAGTAATCCCGTGGCAGGCTTTCACGTTACCTGCCAGTCTAACGGAGAAAACACTCCGACACGGGTGTTCGGTTCTGGCCGCTCATGGCGCCACCAGTCCGAGTCAGAGTCCGATGTTGGCCCGACTGTCAAAACCTTAGCACGGCTGTGCAGCAGGGACGAGGACGAGCGAGCAGCGGCTCTGGAGGAGCTGAGCCAAGGCGTTCTGTTGAGTTTCAGACTGGACCGGCCCGGTTCGACACTGCTGAGTAGGCAAACACTCCTGCATCTGCTTCGGCTGTCCCGGTCGTGTCCATTGCAGGAGGTACGGAGGAGAGCTACTGAGCTGCTGCGAACCGCACAGGTAACGTAATGTTGGGATAATGTTACTATTCAAAGTCCTTTCTACTTTATAATGTCTGCCGATGAGCAGGAACACAGACAAACACTAGACTCTTTCAACGAAGAGGGGTCATATTTTCCAACAAGAAATATCTTTATTAATAGGCAGGGGTTTGCTTTATTTTAGGACCATTGCTTTTTATCTTGAAATTCAAAGATTAGGTGAATGATTGAATATTTGTCATGATAGTCTTGCAAGTTGATCAGCCGTAGTTATCAGCTGATTACCATTTCCTATCAGATTGCTGGATATTTCATCAGACGTTGAACTGTCGGAGGTGACGCAAGACTGATGAGGTGTTCAGACTATGGCATAAACAAGCAGGCCGGACACGCCCCCTCCCTGTGCCTGAAACGCTCATAGACACGCCCCCGAGTCTTCTCGCTGTAGCTTCTAGAAATAACCAAGAAGTCAGGCTGCATGTGGCGCATATTCAGTTTATCTGTTGGAAATAACATGCGGTGACTCGTGGTATTCCGCTACCGGTCTTCCGATGATGTCGGTGAGTTTACCACATGGTTTGGTTACAGAATTTATGGGTTTCAAGTTGTTTCATAAGTCTGCTCTCCAGGTACAGTACAGCTGCTACAGTCTAAGTAAGTCAACATCAAGGGGGTTGAAGCTGTCGGCAGATTATCTCATTTATCTTAAAATAATATGTATTATTCTGGTTTTGATTTCACCTGGAGACCACAGTAGGTGTTGTACTGTACATGGGAGGGCCAGGTGTTTATATGTCTGTCTGTCTCTGTGGACAGATTGTGTCCAGCATCGCGTAACACCCTTGCAAGATGCAGTCAGAAACTTTAAAGGTGTGTAGTTGAGATCAGAATGAATGAGGAGTTCAGAGATGGGTGTGGTCCAAGCAAGAGGCCTGGAAGTAGGGAGGTGGGGAGTAGGGAAGGGGCCATTGTCCCCTGCATTTTACACACCCACTGGCCCACATTAGTTTTCAGGCAGACAGAATCTAGATAAAATTCAACCTTTATTATAACAACAGCAACTAACATGATACATCTTACATAGTCTACGAATACTAACATAGTACTTTGCACCAAACAGAGTCGGTGCCGTGGCTGGTGTGATCCCATCGCAAGATGGTCTCTGGTATATATATTACATCCATATTAAATATTCTGAAGAAGAGGAAACATACTGTTGATTCATTGACATTCTGACCCTTTAGTTGTTTGCTCAAAACATTTTGATATTAATTTATAAACCTCACATTTGAATGTAAAACTGAAACTATTAGTTGATTAGTCTATTTTGATGATGGATTTGTCAGTTTTGAAGCAAAAATGCCAAACACTCAGATGTGTGGATTTGGTGCTTTTCTTTCTTATGTCATAGTAAACCCAATATCTAACCCAATATCTTTTACAGTTTGCACTTTTGATTAGATAAAAAAGCAATCTGATGACATTATCCTCAGCTTTGGGAAATTATCAGCATTTTTTGCATTTTGACATTTAATAGATTGAACAATTAATCGAAGATAATTGTCAAATTAATCAGAAATGAAATGCATTGTTATTTCACTGTATAATTAACTTAACTTTCTTCCTTCTTACTACTAGGAACAAGGAGTTGAAGTACCTCGGGTTCTGGCCTCAGGTCCAAGTGCCTTTATCAATACAAAAGAGGTGTGTATGGCTTGTTTTTAAAGCAATAGCCTAGTTCAGTGCTAGTATAAGCAGTGTAGCTAACTATCCTGCTGCAATGCTGCAGTGCTTGTTGCATCATGTCATCAAGAGAAGCAACACCAGATGTGTGTTGCCAAAGCTGATGCCTGAAATTGCTGATTTCAAATGTGAGTCACTCCAAACTTTCCACTGGAGAAGGTGGGAGTGTTGTATCAGCTCTTTAAGGCTGAGTTTAGCTGTCAGGGAATCTCTTGTCAATTTCAAACATACATTTTATCTTGCTGTTCCTGTTCAGATGTTGAAAGAAGGGCCGGACCAGGACATCCTTATTGAATCTTTTCTTTCATTGGGTCGTGTGAACCACATCACCATGGTGATGGCTCTGCACCCTGCCTACCTCAGCTGCTTCCTGAGGACCCAGCATGCTTTGTTTGAGCTGGACGGCCCCTTGCCCCGCTACTGGAGACATTACATTGCTGTTACGGTAAGTACACCACAATATATGATTGTTTACTAATAGATATCCCAATCAAGTACGTACATTTAAGGATACTACAGTGGCTAAAGTAAAACTATTGTACAAAAATTCTAAGTGATATTGAAAGCGATCGAAAAGTCAGAATATAAGGTCTTTTCAGGTTGTAGGGACCTAAAAATCAGGAAAAAGTTCATGATCTTGTTCTAGGGAGAAACAGCACAGATGCAAAATTAACTTGGCAGGTCACTCTCTTCTTGAGGGTTATCCACCTACTGTATCATAGCGGGCCGCTAACGGGTCTGCCAAAGACTGTGATCCTCTCTATAAACATTTAATGACTCATTGCTCATATACATCACATTAGCTGCCCTTTTACTTCAGATATGCCAGCCATTAGGCTCAAAATGAATCTGGTGGAGACGTTTTAGTTGTGCTGCCTTAACCTTAAGCCCTTTATATTTATGAGCACAGACAGTTCTTATGCATTATATAGTTGCCATACACAGCCCAGTGATTGAGGTTTGTTTTTAATGGATGGGGTACCATGTTTGTTTGCTCCTGTTAACTCCTCCTGATGATTCCCAGGCTGCGGCTCGACACCACTGCACATACCTGGTGCAGCAGCACAGCGCAGGCTTCCTAGAGGCTGGAGGGGAGGAGAGCTGGCTGAGCGGCCTCGAGCACGCTCCCTCCAAACTCCGCAGCCTGCAAACACTCAACAGGCTGCTGGCACACAGACCGTGGCTCATCACACAGCAGCACATCCAGGTCAGGCACAACACCCACTCACTCTGCTGCTCTCTCATTTGCTCATAGTCTGTCATCGCATAATAGTAATATGACGTAATACACTGTATTTATGACTTAAGCTGTAGCTGAAATTAATCACTCATTGACTGACACACTAGATATAAATGAATATTCTGGACACTTAGTCATCATTTTGCAACATCAATGACAGGTGTAGTTTTGCCTCTATAAAATGTGGTAATGTATTTTTCGCAGATAGTAGTGTCCGTTTGTTCCATTGTGGGGAACGTGAAGGTCGGTCAGTCAGTCAGTCATTTTCTACCGCTTGTTCCCGTTAGGGGTCGCGGGGGAACATGAAGGTCTGTTAAAAATTTCATGGCAATTCCTCCAATAATTGTTGAGATATTTCAGTCTGGAACAAAGTGGTGGCCCCCAACCAATTAACCTACTGTATGAAACTTTACTGGCCAACCCCGCCTCTCTGCCCTGCAGGAGCTGGTTTGTCCCGGAGCAGAGCCTCGCTGGTCATTGGCTGAGCTCATACATGCTGTGGTCCTGATGGCACATGCTCACTCACTCTGCTCTTTAGTGTGGGGCTGCGGCTTAAACCCTGAGCCCGACCACGTTGGAGGTTATACCTTCCAACCTCCATCACCCAGTCACCTGCCTCATAGCCCTCACAGCCCTGCTCATGAGGAGGGCAGGCAAGAGGTGAGTCAGACAGTTGTTTTTCATCACAGGTCTAAACTTAACATTGTCAACAGAACATAGGCGAAGAGGTATTGGGTTCATTCCAGCTTTGTTTAACTGTCACACCAGTTTAGTAAAAGAAGAAGACACAGGCCACTTAACGTTGGTGATTTACTGTTGAAAAATAAAGTTAGTTCCTCAAGCCCTCCTCTCTTTCATTTTATTTTTAAAAATCTTCTCCAGTTGGTTGACGGAGCAGTGGAGGTGGAGGTGTTAATGAAGAGGATGGTGGAGCTGCAGCAGCAGCAGGAGGAAGAGTGCACACAGGAGGAGATGGTTACTCGCTTTGAAAGGGAGAGGAGCGAGAGCATACCAACAGGTACAAACATGTTTGTTTATCCCATTGCATACCTCGTGTCATTCACTTGGTTGACTTGGTTTTGTTTACCCCTCTTTGCTAATTCCTCTTTGTTGCGTTTTTTTAGCGGTGGTGCGGGGAGCACCGCCTGACCTGGTGCTGCGCCTGGTGGACGATCCAGAGTTTAGATATGAGGACTTTTCCCCCAGAGGAGAGCAGGCACCACCCACCATGAGAGCCCAGGTAGTTTGGAGCATTTCTGTGTGTTCAAGTTTAAGTTGATTATATTTTGCCAATAGACCCCGACACACATTCCCAAGTTATTCATTCATACTTTTTACAGTGTACTGTGCCTGTTAATTGTTTGTGCTAAGTTTCATAGACCGTTATTTGTTGGTTTCTGATGTGTGCAGGACTATTCATGGGAAGACCACGGCTTCTCTCTGGTCAACAGACTACTGCCAGACATGGGCCAGCTCCTGGATGAAAAATTCCAGGTACCTGTGCCTTTGTAACCTAGTAGAAATACACTAATAAATACCAATAGGCTGCTTAGAAACTGTACAACACTGATGTGTGGATAACATGACAGGTCTATCCGCTCCAGTGGGTTTGACTGATACATAATGTTAACTATCTGAAACTAAGATCTGGAGGAGATGATGTGGACCTACATGCTTGTTTACACACTTGCAGTGAAACTGCTTGGTGTCAGGAAAGCAAGTGGTTGGTGACTCCAGGTGTATTGTAGAACAGTTGTTCCCAACCTGGGGGTCGCAATTATCTGGGTAAGAAAATAAAAAAAAAATACAGAAAATGATGTTTATCTAATCTTTGTGTTTTTCAGTTGTGGGGAGTGACAGAGTGAAATACTGGACAGTTTTTCCTCTTTAGGCCTTTATAGATTACTCAAATTTAACAGTCTGAGAAGGGTAAATTACTCTTTAATAGAGAATTTCATCTAAACAGGATTAGATTGCGGCTTTAAAGGCGGAGGAGGTAGGTGAGTCTGTGGCAGCCACGTCTTGACAGCAACCTGTTGCGGAAGGTTCAAGAATAATTCGCAGCGCTTTTTGAATGAATCGCGTATTGCGGCGTAGACAGGATCCTTTAGCGCAGCGCGATAGCGTAATTGTTGAGAGATATGTTTTTTCTCGTGAGGGTGTTATTTGCTTGGGAACAGGTAAAAGTGTTGGTGCATTATCTAAAACTGCACAAAAGAGGGGAAGAAATGATGGCATTACAATGAACTACACTGTAACAAAATACTGTGATCAATAACTCATGGCAACATATGTTATATAAGTTTTCACTTTCACAAACGTCTGAAATGACTGTACCAGCCAATTGGATTATGCTTCATTTAATGCAGCAACAAATCATTTTACAGTTGCTTTTAAAAAGAGGAAAAAAGTGGCTTTTTAAAACAAGGACAGCATAAGAAGTAAAGGCTACCATTTTGTAGAATGTTCTTGTACTTCACTTTTACTTGTTCCCATGTTCTAGTGGGTCCCGTGGTGGCTCTGACGTAAAAGAACAAAGTAAATATGAAGTTATTGAAACGCAAAAATACATTCTGTAGAAAGTGATAGAAACATCTAACATGGACACCACTTACGGTGTCTGCGACTTTTTGCCAGCCTTCTCTCCTGGCTTTTGCAGACTTTGAGGTGTTCCCTGGTGTTATAATTAAACTTTCAAATTCGGCATAACCTTCCATTAACAGCTCTTGTTCTGTTGGGAGAAAAACTGGGTGCGTTCTTTAGCCATGCTGAACAGCCAATAACAGTGTTGCTGATCATTGTCTCTACTATCGATACATATCCCCTTTTAAACCCTACGCATGAACGCGCAGTTGTCTCAGATAACTCAATCCAGCGATACTAATCATAAACAACTGGTGGGTTCGAGGAACCCAATTAGCCGGATCATGATTAGCACGATGTCATTTGATCTCGGATGTAATAAGCGACGTACGAAGAACGGACCCCTGATGATGAAATGACTCCTTGGCATCATGCTCTGACTGAGAACAGATTGGTTGAGCATATTATAATGAGATTATATGGTGTCTTTGCAGGTTGTGAGCAACTTGACCTACCACAGGATGGCCATGCATGAAGGTGTGGACACTCACACTCTGAGGAAAGCTCTGTGGAACTACATCCACTGTCTGTATGGGATACGGTCAGTGTTACACTTAAAAATCACGAAGTTTAAATGGGTTTTTGTCTCTGCTGCGTCACTAACGCTTCATCATTGTACCTGTGCAGCTACGATGATTACGATTACGGCAGCGTGAACGAGCTGTTGGAGCGCTCTCTGAAGGTGTTTGTTAAAACCATGGCCTGTC
This sequence comes from Coreoperca whiteheadi, assembly GCA_011952105.1. Lineage (NCBI taxonomy): Eukaryota > Metazoa > Chordata > Actinopteri > Centrarchiformes > Sinipercidae > Coreoperca > Coreoperca whiteheadi. The sequence continues at coordinate 14,428,500 of CM022477.1, forward strand.
ACCCCGAGCAGACCACTGCTCGCATTTACCACGCCTTCTGGAGACACTTCAGACACTCTGAAAAGGTACGAATGAGTTCAAACACCACCTGACCCAGGCCTCTTCAGCCACAATGAATGAATCATTTGAAATTTTAACATGTCGTCTTTAAGAGTGAAACATTTGACATTTTAGCGTGTCCTCTTGTTTACCTTCCTTTTTTTTAAAATGTCATTAGAGAAGGAAGCTTTTCAGATAGGACTTGAACGTTCATCACCTAGTAACCTGAAGATAATGACATCCTTTCCCCCCTCCAGGTTCATGCAAACCTAATAGTGATGGAAGCCCGGCTACAAGCAGCCCTTCTTTATACCTTACGAGCCATCACACACTACATGAGATGACACACTCACACATGTTTTCCAGATGCTGAGCCAGCTGTGACATACCACAGCCCAATGCATAAACATGGATTGACAATCCTGCACACTACATTGAATGTTTGCATATGCATATATTATGTTTCAGTGTTAACGTTTTGATGCTGCTTTGCGACTGCGATATCTGATATTTAAAATGTCACTTTTTTTGCACTGAAATTTATCAGGGTTTGTTTTCCCTACTTGAGCCTCAAGTGTTGATCTCGATATCTTGCACATGTTTCTGTCACAGACACACTCACACATAACATATCTACATGCTAAATGCCAGGTATGCAGGTGGAGTTAGCTCTGGTATAACTAAATCATCGTCATGATTCAAGTGATTTCGTTGCAGAAATGTTGTTGTTTATTTGACATGTCTGTTCAGGCCAATATCTGTCATCTACAGACGGCCACGCCATGACTACTCATGCCTCCGTCCTCTGTGTCTGCAGCACACAGAGGCTGAGATCAAAAAAGACAAAAACTTGTATTTTTGTATACAATAAAAAAAAAAACTTCGTTATCTTAAAACGGTGTGTTCATCTGAATGACAAGCCCAGACATCTGGGTGTGTTGCTGCAGGAGTTGCGTTGAGGCGCCACGAGATGGAGGCAAAGGCCTGAAGAGATGTGCAATGTCACTACAGCTCTGTCTACCAAGTCAGCTCACTCTTCAAGGTGAATCGTAATAGTGTGACAAAACATTTGTCCTCTTTCTTGAGTTACAGCTGAAAGTGCGTGGCCTGGTGATGATTCATTGATCTTAACCAATCATGTAATCCGTTTTTCAAAGTAATAAAAAAAAGTGACGTGTCATCCATGAGCACTACAAAGAAGACACTGTCTCATTGTTTCTGGCCGATCTCTGTATACTAGTGATTTGTACGCGGATATCACACATCTTATTCAGTCTTCCTGTAGCTCACACTAAGGAGCGAATGTGTCGCGTTTTGCACCTGCACTTCGGGCTGATACAAGACAACGTCCCCAGCTTGATGTCTTAAGTACTTCTATTTAACGACAGTGTTTGTTGGGGTTACATTCTCCACAAATAGGCTGGTTTCTAAATAAATAAATAAATAAAAGTCTAAACGGTAGATAATTTGCATTAATATTATGTCTATTAAATAGAATTGGTCATTTCAGCAGTTTGTGGGGGGTGGACCTCGTTGCGCGCGTCAAGTCCGTTCCCCAAGCTTTCCGGACGAGGCGCGCGCTCACTTCTCACTGGCTCAGCGCAGCAGCGCGCGGCTTTTCTCCCCGGCGCCGTGAGTCACCGGGCACCGCCGACACTCACCCCTGTTCCCGTGCGAGTGACTCCAGGATTCCCAGGGATCAACGACGTGTTCTGTGTCAGGTATGTCTGCCCTGTTTATCATGTCTGATATATAAATATAATATGCCTTATAATATTATAATTAAAGAATTAGTGGTTTGTTGTGTTTGAAGAGCCGCATACAGGCTACTTCATCAGCAAACTGGGAATTCCACGTAAAAGATGTTACATATGGAGAAGTAGTTTTCCAACATTGCTTATTAAATGGGTTTTACTTAGAACTTTTTCACTGTGTTTGGAGGAAGTCGCCCGTAGTTCACATCTCTGTAAAAGAGACTGAGAAATTCGAGTGTATATTTAACCGAGGTTGCTAAATGTGACCCTGAAAGTAATGAGTATTTTCAGCAGCCTACCACCCCAGGGCCTTCTGTAACGTTTTTAAAAATAAAATGAACTCTGACTGTTTTCAGTGTCTGTGAAAATTGGGTAACTTTGGAGTGTTTACTGCTAGATAAAAGGAAGTTTGGGTAGTTTCCTGTGAGAAGTAAATGAAACGCGGCAGCCAGTACTTCCACTCTTCATGCTGGACTGATACCACAGAGGATGAGATTTAGAAATTAAACAGCCAATGATGCACTATGGAAAGAGTGGAATTTCCCAGTTAATTTAGTCACAAGTCCTTTAAAGTGGGATCTCTCCCTATCAAAGACCTATTAGTTATAGGCAAGGATTATATGGTTATACTGTTGTAGTAATAGAAGATTTATTGTTAAATCTAATTGGTCAAACAATATCTTATAGGATCTGGATTTTTGGCCAACGCTGACTGATTCATCTGGGATCAAGTGGATGTTTTTGTCTGTATGTGTATTGCACATTTTTAAAATTTCATTGACTTTCAAAAGTCATTTAGGCTTAAGGCCTTATGTCTGTCTATGAAATCCTATGTTTAATTTGCTCCAGAGGCAGCATTATCCTTAAGTAAATGTGACTGGGATTTATTTGGCAACGCGCCTACAGGAAGCCACCTTGAGGAAAGGCAGGGCTGGATGTTTCCTCAACATGTCCATCCATCTGAGGTGTTTAACGTGGTCAGATTGGCGTAGGCGTTCATTTCTTCATAATCACAGCTCGACCTCCCTTTAAATAATCAACATTCTCGTTTGTTTCACTACTGATTTCAAGGGGAGGGGGCTTGTGTGTCTGTGCGAAGGAGTATTTGTTTGGAATTTTGAGGGTCGGATGGGGAAAAAACGGCATTAGGCTGTCCAAGGCTGGACTTCATCACTTCCTGTTTCTTTACGAGGTCAGTTCCTGTCTTTAGCCTCGGAGCTAGGCAGGAAGGAAGGAGGTGTGGAGATGTTTTGTAGTGGGGGGGGGTTGGAAATGGACGTTACCATCATCACACCGTTTTCCCACAAAGCAGCTGAGGGCTGTGACAGTTAAGTGCTTGTCCAAGATGAGCCCTACAGCCTGATGGTAGCACCCTTCAGATATCCCCTGGATAGAGGGTGTCAGCTGAAGCCGTCATTTCGGTCTGGGATCTTTGCATTTTTCATCCACTGGCACGACCTGAGGAAGACTGTTCTTGTTATTGCTCACATAGGAACAGGCCCTGAGCCCCTAATGCTTAAAAAAGAGGATTAGACTGTTTAACTTCAGTAACTCAGTTCATGTAAATGTTCATTTATGCCTTCCATCAAGCCACCTCAGTCCTCTATATCTGGAGGATATGATGACTTCATGTGGAAACAGGATGTCCCGATGACCGAGACACCTTACGTTTCCATTGCCCCCACCCCCCTTCAGTTTCTCTCCCGCTCCTTTCTGAGTGTGTAATATGTACTCTATATGAGTGTGTGTTATGTGTGTGAGGGTTCGGTGACAGCTTGCCTTCCCATTGTCCTATCATTCCTGCTCCACTCACACTCTGCATCCTGTGGGACTTCCTGCTAACGAGGGAGTCAGAGAGAAAAAGAAAGGTAAGAAAGGAGGAGGAAGATTGGAGAAAGTCTGAGCTTAGCGCAGGACTGGTGTAGAAGTACAGAAACTCAACAGATCTGAAAAATCGTGTGTGTGTGTGTGTGTGTGTGTGTGTGTGTCCGCAGTGAATTCCCCGCTGGGAGCAGCTTATCTGCAGTCCACTGTGCAGGAAAGGGTGTGTCATTTGGATTTGGATGTTTGTGAGTCTGACGATGGAGGGTGATGTTATTGTGATTTTATAAGAATGCACTGAATGCATGTTAATGCTTTTGTAGGTCAGAATTGATTTGTGTCTGTATATTGTTATACAAATATCCTGCAATTCACTATTCTGGCTAGTGGAAAGTAACAAAGTATATTTACTCAAGGACTGTACTTAAGTACAATTCTGCCTACACACTAAAGTATCAATTGTAATGATCCAATAATATAATAATGTAACACTGAAAGGGGCCATTTTGCCTACTGAGTACTTTTACTTTGGGTACTTTCACTACACTTTGTTGACTGCAGTATTGCTTCTTTTACTTAAGTAATTGATCAGAATACTTTTCCATAGCTGCTGTTCTGTGAAAGGGTAATTTAACTAATTACAAAAAACAACATGCAGCTATGCAGCTAGTGTTGGTTTTATTTGCCCAGGTTTTCAGGTATCCAATATTTCTGCCTCCAACCCAATACAATGGAGGTTAATTAAAGTTGTGGCGCTAACGTTAAAAATTTCAGCAGTGACAGTTCTTTCCGGAGACAGTTTGCCCATCACTTTGGAAAATCCATTGATCTTACATAGGACAATTTTCTGAGAGACGACTTCTTTAGTAGAAAGTATTTCCAGTGAAGTCTGTGAATTACAAAATTCAACTCCATTGTATTAGGGTGGAGGTGGATATTTCAAAACCTGGGTGAAAGAAACCAAACTATTTGCATTTCTTCATACCACCAGAGGTATGCTAGAAAATTAAGGGTTTTTTTTCAATTTGGATGAAACAACCCTTGAAAAGCTGTCGAGTACAGGAACACTGACGTTCAATATGAAGTATTAGTCTGTCCTGTAAAATGGCCTGTTGTTGCAGAGACCAATACCACACTTCTCCCCACCAGCGGAAGCTGCTTCTGTTTCACATATTCTAATTATTTCTTCTGTCAGCTGCTATAAAAATCTGCTGTGACCGTCAGCGACCAGTCTGAAGTTTAGTTTTGAAAGCGCAAACAGAGGAAATACTGGCATATCCGTAGATTGAGTATGATTGAAAAGTAGTTTGGGGTATACTGTGGCAAGAGGCAAGCTTTAATGACAGTTGCATCATGGAGAAATAATGACTGTACCATTTTGTTGTTACCCCATTTGCAAGTTTTCCAACTGGTAGCAGAAGGCTAAACATATTATGGACAAGGTGAAACGCACTGTAAACTCAGTGGTCTCTGTGGTTTGCTCATTTTATTTTTTACATATGCAAGGATATCACTATAGCTTTCATTACCTTAAGAGTAATTCCTGACACAGCTAAACTCTTCCAAAATCTAGCATGATGTGTGCGTGTGTGTGTGTGTGTGTGTGTTTGCCACATACTGTATCTTGTTTTTGTTACTTGGTTTCAAGAGGCAAAGAGGAACTCAGGCTCTCCTTAAATTACTGTGGTGTGATCAGTACTTATGCAGACTTCTATAACACACACACACACACACACACACACACACACACACACACACACACATAAAAAGAAGCAACAAGTATGCCGTGTGCCAGTTCGAATGTACCACCCATCACCACCACACACCCACACACTCACGTACACACACACCCTTACTCCAGCACCTTTAATGTTTGTGGCTGATTGAAAGAGAAACCTAATTATCATAAAGCACATACAAAGGTTAGGAAATAGACACATACATTGTGGTTTGTGTTTAGCTCTGCACCATCAAAGGTTATATACCAGTATGTTGGTGCACAATTGCATATTTTGAATCTCTGTGCATGCTTGATCGGTGAAGCCTTTGTCCAGTGGGCCATGTACTGTGCTGTACGTGGGACTTTACTGTTGAAATGTGTTTTGTTTTTATGATGCTGTTTCCTTTATGTATAAACTCATCAGGTCAAATGAATTGTCAGGTGGTATTTATGAATTATCACAGTTTCTGTGTGCAGAGAGGTAGCCAGGCGAGAGCAGGAACATTTGTTCAACAGGAACCCAACGCAGAAGAATGACTGCATGTCCGTCTGCAAACAGTCCTGTATGTGTGTAATGTTGTGCTGATCTTGTCAGTGGTGATTTGTCATTCTTAGGAAAGCAGAAAAAGAAGAGATGGGAGAAAGGGCAGATGAGAGATTAAACACTCTGTAACTTCTTCTTTCTAAGGTTTATCTGAAAGTGAAAAAAGGCAGCAGCTGTGGTTGGGTGGAAGGCTGGATAGAGGGAATATGAAAGGTTATTGTTGTGTGGGCACAGTGCAGAGAAAAACAGCAACAGAGAGGAAGATGTGTGTGTGTTTGAGGCCCTGCAGCTGCTTGGTGTGTGTGTGTGTGTGTGTGTGTGGATAGACTCTGTCCTCAGTTTCCAGGAAAAGGGGGGAGCCATCAGAGGGGTGGACAGGAAACTCTAACAGGACTAACTTCCTGTAGCTCTCCTGATGGCTGACCTGATAGTGAATGAGTATGTGTGTGTGCGTGCGTGCGTGCGTGCGTGCGGGGTTGTGCCCACGTAACATTTTTGCATATTTTGCTCTAGACTTTTCTGGATGTTGCCCATAATAGCGTTTGTTGCTTTAAAGACTGAGAGGAATTTCAGGGAATTTGTGGTGTGGATGGGACAAACCTGACGCTGTTGAAAGTGAATTACTTTTTGTTTTTTTGTCGCTCCCTTCCATAACCTGTATTGTTCTTCCTGTGTGTGACTTCCCTCACATTCCTCAGTAGGTGGGGAGGCTGCCGTTTGAAAGGTTGCCAGTTTGAATCCAGTTGCCTGTGTATGAGGTACACCTACAGTAGCTAACACTAATGCAGTCGAATACAACAGTCCTGCAATACACTCTACCGTCACGAAGATTATAATGTTCAGTTTGGTTAAGACTTTTAGAGAGGTGTTGATTAAACGATTAAACTGTATTGCATTATACTGAGAGGTATTTTTCATATTTTGCCCACCCCAGTTATAACAATGACAGTAGACTAATTATTAGAAACTACAGCCTCCAAATGACCATAAAGTTTAATATATTAAAGATTATTTTCATTATTGGTTAATCTGCCAGTCATTTTCTCAATTGAAATGTTTATAAAATGTCACAAAAATGTGCCCCATCAAATTGCATAGAAAAGTAAATTGCTTATTTTTTCCAAAAGCTAAAAATAATCAGTTTACTAACACATAAGACAAGGAAAAGCATCAAATCTTTACAATTTAAAAGCAGCAATGGGAGAATTTTTTCTTGAAAAATGACTTCAACAGTTAATCAATCAAAATCAGTCAAAATAAACGTATTGTTTTAGCTCTAGTTTAATCTGAACCTCTCAACAACAAAAAACGGAACATTCTAACCTTCATGAATGTAGGAAAGGCACAGTTTGATTTCTGTCCGGATTAAACAATTGAGATATAACGTGTTAATTAGTAAGGTTTAGATGTGCTGGTAGGCGGATTTTGTTTCCATTGAACAGAGCCAGGCTAGCTGCTTTCCCCTGTTTCCAGTGTTTGTGCTAAGCTAAACTAACTGGTTACTGTCTGTAGGATCATTTTTACCTCACAGACATGAGAGTGGTATCAATCTTCTCATCTAACTCTCTGCCAAAATGCCAAACCTTTGCTTAAGCTAGGTGTGCCTAATAAGCTGTTGTGCTCTAAAGAACGCACTTAGCAGTAGGCATATAGTTTTTCCTGAAGAAATGATGCTGAAAAAAACCCCCACTCATGTTGAACAGGAAAGCTCAGTTTGATGACTGCGTGCAGGTGCCTCTGCAAACAATTAAAATGTTTTACAGTCTGTATGTTATTTCCTCTTGATGTTGGCACCAGCTTTTGCTTTGTCAACACAAGTTCTACTCAAACAGTGCGGCCTGGCTCAAGATTGCGTACATGTCTGCACAGCCACACAATAATCTTTGTGAAACACATCACATTTCACATTGTCACTTTGTGTCAGTTACCCCTGTCTTATGATGACATTTACAGGTATATTTCACCACAAACCTAAACACCCACACACATGCACGTTCTCACACAACACACACACGCACAGCTGTTGACCAGAGAGAATGAGTACCCCCTCTCTAAACTGCAAAGCAAAAAGGGAAGTGGGTAACCTCACATCTCTCTGTATTTCCTTATCTCAAGCTGTCTCTGTCTCCATTTTTTCTAACTTCTCTGTCTCATCGGACTCCCTTCATGCATGTCTTTATTCACGCTTTACCACCCTTGAGCCTTTCTCTCACATTCTCCATCACCTTTTCTGTCTCCGGTTCTCTGCCACTCATCCTCTCTTGCCCTGCTCTCTCGTTCCACCCCTTGTCACTCACCTCTTGCCTCTTTTTTTTTCTAGTGGCGATGGTGATTGACAGATGATCTGACAGAGGAAGACATCAGGTGAGAAAAAGTTAACTTCTCCTTCGCGCCTTACCTCCAACCCCTCTTCCACTCTTCCTCCTCCTCCTCCTCCTCCTCCTCCCACTATAGGGAAGTTTTTTATGTAAAGTGTGTTACTTCTCTCTTCGCAGTTCTCTTTAGTTTTTTTCACCAGGGTGACCCCTTTTACATTGTTGATGTGTGTTGCTTTCACTTTCTACCAGCTTGTCTCTAGTGTCTGCGTAGAAAGGAATTCGATTACTTATAGTAACGCTGAAATTACTTATTTCTTATGTTGAATATTGTGATAATCCACAAAACTTATTTAATTTATTTTTAATTTTGTTAATAGGCGGTGATACTGTAATTAATTAAGTAATGGGTAATTACTGTAAATAAAGCGGCACGCCACTGATTTTAGACATGATGGTCACTTTACTTGTCATGAGGGACCTTGCTCAGAAAACAGTTATACAATTTCTTTTGTGGCAAGAGGAGCTTTCCAAAGTTTGAAAAAATAACCCTGATGATGTCATAGTCATGTCACCAGGCTTATTGCTGCTTTGGCTTGAGATATTTTATTATATCAATTATAATAAACAAAAAGCTGTTTCAAACTGGAGATGTGGGTGTTTATCAGGCAGTACTGGTCTAAAGAAACATGTTATCAAGTTGCATTATGGGAAATGTAGGATCTGGTGTTTCTGGGCCTTGACTCATACAAAAAATATGAGTCACAGACTAAAAGTCAGGATATTGTGGCCTCTGCTGCTTCAACATTGACCACAGGTTTGTTTTGGAAGTGAAATACTGAATCTCTGGAGTGCGCCTTTAAACAGACGGTTAATTTTAGATTTTAGATATTTTTACAGACACATTGTTCCTGAGGAAGTTTGTACTGTACTTATTCCAGATAATAAAAGGCTTTTAAAAACTGTGTACAGCCTCATTCACTATTGTATAGCATCCGGCAGCAATAAAGAGATGGAATATAGACATTTACATATTGAAAATGTTGTGGCATTTTTCGTTGCTCCTCTGCTTGCTTTCGCAGACGTCATCTCCGTGCTGGTTATTATGGGGTGTGCCTGTTGTAAGCAGAAGAAGTCCGCCAAAGCAGCAGCAGCAACACCAGCAATAGACGTTACAGATCTGTCTCCTAGCAACCCAGATGGAGGGTTGTCCACAGCCTTGACTCGTTACTGTCCCGACCCCACTCAGACCATCCCAGACTTCAACAAGGGCTTCTCATCCAGCACCATCTTCCCCAACACCAACACACACCAGCGGCCTGGAGGCATAACATGTAGGACTGTGTGTGTGTGTGTTTGTGTTTGTGTGTGTGTATGTGTATGTAAGACCCAAGGAAAATGGTCTTATAATAGTACTTAGATTTTAGAAAGTAAAAAATCATCATACTAACAAGGAAAGTTGGCCATAAATGAATAATAGAGCAAAGTGAACCAAGCACTTCTTCAGTGACATTTGTTTCTTTCTATAAAATGCATTTTCTCAATTATGTTTTTTGTACTGTGTGACACACACTTTTTAGTATAAAATTCACTTTGGTGTTTACCGTGTTTCCAGTAGCATAGTGATGCAGTAAAGGGATAGTAAGTCTCATATTAGCTCCGGCTGACCTATTAAATGTATTTTTACATAGAAAGAGGACTTTGGATTTTGTCCCCCATCTTTAACATTTGAATTTTGCTAAGAAGGGATCTAGGGATAGGAGGAATCCTTACTCCAATAACAATTTTAATGTACAGTATATATGGGTATGTGAGTATTGTTTTAAGACAGACAGGCAACTAGTCACTAGATGACTGTTAGAGTTCACTGGTATAACTGTGTTTGTGCAACATGTATGCAGGTGGTGGAGTCACTCTCTTTATAGCTCTGTATGACTACGATGCTCGCACTGAAGATGACCTCACTTTTCAGAAAGGAGAGAAATTCCAGATCATCAACAACACGTAAGTTCGCATGTACACCAACAGAGCTGTATTGTAAAAACATCTGTTTACAGATGTCGTTAACTTTATGGAAAAACACCCCTGACAGGATTGTAATAATACATTGTGGCATGAATGTTAACTATGTGATTAGTGTTAAATGAGATCAGTTCTGACTCCCAAAAGGTAATTAATTTTGTTTGCATACATTAAATGCCACAGGCTGCGATTAAATGCCACCCATTAACACTGTGAACTGCTCTTGGCATTGTTGACAAGCTCATGTTCTTGAACAATATTCTTGTCCTACTCTAGACATCTAAATCACTTTATATGATGATGTTATATAAAATAAACGTATTATTATTATTATGTTTAAATGTGGCTTTGTGGCCAATGGAGGTGTTTGAAGTGACTATTCTCTCCACCTTCACACATATGTTCTTTTATCTTCTTTTTGATCTAGAAGCCTTTTATTCTTCAGTTCATTTTAATGTAGACAAAGTGCATTTTGCACTATAAGAGTGTTTTTAGAAGTAGGACCAGTGAAACTTGAAAGCAATGTTTTTTCACATTTTACTACTTTAACATTGTTAAAAACATAATTCGCGTATTGAACCATGAACCCTCCATCTAGTGTCATACCAAACAATGAGCTGACTCTACTGTTACACCTTATCCCTGATTTTCTAAAAAACATCTGACGTTTTGCATCTTTGCAAGCAAATTGACGTTTTGTGTGTGTGTTGCAGAGAGGGTGACTGGTGGGAGGCTCGCTCTTTGGACACAGGCAACTCAGGTTACATCCCCTCCAACTACGTAGCTCCTGTCGACTCCATACAGGCTGAGGAGTAAGTACACACACACACACACACACACAGACAGTAGTGAAAGCTACATATGCTGCAATATAAGTACTTTCTCAGTGATTGAAATGTAGTCTGAGGGCAGAGGTCACATGATGTGTGCTACTGCTGTTGTGACCCCTGTGTTGTTGTCATGGTGACAGGTGGTATTTTGGGAAGATGGGGAGGAAGGATGCAGAGAGACAGCTGCTGGGCCATGGCAATCAGAGGGGGACTTTCCTCATTCGAGAGAGTGAGACCACCAAAGGTGAGTAGGGCACACACTTAATAGAGGCTTACTGCTCTAAGTATGTGAAAATTTTAAATTTCTTACCTCTCGCCCCACTCTATGCTTCTTTGTCCTCCCCCTCCCTCGTTTGTTCCCCTCACTCTATCCCTCTGTCCTCCTCTCCTCTCCCATCTCTTTACAGGTGCTTACTCTCTGTCTATTCGTGACTGGGACGACAACAAGGGAGACCACGTCAAGCATTATAAGATCCGCAAACTAGACAATGGTGGCTACTACATCACCACGAGATCACAGTTCGACACTGTGCAGCAGCTGGTAGAGCACTACACAGGTAACACACATACACACACGCACACGGAAAATAATTCATCCTCTTTTTTCTACTTCTCCTTCAAACACATTGTCGTGTTGCCGTTTTCTGATGCACCTTTAAGTTCCAAAGCACCATGGATTTCATCTCAAATTTGTTTTGACTCTTTGCCCAATCATTTTCTGCTCAACTGCAAGAGATAATTAAAGCTTAATTCTGTCTCTACATGATTCATATTGTAATTATTAACTATTATCAGTGATGGAAAGTAAGTACTTTTACTGTACATAAGTACAATTTTGAGGTACCTTTCTTGAATATTTCCATTTGGTGCTACTTTCTTCTCCACTACATTTCAGAGGAAGTATTGTACTTTTTACTCCACTACATTTATTTGACAGCTTAAGTTTCAAGTTACTTTGCAGATTCAGATTTTACATGGAAAGTATATGATCAGCTTATAAAATATGATGCACTGCACAGTACAGTAAGTAATTAAAATGGCTCCACCACGACCAGCTACAACATTAAATTTAGACTAACACAACAATGCATCAGAAATAATAATCTACCAATGTAATATATATATATATATATATATATATATATATATATATATAAGTATACAAATCTCTGAGAGGGGCCATTCTGCCTAATGAGTACTTTTTCTTTTGATACTCCAAGTACATTTTTCTAATCTGTACTTTTACATAAGTAGGATTTTGAATATATAGCTTTTACTTGTAATGGACTTACTTATACTATAAAGCTTTGAATACTTCTTCCACCATTGACTTTTAGTGACTTTTGAAGCTTATTTCAGAGTTGTTGTAACCAGCAGGGTTCACACCCTCCAGTTCCTCTTCTCTCTCTCAGTGTAAATCTGCCCCCTAGTGGCTCAATTTGATATAACAAACATTTTGCAGTTTGTGACTACACGAAATGATTATTTAACGTGAAAGATTTGGCCGCATAGGTTTATCACTGACTTTCTGCCAGTGCCAGTATTTGTTTTTCTTTTTGCCCCTCTCTGCTTTGCTGAATTTTCTTTGTTCCTTTGAACTTTAATTTTTGGTTAACCTTTCAGTTGCATAAGCACATTAGCAACCTGTCTTGTTCTTTCTTTATCTCTGCATTAGCTTCTTTTTTTTGTCTGTTTTCTTTCTCTCTTGTTTCTTTTTTTTCCTCGCCTCTCTGTTTGTCTCCTCTCTCTCAGAGAGAGCGGCAGGACTGTGCTGCCGTTTGATTGGCAGCTGTAAACGGGGCATGCCTAAACTGGCCGACTTATCAGTGAAGACCAAGGATATGTGGGAGATTCCCCGCGAATCCCTCCAGCTGATTAAGAAACTGGGCAACGGCCAGTTTGGAGAAGTCTGGATGGGTAGGAATGGTGGGACTTTGTTGCAGTGGGGGAAGGTGACAGCAGGAGCACACCTGGATAAAAAAGTATTAAAAGATGAGCAGGTATATATAATGCATTTAAGTCTTGGTTGTGTTAAATTTAAAAAGAACATCTGTAAACACTTCTGGTGTAAAGACACCTGCACTCTCACAAACACACACTGTAAAGCCCTGTTTATCTGCCTGTGTTGTTCAGAGTCTGTCTACCTGCAACAAATATGCCTGTGGATCAGACTACACAAACATAGACAACACACACACAGTTGATTGCTGTAGTCTGGACTAGTTTTAAATGCTGTGTGTTGAATAGAAACTGTAGCAGTGAAACAAAGCCTTAATAAATCCTTCATAAACACTTAGAGGCAGCAGCTAATGAATATAAATGTGGCTTTGTTTTACATCCAGGTGTGCAGAGTTGTGCCCCTCCTCCCCTGTTGTTGCATGTGCATGTTTAATCATCTCACCTCACCTCTTTGTCACCTCCCCACCCATCTTTCTTCCATCTTTCAACCCATTACTACACCCTTTTCTCCCATTTTTCATCGCCCACCTCTACTCTTTCCGCATTTCCACCCTCCTTGGCTCCCACTTCCTCCCCCTAATAGGCAGCAATGATGGTTTGTGTTATTACCTGACCATGCCCTGCCCCAACTCCACCCCGCTCACATTGGGCCTTGGGCGGGACGCCTGGGAGGTGGCCAGGGAAACGCTGTCAATGCAAAAGAAGCTGGGACAGGGCTGCTTCGGGGACGTTTGGATGGGTGAGAATGACACCGCCATTCTTTGACGCCCTCTACAGGCTTAGAGGGAGAACTGTCTGTCCAGCATCGTCCTCTGTAGCGTCTGTTACTGTTCTGTAGAAAAGATTGTTAGTAACGCTAAATGTCTGGCTCTGGCTGAGCACCGATGTCAGTGTATGTAAGTAAAGTTTGATGTGTTACCCAGTATTGCTTGGTGTGCCCACATGATATATTTCCAATTACAAGGTCATACAGTTTGCTGACTAAATGTGAGTGTGTTGGGTTTTCTGAGCCGTGGAGAGTTTCTCCCTGAAGCCAGCCAAGCTTTGTGCCTATCTGTGTAACTCAGATGCTGCTGGTGTTGATGTAAGACCAGTAAACGTACCTCCCACCCTCCCTTTCTCATAACATCACCCTGTCTCATGTCATGCATGCATGCTCTCCAGAACAACAATCATTTGCATGCACCAGACATTTGACCACATGTGTGTTTTTGTTAAAGCTTGCATATTGTATGCCTTGTTTTTATTAATTTCTGTGTGTGTGGGTGTTTGTGTCCCCATTTAAGTAGTATGTACGAGAGTACAGCCATCACCATGTCAGTATGCCAAGAAATTGGTGTGTTTGCCTGCGCAATATGTCTCTGTGTGTGTCCATGTACTATGTGTGCATTAACATCCCCTTGTCTGTATGCCAGGCATGTGGAACGGTACCACCAAGGTAGCGGTGAAGACTCTGAAGCCAGGAACCATGTCCCCTGAGGCCTTCCTGGAGGAGGCTCAGATCATGAAGAGACTCCGCCACGATAAGCTGGTGCAGCTCTATGCTGTTGTGTCTGAGGAGCCCATCTACATTATCACAGAGTTCATGAGCCAAGGTATCAGGCTGAGTAAACTGTCATGCCTGTACTGTAGGACAATATGAATCAATGCTGTTGGTTGGAAACCTCACTGACTCCAAAACGTGACCTCCTTGAAATTGTGTGTTTTCCCTTAAATGAGATGCATAGCTGATTAAACTATAAAGTATTTGGAGAGTGCACACCACTACCAAGGTTACACAATCTCTGAATTTGCCATAATTATATACAGTATTTACAGAATATATATAAATATACAGTAAAATAGAAATAAAATAATAATAGAATATGTTTTGACTTTTTTTAAAGACAGGTTGGCAAGTAGCCCAGCCAATCATTTCATTCATAGATGCACTTATTACAGCCACAGATACTGGATTTTTAAAATGTTTTCCCCCAGATCATTTGATTTGTTGATTGCTCTCTTGATCGGGATGTAAACAGAAGTTCGACAAATATAACAAAAAATGCTGGTGTATTACCTTTAAAAAGGTAATACACCAGCACAGAAAGGATGCTGATCACAACAGGATAAAACAGTTTTTTTGTTTGTTAAAAGGTTGCAGCACTACCACATTACCTACCCTAGCTTTAAGCAAGTGCAGTAGTTCATGAGATTATAGTGAGCATTCTCAGCCTATTTTGCATTTGTCCTAACTTTCAACTATTTTTTTACACAACAAACTTTTGAGATATCCTACTTAGTACCAAACAGACAAACTAACTAACAAACAGGAACAAAAACGTAAACTTCAACAGTCAAGGTATTTACGCATCATTAAAATTTTGGCAGAAGGGTGGTACAATGACCAAGGACACTTTTCATAATTTGGAAGACCAGAGTTCAAGCGGCCATGCCCCCCTGCCGGGCAAAACACTGAATTCCTACCAATTCTAGGGATTCTCTTTCTTCATCTGAGCATGACCCTTGACCTCCCTGTGGAGGTGGCCCGGGGGCAGGTGACATTCCTTCAATATTCACTACGCTGTCATGAAAAACAACTGAATTGTGTCACTCTTTGAATTTGCAAGCATCAATTTAAGAAGAATTTGATTGAATATTTATTTTGTACACGCCATAATACACTGCGGATATGAGTTAACTACAGGAGGTATAAGGGGCCAGTCATGATGCTACAATCTTGGTTTTTCAGGAAGTTTGTTGGACTTCTTAAAAGATGGGGAGGGGCAGAGTCTGAAGCTTCCTCAACTGGTGGACATGGCTGCACAGGTGAGTTAAAGACAAACACACAGATACGGACACACACTGACAGACCTAAAGGAAACACATCATTTCACTATCTATGTGAGCTCTTTTTGTTTCTTTGTGTTTATTATAGATTGCAGCTGGAATGGCGTACATCGAGAGGATGAACTACATCCATCGTGACCTGCGAGCAGCCAACATCCTTGTTGGAGACAATCTGGTGTGCAAGATCGCTGACTTTGGCCTGGCTAGGCTCATTGAGGACAATGAGTACACAGCCAGACAAGGTAACAGTATAGGATATTAAGTGTGTGTGTGTGTGTGTGTGTGTTTGTGAGATAGAGAGAGGAAGAGAGCCATGCTTGCACAATGTGATGATTAAGAGTGTCTGCCTCTGCCTCCATGCCTATATTTTTATACATAACCTATCCTAATTATATGATTATGCATCTTCACTGTGTTGCCATGGTTTCAGGGGCGAAGTTCCCCATCAAGTGGACGGCTCCAGAAGCTGCGCTGTATGGACGCTTTACCATCAAGTCAGATGTCTGGAGCTTTGGCATCCTACTAACTGAACTCATCACTAAGGGACGGGTGCCATACCCAGGTACTGAATGAAACCTGCTTATTTCGTATTTCTTAACCTAATGCAGTAACAGGTTGATCGTTCTTAGCCATGAAAATTCTCCAGGATTAATTTTTTTTCAGCTATTCACTGTCCAAACCTGGACAGGCAGTTGTAGACAACAATGGAGAGTTTGAGGGTTTACTTAGATTTTCAACCAGAACAAACTACATTCCAGTACTGGAACTTTGTGTGTTTCATGAGTTTTTAAATCCAACCCTCTCCCGTTCTCCTTCTCTATCCCTTTAGGCATGAACAACCGTGAAGTGCTAGAGCAGGTGGAGAGGGGCTACCGGATGCCCTGTGCCCCGGGCAGCCCCGCCTCGCTCCATGAACTGATGCTGCAGTGCTGGAGGCGGGAGCCCGATGAGAGGCATACTTTTGAGTACCTGCAGTCCTTCCTGGAGGATTACTTCACCGCCACAGAACCGCAGTACCAGCCCGGAGAAAACCTGTGACCACACACGTGTAGGACAGATGTGGAGCAATAACCAGACAAACAGAAAGAGAATCACAGACAGACAGGCAGACATGGATATATATATACACATGCAGTTACACTGATAGGCATGTCATAGTCCATGTACGTGCTTTTATTGTGTTTATTCCACACATACTGTAAATGTACACACACACACACACACACACACACACAACACACAAAAATTAAGATTCATATCATTTCCTTGTTTAATTGTTTAAAGACAGTTTCCTCCTTTTGGTCTTTGATCACTGCAGCCCGCTCAGGACAGATCAGTCAACCATGTTGAAGTGCAGAGTCGGAGCTCTGCTGGTCAGGCCTTGCAGAAATGTTGCTTTACTCTGTAACCATGACAACAAGCAACTGAAAGAAGATGTAGATGGTGGTGTTGAGGTGGGGGGACGTCGAGTTGATACATGATCTGTTCAGCTGCCATGTATGTTCAGGTCCTTTGATTTCTGTCTCTGACAAGAACGATTTAGTAGGCCAACAGTTTACCTGAAATAAATATGTTGATACAGAAATAATAGACGGTGCAACAGGTTTCAGACAATGGTTGGAATGTTGTCTTCGAAAAAATGTCAAAATGAACCTTGTGAACTTGCGTGTGTACACAGACACAGACACTCCTATGCAAGATTTAATGAGATAAACTGATCCATGCCCATCACCTGAAAGGGGGAACTGATTTTAAACTTGCACCAATATGTGCCTTAAAGTGATCAAATCAAGGGCTGTTTTAGATTTTAAATACCTTTAATACTGTGTTAGTAAAGTCTGAGAGGTGGTTTGTCTGATCATTTGTAAGACAATTTTGTATGAACTGTCTCTTTTGTTGTTTTAATTTAACTCAGATATAACTGTGCATCACAAAGACTTCTATATCTAGTTAACATGTATACAGTTTTCATCCATTGGGAGGGCGGGGGGAAATGTTACACATAAAGGGGAAAGATCAATGTCAGTGGACTTTGGAAGCATAGTGTTTTAAATGTATGTGTAACCTTTATGTTGAGATTCCCCTGTCATTTTATTGTAATAAAGATCAACTATCTTTTTCGGGTTAAGACAAGTCTCTTATTCTATATGTATTTGGACATTTATGCTTTCATGTCAATGACAGGTGCCATCACAGGTAAGACACACATATACTGTACAGGGATGAATGATCCTTTGGTTTGCCTTTAAAAAAAAATGTTTTCCTGAAGTAAATTTATTTGGCTTATGTGAGGAAATATTTCTACTTCAAGTTTCTTGTGCTTCAAGCAAAATGTCAGATTTTTGTATTCTACGCATGTAACATTCCCAGTTTCACTACAGAAAATTAATTCAAAAAGGAATCAGCTGATCAAATGACTAAATAAATAATAATAATAATTATTACATATATATTAATTATAAAACATATAATAGTATTAGTGTTAATGGCATCCCTAGCACTGGCAACTATTATCAGTCCCCTGAAATTCCTCCCACTCTTGTCTGTGTCTCTCGCTCTCTTCGCTGTCTTCCTCATTCACGCTCGCTCTCGTTTTCAGTCTTCAATAAACTACTGTTCCCATAGTTCCAGAGGTGTAAAGTGAGGCCAGCTTCGGGTGCCCGGATGGCTTTGACAGTCAGGCACGTTGGAGAGGCACAGCGGAGACTGGGGCGCACGAGAGACAGCGAGCTGGAATTGCAGAGGCAGAGACGCACGGGCGCACGGTCGATTTTCGCCTCCCGCATATTGGGAAGTCCCGTGCCTGTCACCAAATCCGGAGCACAGGGCTCGAGCGCGGTTATGTCAACACCTTAATTTGGGAAAAGACTGTGAACCAACGTCATTGCTCCACGTTTTAATTTTTTTCCCCTCCTTTTGTGTTTTTGCTTTCCCATCTTTGTGGGTGCAGATATTGATGTGAGCCAGAGGAGCGGTTTTTCCGTTGAGCCGCAAGAGACGGTGGCGCGCGACGGCAGGAGGAGACAACGTTTACATTGATGTGGGAGGACTATCTCCCTCCGACGCGGGGAGCCCAGATGAAGGGGAAATGCTGCGCGCTGACGGCTACAGCCGTCAAGGCAACGGCTCCGTGACCCGGGCGAGGAGAGGAGTGAAGCACCGCCAACGACACCCGCGCGAGCACACCGCCCCACCAACCAGCGTTGACACCGCAACAGCTCCAGCAGCCAGCGCGAGCCCCCAGACTCTCTCTCACCCTTGGTGAGTGCGCGTGCAGCGTCTTGTGTACACAACACCAACATTTTGCTTACTGTCAGCTCAGCCAGTTGTGCTGCGTACCTCTGGCTACGTTTCTTTTTGAGTTTTTTACATTAACCTCTTCGTTGCCAGTCACGGACGGAGCTCTGCATACGTAACCTACTGCTCGTGCTGCTGGGGTCATCTGGGCTTTTACTGTGGCTATGCAGCGTCTGTGGTGAGATCCTAAATTCTGATATTCAAACACACACACTTAATGTAGTTGAATGTGCGCGAAGTGAACCTTGGGCACCCCCACCTGTTTTTCTGAGCAGGCTATTTACAATCTTCTCACCTATTAGCCTCATTATCACTTACATTACATATGTACAGTGTAGGCAGGGCAACAGTATACAGTAGGCTACCTCCCCTGGTGCCCTCACACTGCTGGCAATCACACATTGACAGACGCGCACACACACACACACTTGTTTATTTGCTGTCTACATAAACTGTGGGTGAGTTTGATGGGACTTTTTAATAGCCTATTGAATTTACATACCAGTGACACATACCAGAGGGTTGACTGTGAGCCCAGCTCCTGATGATGGACAGATGTTTGCTTTACACATAAACAGGAGAAACAGAGAGTCCCGGAGAGCATCCGTCCAGCCCGGCAGCCCCCTGAGTTGTCAGGGCAGTTAGGCAGGACACAGCAGCATCACATCCTGCAGTGGCAACAGGGCCGGTGTGCTGGAGAGACAAGGCGTACTCATGGTGGTGATTATCAGCTCTTGTCTGTGGCTTAGTGGTTAGGAGGGGGGTGGAAAGGAAGAAAGAGTGCATGAGAAACTAAAGGAGAGGCAGAGAGGATGAGAGGGAGAGAGAAGTCAATGTCAATGTCTGGGCAGTGACAGTTCGTTATTTAAGGGCCCCTCAGAGACGTGCACAGGCTGCCCTAGTGCAGGAGCCGTTAGTATGCAGAGTGATACTCTGTCTGTCTGTCTGTCTCACACTCACACAGTCTCACTCTCTCAGTCGCTGGTTGAAGAGTGAGTTCTCATATTGTCAGGTCCACATATAATGAATAATTTCAACCCTCTGAATGTTGGAATGAAAAGGAAATGGCCTTACCTTGGCGTGCTGTCTGTCAGACCTGTCTTGAGTGCACTGCCGTGTGTGTGTGTGTGTGTGTGTGTGTGTGTGTGTGTGTGTGTGACAAACAGAGAGAATGTGAACATATAACAGCTTAGGCCTATTGTGCTTCCTACCTGTGTGAGCGGGGCTAGTTGTCATAGCAACGGCCTTGTAGCTCCGTTGATGTTCCTTCTGTCCTCATTGGCAGGGTCAGTGCACCTAACACACCACATCTCGTCTCAAAGCTCTGTGCTGTGTGCGTGTATTTGTGTGTGCGCGTGTACTTGTGCGTGTGTGTATGCATGCACATGTGTGCTTCCAAGTGTGTGTGTGCTTCTGGAAGTACCTTTTGTTTGCGCCTTGCTGCAGTTCGTAGGTGTGTGGGTTGATGGCATAGACAAGCCAGTGTGTGTGCACTTGTGTGTGTTGCAGTGTCACAGAGATACACCCTGCTGATATGACAGCCGACAGCTCACCCAATCACCTGTTTTCTCTCTCTGCCTATCAGCATGTGAGGTTGCCGTAGTCAGACATCCTCTTGATATGGAGGTCGTCATGGAGATGGAGAAGACAGAATGGACACATATTCATGTATACGCTCACACACACACACACACACACACACAGACAGAGATGCACACAAAGATACATGAAACATTGATCAGTACAGTACATTTATTGACTTCCACTGATTTCCTGGTGTTTTGGGAAGTTTTGAGTTATGTTCGGGATGGTGCAACCTGTTGAATGGCTGAACAGTGGTTTAGAAGAGACAGTTTATTCAGGTCAGGTCAATCTGGTCTAAACATGAAGTAAGTTAGCCTGAGAGACAAAATCAGTTATTGAAGCTCTTTGTGGTCTTATCATTAATCTTTTTACTTTAAGTTACAGACCACACAAACATTGCTACCAGACCAAGCTTCAGTAATCTAAATCAGAAAGGATATCCTACCAGAGATTGAGTCTGCTCAAACGCAGATTCTCCAAAACAATATCAGGCTTCTCCATACAGCTACAAAGCGTCTCATTTCATGAATTTGGCTTCTAGCTGTGAGATTTGTCAAATGCAACAAAGGGCTTTTTTTTTTTTGGTTACAAATGTTCTGTGACAGTCAGCTGAAGATCATTCTGGTACTCCCCTTTGAACTCTTCACAACAGATATATTACTGCCATTCAAGAAAAGGGAATTTACACTAGCGCTGTGAATGAGTCAGGCCATTATTACTCAGCACTTGAAATGCCTCCCAAAATACATGAGAAAATGATTTTAGGGCACAGATTCACATAAACAATTCACATCTATTCACAGTGAAAAAAATCTGGTTGGTTAGATATGGAGTAATAGGACATTTTAGGAATATTTTATAACTTTTAATATTTTGCAACGAGCTACTGGCAAAAAATAATTAGTCATTACTTTGTCCTTGGAGTGAAGGGTCCTGTCTTGTACAACTCCTATTAATCTAATTGTCACCTGAAGTGAAATAGCTTTCACCACAGGCAGGTAAACGTGGTTCAACTCCCACGCACACACACAGGCAAACACACACAAATATACACACACAGATGCACCCACACACACAGCAACCATTTAGCATTAGTGTAAGCAGTGTTTGTATGCTCCATTCTGTCACCTCCCACACGATACATTCATAAAACGGCTCCTCCGCACCAAAGGCACTGACTCAATAGAAGACATCTCCCCTTCTCTTTTCTCTCGCCTCCTTCCCTCTTTTAACCCCTCTGCCCCCCCTCGTGTATCTGTCCTGTAGTCAGACCCTTCTTCTTCTTCCACTTATTGCCCTCTCCTGTTCCCTCCCTCCTTTCCTATGTCCTTCCTCACCTACCCCCTCATTCTCCTTGTCTCCCTCACACCGACCCCCCACCCTCCCACCCCACCCCA
>CM022477.1:14450635-14464982 GCA_011952105.1 Coreoperca whiteheadi
ATCCCACTTTTTGAAATCACATCACCACTACATTTAGCCAGTCGTGACTGAGCTTTTTACATTTCAAGAGTATCATTTTTTAATCATTTTTCCACCTCTTCCACAGGGCTGGTTGCAGCCGGTTTGGGTCTGACAGTAGAGAGGAGCTTCGACCTCTCACCTCCGGAGGATAGAGGGAGGGAGGCAAGACGAGCGAGAAGGATGATGGAGGGCAGCGGAGTGGAGGGGGGTGAAACTGCAAGAGGCGAGGGAGAGGTCAAAGAACAGGAGGGATTTGCGAAGAAAGAGGGAGAGGAGAGCTGGGGGAAGGGACGGAGAGTCGAGAGAGACAGAGTGAGAGGACGGTGGGGTCAGAAAGGAAAAGGAGTGATAAATGAAGGTAAAGCAGCAAGCTGGATGGATGGGGAAGAAGAGATAGAGCGCACGAGAGGATGAGAAGGAGAGAAAGACAGAGTGTGAAGCTGCTGTGTACCTCCCTAACAAGCTGGACAGAATCAGCTCAATTATTAAAGAGGAGCGAGAGATGGGGAAAACACGCAGACACGCAGACGTACACACACGCACAAAAGCATCTCTCAGTGTCTGGCACACAACACATACTCGCCGTCTCTCTCACACACACACACGCACACACACACACACGCACATCTATCGGCAGATCAACATACTTACACATGTACAGTATGTGTGGTTCTTATGTTCCTTATCCTTGTGCGTCAGCGTGTTAGACTTATCTTTGTTTTTAGCAGGGTGCGTATACATGTGTCTGGGTATGTGTGTTAAAAACAGTGAGTCAGAGGATAAGCAGAGACTTGTTAGTGATTCTCCTCAACACCCCCCCACCCCCCACTACCCAATTTGGCTTCAGTGCTGTCTCAACGTTCCATCAGCGTGGCTTCAATGTCGTCCCATCAATATGAACAGATAATCAGAGCACTAAGGGGTCTGTCTATAAATCTCCGCCGTGAATATAGTTTTCAGCCTCTTCCCTTCCTTTCTTCTCTCCCTCCCTTCCTTTCCTTCTTCCTCCTCCTGCCCGTTCCACCCTTGTTTCTAGTTCTCTTTCTTCTTTCCCTTTTCCCTCCTTCTCTGAGGAAGTGTATGCCCCCGAGGGACGAAAAGATTCGCTACCTTCCAGGAGAGAAAGAGATTGTGTGTGCCTCTCTCTGTGTGTGAATGTGTGTCCTCCACATGTGTGTGTGCCAGGATGAATGTGTGTGTGCGTGAGAGTGAGAACACACACTTCCTGAGACGGAAAGGGAGAGAGAGGCAGGGATGAGCAAGTGAAGAGCGAGTGAGAGAGTGAAATCAGGAGGCTGTGGAGGGGGAGGAGAGAGAAAGAGATAAGAGAGAAAGACAGAGAGTAGTCGGGGAGAAGGGGGAAGATGGATGAATGCACTGCGCACTGTGTGTGTGAGAGAGAGTGTGAGAGAGAGAGAAGGGTGAGCGAAGCAGGTAGACAGAGAGGGACGGAAGGGTTTCTTATCCTCTCAGCAGAAGTCATAATTTCTTAGAGCGTGCACAGATGTGTATGTGTGTTTGTGTGCATGCCCGATTGTGTTTGTGTCTAAGAGTGTTACCTCGCTCAGGCTTGAGGCCAAGACTCTGAGAGGTACAGTGGTGTAGCGTTGGTGTGTAGTGTGAGAAGCATGTGTGTCTGCGTGTGCTTTTTAAGCGGTGTGTATGTTGAGGCTGTGGCTGATGAGCTGTCATTACCTACAGTTGGAATGTTCACAAGGCGGCCATTGTTGTTCAAACAGCCAGCAGCCTTCTCCTTGGCAACGGGCTCTGCAGCAGCGTCTCCCACAGCAACTGTGGAACAGGAGTATGGAGGGAGGAGGAGGAGTCAGGAAGTCAGGGCCGCAGCACAGAGGCCCCTCTCCAAAACACTGGCCTCAAGGTCTGAGTGTGTGTCGGGGTCCAAGCATCTGGTTTGTGTGTCCTCTGTGTGTGAGGTAGAAATGCGTGACTGTGTTTGTGTGTGTAGGTATGTGTGGTTTCTAAGTGCGCCTGTGAGTTCTCGCCAGCGTGACTACATAGAGTGTGCGTCAGTATGAGCGTGCATCTTTGCTTGTGTGTTTCTCCCCATTTGTGTGTACATGTCAGCTCAGTGTGTGTGTGCACCTGTAAGTGGGAGCATTTCTGTGTTTGCACCTAAGTGGTTGGTTTCATCTTCCTGTATTTGCATGCATTTGTGTGCGTTTCCAGACATATCCCTGTGTGTCCTTGTTTGTGTGTAATCCTGTATGTGTTTTTGCGTGCGCACATGTGCACACTCCTAGCTGTTCCCAGCTGGCGCGGTTGGTCACATGACCTGACTGAGGGGCGGCCATCAGCAGCGCCAGGAAACTGCCTGCAGGAGAGAGAGATAGAGGAGAGAGAGTGTCAGGCTGAGTCGAAGATGAGGGAGGGGTGTTGGGGAGTGGGAGTGTGTGTTGTTAGAGAGAAACTGGGGGTGGGAGGTGTGTGTGTGTGTGTATGGGGGGGGGTGCTAAAGAGATGAGAGAGGGAACAGTGAGGAAGAGAAGTGAGGAGGGGGGTGAAGGAGGAAGAGGAAGGGGTAATACAGTCCTTCTCTTAAAATAACTACAGCTTGTAGGTTCCTGCAGAAACAACAGGAGACAGTCAGATAGTGAGCTGGTCAGATGGGGGTGGGGGGTCCTGGTTTTGTGTTGTCTAGTCTTTCGAGTTACTTCCCCAGTCCTCCGTGTGCATCCTTTGGGTTAGTCGCCACTGTATCTGGTCTGTGTGAAGTCTGTTTACGTTAGATCTGTATCTGTCTGTCTATCTGCCTTTTTGTTTGTCTGCACATATGGTTTGTGTGTTGCTCTCTGTTCATTTATATGCTTTGTGTGCGTGATTGCTGCGTGTGTGCGTGCACGTGCTTGCTCTTGGCAGGAGATTCAGCGCGCACACTGATGATGGAGATCATTAGGAATTTCCTGCAGCTGGGGAGGTGGTGGTGGGTTTTTTTTTTAGGAAGGGGGGGTTGGCAGGACGGGTGGGATATGAGTGGGTGAGAAAGAGAGGAGAGGTCAGACTGAAGGAGAGTGTGAGTGGGTGGGTGGGGGAGGGGTGGTCTGTATGTAAGTGTGTTAGTTGGAGTGTCTCTGTTTGACTGACGTGTGTGCATGGAGCTGCAGCACACTAAAGCCCAAAGTTCAGCTCAGTTTTTGAGGGTTGTTGGTGGTAATTTGTGTGCAACCATGTCGGCCCCAGTAGTGCGATATGTGTGTATAACACTCCTCACCCCGTTTGGCTCACTTACACTCACCTCAAGCTTTTAAAAAAAACCATGTCTGTTGGAAGAGTTTGGATGTGCCTAGATTTTAGCTGTTCAGTGTTACTGCCTGTTGGGCAACAATGCACTGCAATCAGGGCAAGACCTTATAACTTCAATGGTGTGTTTTTTTCCATTTAGTTGAATTAAAACTTTGCACAGTTTGGCTAAATAAATATTGAAAACTTTTTTCCCAGGTTGGGGGTAAAATAAAGCCTTTAAATCCAACATGTCAACCAGTTTAAGATGATGTCAAGGTTCTTTTTAGGTTGTGCTTGTGTTAAATGAGCATGTTTCTTCTATGTTGCTGCTGTAGTTGAATAAAGAATATTTCTTTTATCCCCTCAAGCTGATGTGAAATCACATTAATATGCATTTGAAATACTACATTTTCATTAGATTTTTTAATACTTATATAACTTCATAATCTTATGTCTAATTATTTGATTTGATGACTACACACTGTTGTTCACAGTTCTTTGGCCACTTTAATGTGATGCTGTGTAATGTCATGTAATGTGCAATGTTTTATTGACAAAGTCAGACAGATGTTTATCATTATACAACACAACACACTCGTTTTACACTGAAAACACCTCATGGATGACTTGAAAACAGTTAGTCATCAAGTTTTCTAACACTTTAGTTGATTGTCCTTTGCATTATTTATCTCAGAATTCTTTTAATTGAGGATTTTTTTGCTGTAGAAGTTGTTCGTTGTTGTGTTGTATCTAGGTTTGAGGCTGCTGGAGCTGCAGGTTGAGGTTGCATCAGGGGTGAGTTGGTGTGGAGGAATGAGAGTCTGATGGTAGCTGAGTTTCTGCACGGTGTCACTGTGGAACCCCCTCCCCACCTCTCTTTCTCTCCTGGCCTCACATACACTTTCTCCATCTCTCTCTTTGCCCCTCTCTGTTTTATCCCTCCTTCTTCTTATCTGTCTAAACCTCTCTGTGGAGCTCCCCCCTCCTCCCCTAACCACCTCCCTCTCACTACCTCTCTCTCTTTCTCTCTCCCCTCCATGTCCCCCTCCCTTAAACCCCCCCCCCCATGCTGTTTCGGTGCTGCTGCCTGTCTCTTAGCAACAACTGCACACCCGTTAGAGCTCAGTGAGTGCTTTTACAAACACACCCAGGAACACACACTCATACACGCGCACACTCGCAGACACACACACATGCGTGCGAGCACAAACACATCCACACTCTCACACACACGCAGGGTCTAGTTCCTCATTGAGGGTTGCTGCTGGCAGGCCTGTGAGTCTGCAAGCCTTTGTGGCAGTGAGATAGATGGGAAGAGAATAGATATGCTGTACAGCTACCATGTACAGAATGATTGTTCCTCTCACAACAGGGCAACTGCCCAAACTGGAAAATGACAGGTTCTCTTCTCGGATTTCACACTGGCATGTGAGCACATACATTCGTGTGTTGTGTTGTTGCCTTTCCTGTAAGCACACAATAGCACCAAAAAACTTTTACCTGCAGATGAAAAATGTACAAGATCAACAATGTTCAATCAATATCATTCATAGGAGAGCTGCTCTTTGTGAAACAGATTCAACATATCATCATGTGGGAGCACAGCACACCATCGGCTGTTTTCACAGAGACAATACTACGTGTGTTCCAAAGCCCCAGAGCCATTCACAGTAAAATGCACCAAAACGCATTTGCTACGTATGACGGTGAATATATTGGAATGGCGGCTGATGGATGCCAGGAGTGTTTGCTTAAACAATGAATCATAGTGGGAGCGTTTGATTGGCTGGCATCTAAGCCCTGTCAGAATGCCCCCCGTTGAGCACAGTAGAGAGATATTTGCATGTGTGTCTTTGTTATGTGTGTGATCGTGCATGACTATATACGTGTGCGTGTGTGTGACATGTATGTCTTTACGTGCAAATCGATGTGTGAGAGTGTGGGAGTATGAAGCTGTGGGGGCATATTTGAATGTGTCTTTGCGTGTTGCTACGTGTCTGTGTGTTTGTGTGTGTGTGCCTGTGAGTGACAGGGTGTGTATGTGTAAGCACATGTGCAGCAATGTTTAATTAAAGCATGTGTTCTTCTCCTTCTCTCACACACCGGTCAGATGAAGCCTTAATTAATGAATGCTGTTAATTAGACAAGAGAAAAAGTGAGAACGAGAATGGGAGAGAAGAGAGGCAGGGAGACAGCAGTGGGCACGGGAGGGAGTGGGTGAGGGGGTTAAAGAAATGATGTGTTGTGTGTGTTTGTTCATCTCCATGTTTGTCTGTCCCACTTGTCATTCCTCAGAGCAGCACAATGTTGAGGTTGGTCTGCTCCATGTGTGCAGCTCCAAACTCTGCTAAAGCAAAACTCTCACACTCCCCCTCCTCCTTCTCTTTCTCTACTGCTTCCTCCTCTCGCCTCCTTCAACTTTTTCTCCCTCCCTCTTAAATCTCTGTCTCCGTCTATCCCTCCACTTACCACCCTTTCCCTGCCTCAATCATGTCTTTCACCTCCCTGTACTTCTTCTGTCTCTCGCCCTTTCTCACCCATAAACCTACTCATTCAAGTGTCTTTCACCCCCCCCCCCACCCACCACACACACACACTCTGTCCTTTTCCCTCCCTCTTAATCAGAGCCATATGTTGGAGAGGGAGGCAGAGAGATCTGAGGATGGACAGGATTGTGTTGTATGTGGAGAGAGCGGTACAGTGTTGGAGCCAGCCATGCATCTACATGCGTGCAAGTGTAGCACGCATTCTTGAATTTGTGTTTGAATGTGTGCAAGCATGCAGTCACGTGTGAGTCTAAAGGCACGTGTGGTCCAGATTTTGTAAGACTTGTGTCTGTTTTGGCTGTCTGTACTTCCATTTCTCCTCTGCTATGGGTTTCTATAATCCCTCTATCATTCCTGTCTTTCTGTCACCTTCATCTCTCCATCCTCTTAACACCTCTTTATTCATCACCTCTCTGCTTCCCCCTGGTGGCTGCGATTATTGACACATTCTCGTTCTTGTTGCACCCTCCAAGTCTAGTGCTTTGTAATGCATTTGAATAGTTTTGGTGAAATGTGGCATTCAGTGTGAGTGTGCGCTTTTCACCATTACTCAATTGTTTATTACAATTTATGGATTTTTACAACATGTACATCTACTAACTCAAATATGGTGAGATTGAAAAATGTGGCACAACTCACTCAATCAAATACACAATACACGATTCTGTGAGTTTGCTCATTATAGTAAGGATCCTCAGTATGTGTTAGTGACCACATTGAAAATCTAATAGCATAGATATTGTTGGCTTACATGTGTACCTACAATCTGCTGATATGTATCAAAATGAAAAACTAAGTATAATTCGAATTTAGAAATTTATACTGCAAGTGTCTGATGTGAGATGGTGCAGCCCTCACCAAAATACTGATTCTAGTCTGGTGTGATGTATGCTGTGACATCCTGTACTAATCTCTTATTCTCTTTTTCTTTCTGCTCCACCCTCCTCCACACTCCTTATTTTTTCTTTTTCCCCCACTCACCATTTCTCCCACATTCTTCAACTCCCTGTCCCTTCCTCTGTCTGCCTGTCTGTCTGTCTATCTCTCTCTCTCTCTCTCTTCTCTCACTTTAGCAACCATGGGCAAAAGAAAGGAGCAGAGGGGAGAGAGAGAAGTATGTGAGCTCTCCACTGCAGTATTGATGACCCAATGATCCCCTGCAGAACAGAGCCAGTCAGGCAGACAGAGTGAGGCTCAACTCAGAATCAAAATCAGAATCAGCGCCACAACCATTCGGTAAAAGCAACCAATTGAGCAGGATATGAATGGTAAATGTAATCTAATGTTGTAATGCTGCTGTGTGGGTGGCACAGTTAATAGAGTAGAGTGCATTACGGATTAAGTTTATGGCCCATTGCCAAAAATGTTGATGATTCTATCAGACAACCACAATTACATCTTTGCTGCAAATGTTTGATTTTTATATGTACAGTTTTTGATGCCTTACAATGACCAATATATTTAGTGGCAAGGATTTCATATTAAATGTCTTAAATGCAACAAGGAGAGTTGATAATTGTTTTTAATTCCGTCCTTAGGTCCTTGAATTGTCTTGCCAGCTGTTAGAGGAAGACAGCTACAAAGAAGAAACACTCATTTTCATACAGCAGAAAAAAATAAATTTTTCCTCCCTCAGTACCAGCAAGACCGTCCACTGAATGAGTGGCTTGTCAGATCACCTACATTCAGGCCAAACTGGGGCTCCAGTGGGCTGTTGTGGGACACAGGCAGAGGAAAAAGCGTGTGTGGAGGGGCTGGCAGGGCCTGAGCTCTGGACCAGGGAGCTCGGGCTCCAGGAGGGGTACCAGGATCCCTCTAATGATGGACTGGCACCGGTGACCTCCGACCACTTTCCCTCCTCCGCTCCTTCCCCCCTGGCCAACGGCCTCCATCTACAGAGAAGGCTGGGGCACAGCTCCTGCCGGCGGAGGCAGACGGAGACTCACACTACCGCTGAGACACAGACATTTGCAGAGACACTTAGAAACATGCAAACGCACATAGACCCAGATGTGCAAGCGCAGGCTGTTTCACAAGCACATGTGGATAATTGTGGACACATGGATATCAACACACGTACGGGTTCTGTAGGGCCAGAACACGCCAGAACTCTCACACCAGAGGCGATACACACAACCTCACCTCAACCCCTGTCTTTGACACTTGGCAGTCGTCCTGCCTCCACCAATCAGCTGGCAGCCCCAGTCCTCACTGCGGAGACAGACATGTCCTCAACCTTTTGTCCAGTCCCTATTGGTCCAAACACAAACACAGGCTCCACTTCTCTTCCTGTGGAGGCAGAGAAGAAGTATGCACTCCGCAGCTCTGGACGTCCCCGCTTCCCCTGTCACCTGCGCAAATCCTCCCGCCTACGCCGAAGCATAGAGGATGGGGAGAAGAGAGCAGGAAGGGAGAGGGGAGGAGAGGAGGAGGACGAAGTATTGGAGGACAAGATCTGGAGGGTTAAAGAGGAGGAGGTGGCTGTTGGCGAGAAAGAAGAGCATTCGTCTGTGGAGGCTGTTCTCCCCACGGCTCCCTGCCCTACAGACATCGCTCTCGCTCTTACTGTACCTAAACCTGTTCCTAAAGCTATACCTAAACCTGGGCCCAGACTTGGGCATAGACCTGGGCCTAAATCCAGGTCAAGGCCTGCACCAAAATCTGTCCATAAAGCAGGTCCTAAAAGTGTTATGAAAAAGCGTCAGGCAGCCCATTCCATGGCTCAACATGCTACCCCTCATCTCCCATTTGCAAACACATCCACCATCCCTGCACCTCTGCTAACTGTGAAGGAGGAACCTGTTGTGGATTTGGGGTCAGCTCCTCCCAACTACCGGAGACGTGGGCGTTTTGTTGGTGTAAGTTAATTACAAACAGTTACAAATCCTTGACATAACACACAATTTCATACCATGTATGAAATAGATGTTTATACAATTTGCAATTTTATATGTTTTATGTTGGCCTCTGCTTTACAGGTGAGGAAGATTGTTGTCAAGGTGGCTCGCATTCCCGTCAGCCTTAGCCGCCGACAGAAGAGTTACAAGATTTCCAATTTGGAGACAATTACAGGGACAGAGAAGGGCAATGATGGCGGTCTGGAGGGCTCGGAGGCAGTTCGAGAGCCGACCGCACTTCTCCGGATGAAGAACAATGGGAAGAGTGTTATGGTGATGTTTCCTCCTGGAGAACTGCCTGTGATTCTCAAACGCAGGCGGGGACGACCACCTAAACAGGCTCTGCCAGGAATACCGGGAGACCCTCCTAATGCCGGGCATGCTGGTGGTAATGGAGACCAGCCCAAGAAACCTCAGAGGCGGCGTCGGACTAAGCTCCCATCCCCTTATCCATCCTATGTTAATGATACTAATGATGTGAAAATAGAGTATGGGGATGTTCTGTCCAAACTCGCCTTCTTAAACCGCCAGCCCCCTGCAACTGGCCGCTGCTCTCCCCCTCGCTGCTGGACACCCAGTGAGCCCGAAAGCTTTCATACCCCCTTGGAAAACCCTGGAATATCCACCCTGCTCCACCGACTCACTGGGTATAGGCGCCCCCGAGGTGGCAGAGGAGGGGGCATTGGAAGAGGTGGAGGAGCCGCAGGGGGGATAGGTGGCAGTGAACGCAATAAGAGCACCTTCAGTGACTTCTTTGAATCCATTGGCAAGAAGCGAAAACCGAGCCCCCTTTCTGAGCATGGATTACCTAGGAAAAGGGGAAAGGGTGGAGGTGGGGTTGGTAGGGGAGGGGGTATCGTAGGAACCGAGCCTGGGGGAGAGAAAATAGTCAAGAAAAGACGTGCGAGAAAAAATGGTGCATTTAAAGGGGAGGGGGTGTCCATGGGGCTGGACTGGCCTAATGGGGCAGGTGGCTGGGGGGAGGACAAAGAGAAATGTTTGGGTGGGTATCAGCTCTGTGGATCTCCAAGGGGGGGCTTTGCCTCCTGTGAGGTTGGAAGGGGAGGTGCCTACACCAGTCCAGGAGGAAGCAGAGGGGTTGGCCCAGCTGGGGAGGACTCACAAGGCCTGTTTGCTGGATATTTCCGGTCACTCCTCGACTCAGATGATTCATCAGACCTGTTGGACATCTCTTCCTCGCAGTCAGACCCCCGCAAAGCTTCATCCACCCCTGGTTATGAGCCATCCAGTCCAGCTACAGGTCACAGCTGGTCCTCTGCATTCCCAAAGTGGAGCACCAAGGGTGCAGGTTCTGGGGTGGAGGGTTCAGCCCAGACACACTGCTCCTCAGCCAGGCCTCCATACAGCTATGGCAGCCTGGCCCAAACATCCCCCACCACTTCTACCTATCCCAAATCCACTCCTCCATCTCTCTCTCATTCTCCCAGCTCCCCGCATCCTGCCTCTTATGGCCACTTCTCCTCTGGCTACTCCTCCTCTTCTCCTGCAGTGCCACAGAGATCCTCAGACTGCAGCTTTGCATATGGATCTGGACACAGCAGTGGCAAGGCCACCACTCTTGGTCAAATGGGTTATTCTAGCTATCAGGCAGCAGCCAAGCGAGGCTATAGTGGATATCCTGCAGCAGGTCAGTCCTCCATGGTGCGGGCGGAGTCAACAGGACCCACATCACCAGGAGGAGGGTACATGTCTGTGGCCAAAAGTAGCCCCTTCAGCTCCTCCTCCTCTCCAGAAGGTTACAAACAGTACAACTCCAATCAGTGGAGCTACAGGTAAATTACTGGTGGTGGCCTGTCATCATAAAAAATACTCAAAATACATTGAATTCAAGAAATTTCTCGGTAGCTTTTTCACACAAAAATCTGACTTGGTATAAAAGGGTTTTTAATGAATAGGTGATTAAGGTGTAAGGTTTTTTTTCTTCAACTAAAAGTACTAGAAGTACAAACTAATAAAAGTCTGAGCACAGCAGGATCAAAAAGATGTGAATAACTCAATATAAATGCTTCACTCTAGCACATCATTTTCAATTTTACCATGTCCACCATGTGCTAATTAACAGTCAATACCTGACATTAGTTAACTCAGGGAATGTGCACAGTTTTTATCCAATTTAAGAATCCCTAGTCAGAACCTACATTCAGAATTTTCTCTTTAGGTTACTATTACTGATTGGTGGAACTGCAACCACCAATTGAAATATTTGTCAAGTCCACACGTGTTGCTCCACTGCTGTTTGTGTGTTTTATCATTTGTGTTGCTATATCTGTTTGTTTTTTCAGACAAGGTTATGGTGGCTGGTCAACAGACAGCTTTGGGCATCAGTATCATGGCTACAGTGAATATGGCTCCAGTGAGTCCAAAGACATCTTGGATATCTCCAACTACACCCCCCAGAAGGCCAAGCGACAACTTTTTACTGAAAGTCTATCAGAATCCTCCTCTGACTCTTCACATCTAGGCTCTGCAGCCACTGGTAGTGGACCTAGCTCCACATGTGGCACATACAAACAGAATGAGGCTGCTTCTGTTAGTGGAGAGGGGGGTCAATCAAGTCTGTCCAGCCTGGAGAAATTGATGATGGATTGGCATGAGAGTGCTTCAGGGCCCTCGTATAACTGGAGCCAGAATGTTCTCTTCCAGGGCGGGGGAACCAGCAAACCTGGCCGTGGTCGCAGGAAACAGACTGAACCGCAATCAGGAAAAGAAGGAGGTTCTGCTTTACAGTCTGATTCCCCATCCAGTCCCTCCCCAACACCTACTCCAGGATCTAAGCGGGGAGGGGTTGGAGGGCGGGGCAGAGGGTCTAGAGGAGGCAGAGGGGGTTTGTCTCCATGTCAGAGAGAGCGGCCATCTGGGGCCAAAGGCAGGGGCAAGACTGCCTCAACATCTGGAGCGGGAGGAGCCTTGACTGCTGGAGGTCCGGAGGGGTCTGGACTGTTCCAGGAGGGGCTGGACTATTACAGTGGAGACAGTAGTAGCCTCTCTCCCCTGGCCACTCCCAATCCTGCACCACCTTCCACCTACCTCCAGGAGCCCTGTGAGTACCCCTCCCCTTATTCTGCCCACCCATCCACACCTTCCTCTGAGGAGCGATATCCAGCCTTATACCCTGGAGAGTCCTCCTCTTCCCTCTCACCCAGTGTCTCATCTCCCCCTTACCCTCCAAAGCCCACCCCTCCTCCGCCCCAGTCTTACCACCCTGTCCCCTCCAGGACCTTTTCCCCCTCCTGCTCTCCCTCACCTCGAGTAACACCCCACTACGCCACTGCACTGAGTCCCTCACACCGCCCCCCTCCAAAAGACCCACAGTTCTCGCAGTATGACTCCCCCAGTTACTGCAGCTCCCCCTATTGGTACGGACAGACATCGCACAGCGGCAGCCCCAGCCCGCACTCACATAGCACACACTCAAATACAGCCATGCACACACACAGCAACCCACACACAAGTCCTCATGGAAATACACATGGTAATCCGCTCGCTAGCCCAAATGCGAACACACACACACATATGAATCCGACTACCCATGATACACACCATCACAATACACAGCCCCACACAAACCTGAGCTCACACACCAACACTCATCCCACCTCACACCTCCTCTCCCACTCAAACCCCCACACCAACAATCAGCCTCACCACAACACACACACCAACCCCACTTCTCACCTCTCCTCCCATACACACTCCAACCAGAGTCCCAGCCTCCACTCCCACTCAACACCTGTGCTCTATGAGGAGTGCAGCCCTCCCTCGACCATGCCTCCCCAAAAGCGGGATCTGACCCCCCACGCTATGAGCACAGGCCACCGCCAGGGCCCCTTGCCTCCCTCCCCATACCCCAAACCTCCCCTGGACTCCTCACCTCATCAGGAGGACATTAGCGTATTCTCCTTGTCCCACCAATCCTACCAGGGCATAGGACACCGCTTCACCTCCCAGGCGGCTCAGGGAGGTGGGGTGCTGTGCCAGCTCCTGGACCCAGCCAATGATGACAGCTTCAGCGTCACGAGCCTGTAACACCAGGTGAGTTTATTTACCCTTCTTAAAAACATTCAGTCCATCCTAAAACTAAGGATCACCACTGGAACTCTAATAGACATTTCCAAAAGGTATGTTTGATTACTGAGGATGATTTGTTTTGAAAGTAGTTTATTAATTGATATTTAATTGGACAATACAAATAAGGGAAATAATTCACAAATGAATTAATTAATCCATCAATAGATACACAAATTGTAAAGCTCATTATTTCATATTTAATTGGATGAATAAGTACTGTTAGTAGTTGTAATTAGTAAATCAAAAGTTGATACAAACAGCCTTATGTAATTCACATATAGAAAGGTCTGGTTAAATAACAATTTATTAATTTATTTTGTAAGACTCCCCAGATACTCTCTAGGTCCTTGTTCTAAACTGTTGCTCATTTAATTGGTTAATTGGAATGTGCTTTATGGTAGCTTGTGTCTCAAAACATGTTCAAGCTGTGAAAGTCATTGTAAACTTTTAAGTAAAAATATGTAAATCAATAAAAATGGAGTACAACATCATCAACACGACAGTGCACACGTTACTTACCACATTTCTTTTAGTACCAAATCAAACAATGGAAAAGATGGCTTTACCTAAAGTATGACCTGTGTCAAGTCTTAGTTAATTCAATATATAGTATGCCTGTCATTGTCTCGTATTACTGTATCTCTCTTCACCTCTTTCTCTCTCCCTCTGTTTTTCTTTCAGGTGCATTCAATCCAAGCTTTTACAGATTTGCAAACATTTATTTATTTTTTTTTTAGGTAAGGAGACTTCTTTGTGAGAGACTGTGAAATGAAGGGTGAGAATTTAGCTGCCAGCTTTGGACAGTAAAGCTTTAATTCTCCAGCACTGACAATCAAGATCAACTGCAATTTAAACACCCAAGCATGCACTCACAGAAATGCACACACACACACAAACACAGACACGCATGTGCAGATTAAGTCACTACCTAAACATGAACACATAAAATCATACATGTGTACACTCACTCATATTCTATGCTGGAATGAGGGAATGGCCGAGAGGAGCTGACAGATGAATACCAGACGCTGACGGACAGAGACAAACCTATTTCCTCAACCCTTTGAGTCCTGCTGTGATCAATAGAGGACTCCGTTTCCCAGACGTCTGTATCTCACCAAATCTTTCTGGTCCTGTTCTGTACATCTGCAATATGGACATACTAGGATCACACTACTCTCTCTCTTTTTGTGTCTTTCTTCTGTTCTCTCTCAACCTCCCTTCCTCTGCTAAACCAGCAACTATGGTCTGCACTCGACCTACACTAATCCTGCATTTCTGTCTTGTGCCGTAACCTGAACCGCATCTGAGCCCAAATCAACTTTTTAAATACCATGAGCCTAGCAAATGTCCCGCTCTGTGCACTCCTTGTCTTGTGTCCCATAAGAGAAAAGTGGACTGAACCAGTTTCTGCTCTTGAAATACCAGCATCTGTACATATGACTCCAGCTCAAAGCCAGGGGCCCCCTCTGAAGGTCCGTCATCAACATGCCCTCCTCAGCGTTCTGCCATGGTTTCTGTGCTCTGGGGGTGCCGGGGGGGGGGGGGGGTGGG
>CM022477.1:14465007-14507220 GCA_011952105.1 Coreoperca whiteheadi
GCCCCCCTTGGGGGGCCCCGTGTTCGCTGGCCTTGGTGGGGGTTGGGGGGGGGGTGTGGGGGGGGGGGGGGGGGGGGGGGGGGGGGGGGGCATGGAGACCCAACATCCTGTGTTTTGCTGTTTTAACTACAAGGGAAAGAGACATTTAATTCACACAATGGCCCCAAAGAGACTCTTGTTTTCTGTGTGCGAATGTGAGACAGAGGAGAGTGTTGCGTGACTGCAGTAATGCATGTATTTGTGTGTTTGTGTGCATTTATGTGTGTGTGAGTGTGTGTGCGTGCCTGTGGGGTCAAAAGGAGTGAAGCTCCCTAGACACCAAAGTCTTTGCGGGGCCTCATTCTTTCTTTCACTCTCTCCCTTCTTTTTTCTGTGGTCTTGTGTTGTTTGGTGGTTTTTGTGATGAAAAAAAAATTGTATATCTGTCTGTTACATATCATGTATGTATCTGAGGTGCAAAATATTTAAATACACATTCTGTTCTTGCCATTGGTAATCTTGTCTATAGCATACTGTTTCTTTAAGGGATTATGGGAGGTGTGAGCATGTTTGTGTGAGTGTGTGTGTGTGTGTGAGTGTGTGTGTGTGTTTTAGAGCCTCCCTGAATATTGGGCTTTGCCCAGGCTGTCTGGAACTGCGAGCAAGAGAGTTCAGTCAAGGACACAATTCGACAGGGAGTAAAAGGGAGGAGAAGAATGGATGGTGGTGGTGGTGGTGGTGGTGGGGGGGGGATCGTTGGAGGAGAAAGAAAGAAACCAGACTGAGGAAATCAGAAAAGAGTGTCAGAGAGCCACAGAATCAAAATGCACAAAAATGTACTGTTTCAAAATTCCTCTTCCATATAAGGAAATGTATTAAAGCACAGTGTAAAGGCTCCTGGTACCAGAGAGCTGACAGGAAGGGGCCCCATGCTCACTTCATGTCCTCACAGGGAAACTTGCTATAACAGAGCAAATATTGTACATCTGCAGCTTGTGTGTATGCGTGTGTGTGCCAGACAGACAGAGGGAGTGAGAGAGAAAGAAAGCAGATGGGGGGAGTTTACTGGCTGCATATTGTGTACAGTTTGTCAACAGGCTGACTAAATAGACTCAGACATGGCCGGAGGAAATGTGTTTGCTGTGACATTCCACTATATGGTAGAAGGGGACAAGCACTGTCAACAACACTACATGACAGACAGAGAAGAGGGTGCGGAGCAACAGCTCTCCTTCAGACTTTTCTTTTGTACTATATTTACACAAAATAACAGCATTTCATTTAAATACAAATTATTATTTTCTGTGCTGAATTAAAAAAAAACTACAGCCAACTGAAACCCAAACTCTGCAATTTTAACAACACTATTCTGTTATAATCATATAACCTTATTTTTCAAAGATCTGTGTTAGAAGTATTTAGATCTTTTACTTAATCACGTAAAAGTAGAAACCACAATGTAAGAATACTCCACTACAAGTACCAGTCTTGCAGTAGGTGTAAACTGTACAATACCCTATTTGAGTATAAGTAGGCTACTTAGTTACAGGCCACACGGTTAAAATGGTCACCGCAACATTAGCCTACTACATTACTAATTCAAATATTAGTGATAATAAAATAATAATTATTAGTGATATTAGTATAGTCACCGCTCATACTGGTGAGAGCTTCATGTACGTCGCCTAGCAACAACGATAGCAACCGTTCCCACAGTTTGGCGGAAGGATAGCTTTCACCTTTATCGTCAACTATAAGCTTAACTCTATTCTCTTTACATTAGCATGCTAGTTTTTTTTTTATTGTTTAGCATTTAGCTTAACAACACGTAAAGCCTTTCTTTAACATGTGAGTTTTTGGCCGCTTTCCACATGACCAAGTAATGGGGATTTTTACCAGAATTTAGGTTAAGTTCAAATTGTGAGTTAGAAAGTTATGGCCTAGTTTAGGTTACATAAAACGGCAGTCCCTGTGTCAATAAGGCCACCGTTGACCGAGGAATGCGCTTCGTCATCACAAATTTCCCCTGGGGGTAAGAAGAAGAAGGAGGAGGAGGTCGGGGAGGAAAGAGGAGGAAGGGTGTTCTCAGCTGGGACTTTCCTCACTGCCCTCCAAAAAAAAAGTTGAATCACAGGGCACCGCGCCGGAGATGTCCCCCGGTGCCGCCACGGTGAAGGTATGCGGACCTGTGTGTGGTGGTGGGGCCGCGGTGGTCTCCCTCCGCGCTCGGGAATTCTAACGTTACTGCTGTTAATTCCTCCGCTTCTCCTCGCTCTCCAGCTCCTCGTCGTCGGGCCACGGTTACCTCGAGCCGCAAGGGTGGGGGTGGAGGAGCAGGAGGGCGCGGTTGCCTTTTCCGTTATTAGCATCGAACCGGAGAGGAACTCACGCCAACGGGGATCCCCGTCCCGGAGACCGGGGCTGGAGCAGGAGGAGGAGGAGGTAGAAGATGCGGAAAGGAGGGAGGGGGCACAAGCGTATGAGGACGAGAACGAGATGCACTGGCGTCAGGTAAATATAACATCACGACAGATAAAAG
Source organism: Coreoperca whiteheadi (assembly GCA_011952105.1). NCBI lineage: Eukaryota > Metazoa > Chordata > Actinopteri > Centrarchiformes > Sinipercidae > Coreoperca > Coreoperca whiteheadi. The sequence goes on from CM022477.1 coordinate 14,467,526, forward strand.
TGTAATTAAAATGTTATTATTGTTTAAGAACAGATAGCAAACAGCTGCGGACCTTTATGGAAAAAATGGCATTTTTTTATCTTCATCAATACTGAATATCCTATTAGGTGAAAAAACAATTGCACCAATTTACTGCCTATTTCATTTTATACCCTATTACTGACCTTAACGCCACTGAAACATAATTTAAAATGTACTGGATTTGAACAGAGTAAGTAGGAGACAGATAAAGGGATGATATCATTTGGTACTGTACATGTTCAGTTTAGAGATAAAAAGCGTACCCTGCTGCTGTGGTTTCGTCATCCAGTTTCATTCATTATGCTGGGTCAGTTTGTGCACAGCTCTGTGAACTATTACAGACATAATGGAACAGGTGAGGGCAGGGTGTGAGCACTGCACTGACCCCAGATCAGAGAGAGGTGACAGCTGTTCTCGCCTTAGATCTTTGCCCTTCAGTTGCATAGAACTTCAACCTTCATCTGTGTTTGTGTGTGGGTGCATCTGCCCTCTCAGTACCTCATACTCCTCACTCCTCACCCTTCTCTCTTTCATTCTCTTTTTCTCTCACTGTCTCTTTTTCTGCCCAAGGTTAAACTCTGTGACTCATTCTAGTGAATCATCCCCCAACACCCAACACACACACACACACTGGGGTTGTCATGGTGACCACAGGGTTCAGTCTGAGTTGGGTGGGGGGCTTTGTGTGTGTGTGTGTGTGTGTGTTTGTATGTTACGGTGCCTCAGGCAAATACATTATCAGCAGGACAGAGGTCAGAGCCTGTGACCTGCCTACTCAGCACTCATACCTGGGGCAGGGGGTGCACTCTCGCACACATTACTGTCATTCCTATGCATTATTCAGACCCCTTCAAAATTCCCATGACTCTGTTGGTATTCCTTGCACTGTAGTAACAATATATTGATATGTATGTGTGCATGTTCCCAGATGGGACCCAGAACATTGGAGGTGCAGACGTGGGCGGCAGACAAACCGTCCTTCACAGCAGAACTCAATCGTATCATCACATATATCACCAGGCCACAGGTGGGCTACACAGAACATCACAGTACTGCTGTCAAATATAAACATCTTACCTCCAAAGAGTTGTCATTCACTTAACTGAAAACCACAGGTACAAAAAAATGATCTCATCGAATCTCAGTGTGTGAAATGCACTTTAATGGCCCCTAATATCGTAAACACTACCTAACATAATTTGGAGAATTCTAATTTGTATTTACTCTATATGACACATTTTAGCTGTTTTAAACTGTTACATTCTGATTTCTGCATATGATGCCTCATCACAGTTTGCGTATGACAGTGAGCTGTGAGCAATTTAACCGTTAACTGAGAAACAAAATAGAATTAGAGAAAAGTCTGAGAGAAAAAAATATTTTGACTAGCAGGAATGGTTTTTCTTCTACCTTTCTGTCTTAGTGATCATCTTGTGACCCCTTTAGTGGGGCCCAACCCTCAGGTTGGGAACCGCTGGTCTAATGTTTTGGACCCCCGCTGAAGATCTCAAGCTACACTCCGGCTCATAAGGGACCTACGGAAACTGCAGCCAGGAGTTAGATCTTGCCAAGCCTTAGCAGTAATCAATAAAAACTTTACTTTTTCAACTACTTCACTTCTACAACTGCAGACTTCCAGTGTGGGGGTTAACATAGCAGTAATATGATCAGTCAGGCACTGTCAGTATCCTGGCAGCAGAATTCTGCCAAATCTGGAGCTAGTGAGGACTTTCACTTCCAGACTAGAAACTCCCATACAACAGTTAAGACTTATGTAACACTGGGTGCTGGGTAACTGGGATGGAAATGATTAAACCAAGTATATTGTGTTGATTTTGTTGTGTACTTGTTCAATACCTAACACAAATTAAGGTGACTACCAAACTTACTCAATTTAAATGATCATCATCAACTTAATCTCACAAGTAAGAGTCAGTTTTACCAGAAAATAATTTGCTTTACTCAAAGGTACATGGGAGACATCACTCACTATAAGAAATGTTCTCACACATTTCACAAGACAAGCTTTCACACAACGTCTTCTTCTTGAACTTCCTCTCTTGTTAGTTGTATGCTAATTCTGAGTAAGACTGTTCTCAGAACTCTATCCAACCCATCTCATGTGACCTCTCCTCTCCATCCCCAGCTGAACTGCTCCAGGGTTTTGTCTCCAGGTCAGGCTCAGGCATCCCCCCTGCAGCGTCCTGCAGATTCACCCCACTGGCTGCTGTGTGCTGAGGACTGGCTCCTTCCAGCTGCAGCTAGAACATGTGTTGCATATTCCTTTAGGTGTGTCCATATGTCTGTATGCTATGTGCATGTGTCTGTGCATGTGCTGTGATCCTTATGCATTCACATCACTGGCATAGTTGGAATAAACAACGCAATGCATATTTAATCATGCATGCAATAATCATCAAACCACCTCTGTGCTCCTCCGTCTCTCTGTCTATCGTATTGTATTTGTCTTTGTCTCTCTAGTATGGATGGGGAAGATGCAGACTTTCTAAAGACCGTGTCAGGGCTGGGGTGTGAAGTTCACAGTTTTGATCCCAGCAACTCCAATGCATCTGGTGGTCACCTTGGCAACAGTTTGGCTAGTAACCATGGTGATGGAGGTGTGGTCAGCCAGCACAAGGTATGGCTGGAGTGGCGAGCTCCACGGAAGCGCAAGCACAAGACAAGAGGCAACCTGGGTGGTGTTTCTCAAACACTGGCAGACATCATGGCAGCTATGGGACATCACACAGTAAGACACACACACACGTACACACAAGCACACTCGCACACACACACACTCAGACATTTGGAGAAACAGTGCCAAACAAACATACCTTAGAGTCTTTTCGACCCAATATACCCAGAAAGCTCTGTTCCTTGTAAGTTCCCATAGCAACAGGGCTCTGCGCCATCCCTAGCTGCCATGGCAACAATTTGAGTTAGTGACTCACACACTGGCCCAGTTACATCCTGTAGCCACAAGAGGGAACTACATACCCACAGTTTGAGTATGTGTTGGTTGACATTATAAGTCAGTGGTCTAAGAGGTAGAAATATTCGAAAATGATTTTAATTTGATTTTCAGATAGGCTGCAAAACATGTTCTTATTATTAGAAATACAAACAGTAAAATTGTACTGAATATGGACAAAACCTTTACAATTCTTGTCAGTTCAAACAAACCTTTCTCGGGCAATAACAACAGCAGAAGCCTAATTATTTTAGGATGGCTATCTCAATTAGCTTTCATTTTAAGAGCAAAATAGTTTCTGATTTGAAAATTTGAAGTAATTTTTTTAACACGTTTTTTTTTTTTGCATCATAATGGATTTGTGATCTTTATTGTGCAGTCCTACAGGACAATATTGATCCTCTATTCCCTTTAGGTTCACTTCCTGTATGCTAACCTGCTCAGTGCTGAGTGGCGAGTTTTCCAGAACTGGATTGAGTCGGGAACTCTGCAGTGTGTCCATCATCTGGTTGCCACAGTGCACCTGCAATGGGCAGGGTTTGAGGTGGGCGGGAAAGATGAGGAAGTGCTCCGATATTGGTTCAGTGTCCTACAGGGTCTCCAAGCTTCTGGACTCAAGCTGGTCTACACCTCTGCAGGAGAGGGTCACAGTGTCCTAAAACAGAGAGTAGCAAATGCCCACAGCTCCTACACACTCAGCTGGGTCAACACAAGACACTGACACTCACGGTGAATGGACACAGGTGTACACACATGACCAGACATTGCGGATGGCCTCAAACAAGAAGAAGGTCAAACTGAAATAGTTTGCGCTTTTCTTACAATGAACGTTTTTTCTCAGTCATTTCAGGCACACACAGTTCTTAACATGACACCGCCCTCTAGTGGACATGAAAGGATCTGCCTTTTTAGTGCTCCACCCTCAGGGAGAAACACTGATGTGTCATGTGCATAATACTGGCTAATTTGACCAAATATGAGGTAGAAGGAGGGCTTGCTGATTAAAACGGGCAACAGCAAAACAATATAATAATTAGATCTACAGATTTGATTTTGTCTCACTGGCAACATAAAAAACAGCAGATGATTAGTCCTAAATACCAAACAGCTGCCTGGCAAGTGCCAACACATTTTAATGTCTTTGTTCCTTTGTATATATTATTATATCATATGGTGCATTCCCCTTTTATCCAGCTGAAGTTTGAACACAGATTCTGCAGATTATTTAATGTATTTTTGTACATTATGCTATTATGTGCAATAATTCTTTACATTGAAGAGAAGCTTAAATTACATCGAGACTAATAGTGCTTACTGTGAAATATGTAGAAATTGGTCCATTGTACTGATGCTTTTTTTTGCATTCTACGGTGTACTGAATAACAAAGAAGAAATCAATGAAACCATGTTTTAAACATTCATTAATACCACAATAAAATACCAAATAAAACCAGAAATCCTTGACTGCTACTTTGTCTGGCCTTGGAGAACCCTGATCTCCCCTGGTGACAACAGGTTGTAATTCCATGAGAAGATGGGTTAGATTTTTCAGATTTTGGTTATATATTATGTTGACATTTGTGGCATGTGGCAGACACAATGTTCTACACATTCTTAAATATGTGAGGATTATAAAAGGGTGTTCGATTAATGTTGAATGAAAGGCGGTAGGTGAGATAATTAGTTGGCCCCTTTGCTCCGTAGATCTGTCTTATAGGAGAAGAAAACAAAGACTGACTTAAATGACACAGATGGCTCTATTGTAGTTCCAAGCATATAAATATGATTGTGATTTATTATATTGATTTTATTGTGATACCTAAGCTGATCTTAAGTGTATGGATTTGCAATACATTTTAAGTATAGTAATTCAATTACAGTGTTTGCGTTTTCCTTTCAACATACATGCACATGATCCATAAAGCAAAATAGTGGCTATTACAAAAAGTGACTGAGACAGTGGTGGCTTCACTGTATTCCCACAAAAATAACCATAATATGGAAGCACTGTACCGCAAGACAAGGCTTTAATTGCTATCTTATTGCAACATTCAAACAAATAAGGCTGTCTCAATAATAGGCTACCATTTACCATACGTTTCTATGGTGGGAAAAATGATTTAACCTTTGCTGGAGAGTGATTACTTCTCCTCCCATGAATCCCGCGTACTTCCAGTTTGCACGGGCTTGATTGGAGGTGAAGGATGCACTTAACTCACCCGGCGAGGCTCGCGGAACAGTTATTTATCTTCATAAGTGCTTAGCTCCACAGTGAGCTCCTATTCATAAAGGCCAATGCCAGTCATTCCTCGGACGCGTTCCAACTCGCTGAAGCGCACGTTGGAATGTGCTTCTTCCTCCACCCTCCGTTACGCAAATTGCGGACAGATGTTTGCCAGTAGCCAGGGCGGAGTTGCGCTTTTTACGTTTAAATTTCCACATCCTGTTCTCAGCAAAAACAGGCGACAGGCGCAATAGCCAATCAGCTTTGGGGAGTCAGTCGCTGGACCAATCAGAAGTTCCCAATCCCGGGACTTTTGTGATCTGTTTAGCTCGTCACTATACTGTACCGCTCAACATTTCTTGAGACAGGACAACAGCCAAACTGCATAGAGAGAGCCTACAGTTGCCAATTTTGAAGGTAAGTAAAGTATGTTTAGTCAGTATTGTTTTCATAAGTTTATCAAAAATTCAAACCTACTTTGTTTGGCTCTTCCTTCGAGTTAAGAGGCGCCTACAAGCTACTTCCTGCTCTGACAAGGCCGAGATCCCTAGTTACATTGTAGCCCATTTTAGGGATGTGGGCGTAAAAGTTTAACCGACTTATTTGTTCTCTTGTAGTTCAATATCTTGGTAAAAGTTTATCCAAGATATTAAACTTATTTGTAAAACATGTATAATTTGAGTTCGTCAATTTGACAGAGAGCGGTTGACTGTACTGGCGAACACACCACTAACCAGACAGTACGGAGCTGTGTTTCAGCAGGAGACTGCTGTAACAAGTTCGACTACACTTTGTTTACAATTGATACACCTGACAGAGTTAAGTTAGAATGTGCTCGGCTTGAAAATACGCACTGACGATGTGCCTGTCAATGTGCAGACTCTTGAATCCACCCAATAACATTTGTATCATGACTTTACCATTCTCTGAAGCCCCAACGTTAACATGAAAAACTTAGAATTAGGCAACCAAAATGGGGAAGCACTGCAGGCTATACTTACAGTAAGCTAAATTCTGCCTGCCTGCACTGTCTTAGTAGCAGGGAGATTCTACAGTCACTGCAAATCTCTGAGTGCCTGTGGGAGTTGTCATTTACAGAACAGGTTCCATATGGCACTGTGGAGTTACCGCCTTGTTTACATTGTCATACACTGGTTGATTTGTTCAATGTAATTGTAAGTATTCACAGTACTGTAAGCATAACTGTGCATAAACCATTATTCCATTTTTTTTGTGCCTCTCCTTATGTTGAATTTTCCAGTTTCACATCATCTGGGTGGATGCTGGATGTTTGCTGAGTGGAGCAAGGCTTTAGTTTTGCTTCTGCTTTAGTCCAGCCACTGGCCCAGTATTTATTTATACATGCGTGTCTCGGTGTCACATGAGCATGTGATTTATTTAGGGATGGAAGTAACTACAAAAAACCATAAACCAGTAAAACAAAAATTAAATACCCATTATAATTTCCCAGAACCCAAGGTGACGTCTTTTATCTTGTTTTGTCCGACCAACAGTCCAGAATCCAAAGAGATTTAATTTACAGTGATATAAAACAAAAAAGCAGCAAATCCTGACATTTCAGAAGCTGGGACCTGTAATTGTTTGACATTTTTTGCAAGACAGATCACTTAAAATGATCAGTTCATTATCAAATCTGTTGTTGATTAATTATTTGCCACTAGGCTAATTGAGCTCTGAGTTAATTCAGCACTAGACTTATTAGTATCACATCTGTATTTAATACATGGTAATACCTCTCAGCGCTGACTTTTAGTCCCTTTATGTTTGTACGCCTTTGGCTCAAATGACCCTCCTCCTCTTTCCGATCAGGGTTGGGCCCCCCTACCCACAACCCCCCACCATGCCTCTGGTTACGAGGAATATAGAGCCGAGGCACGTGTGTCGCCAGACCATCCCGCCCAACATCCGCAGTGAGTTGGAATGTGTCACCAACATCACCCTGGCCAACATCATCCGCCAGCTCGGCAGCCTCAGTGAGTGTCTGCTTATGATTTAATAAATTAAATATCACTCAAATGGTGTGAACGGTTAATAACTCGTGGGAAATGGGTATGACGTGTGTTCATTCATTAAGTTTTATTTTAAAGTAGTCGTGAAAATGCATTTATTGTGCATGTGTGAGACAAATACTTTAATTGATACAAATCATAAACCTGTGTGTGTAGGCAAATATGCAGAGGATGTGTTCGGGGAGCTGTTCGTCCAGGCTGGAGCATTTGCACTCAGAGTAAATATACTGGGAGAAAGAGTAGATCGTCTTCAGGTTAAAGTCACCCAGTTGGACCCCAAAGAAGAGGAGGGTAAGTACTCCCACGTTACTGTTACTATTACCACTTATGTTAGTATTAGAGTAGTTCATTAGTTTGAATACGGCCAAATATAACATAAATCCTGAAAATTAAAATGACTTTCCTAATAAAATAACCTCTTCCCCTAGAGCACAGTAAATAGTCAATAACATTCTCCCTGTCTCATCTGTCTGTTTCATTTGCAGTCTCTCTACAGGCCATCACTACCCGAAAGGCCTTCCGTAGCAATCTGACCCAGGACCAGCAGCTGTTCACCAGGCCGTCTCTGCCAATGCCTGTACAGGAAACCTACATGACCTGTAATCCGCCCCCACCACTCAATAACCTCAGCCAATACCGGTAGGGCTCAGCAGAGCACAGAGGCACACCTTATATACATACATGACTTCTATTCATTCACTGGAGGCTATGCTTGCAAGTATAATCCTCGACTGAATCAAAGCAGCGCTGAAGAAAACAATAACCATATGTGTCACAACCAAGCTGACATATCGGTGCGATCTTGAATATTAATTATGCGCAAGACATGACATGTCGTCAGAAGTATGATTAATTAGAAACCAGAAGAGGAGGAGACTGGGGTGGTAGCGGCTTACGTCTGTGTAATCAATAACCAGAGCAGTGGTTGTCCCAGATCTTTACAGAATATGGTTCTGGCTAAAAAGGGAAGTTTCATGACTTGTTAATACATTGACACATAAGGCAGATAAAGATCTGTCAGCAGACACTTTATTTTATCTTGTGTCCACAGACATAAATAACATAAAGTATAACTGATAATGTAATAATGTTTGTAAATGGTTTTCTACAGGGACGATGGGAAGGAGGCCCTGAAGTTTTACACTGATCCCTCCTACTTCTTTGACCTGTGGAAGGAGAAGATGCTGCAGGACACCAAGGACATCATGAAGGAGAGACGCAAGCACAGAGTGAGACACATAAACATGCTCATACACACAAAGCGGGGAACATGGCAGTCATTGAGTTGAAACAAATGGACAATACTGGTCACATCAAATGAAAGCAGCTGGATCCAACCCTCCATGACTCTTTTTCACTGTTTCCTTTCTGAGTAGAAGGAGAAGAAAGACCATCTGAACCAACGGACGCTCAACCCGCGAAAGATCAAGACCAGGAAGGAGGAATGGGAACGCCGTAAGATGGGGGAGGAGTTTGTGGTGCCAAAGAATGACTTGATGTAAGTTGAGAGATTGAGGGAAGTGAGGTGGGTGTTTCTGCAGGTAACAGAATATGTATTGGTGCAGAACGGTGGTCATCCAGAGCCCCAAGAAGCGTTTTAATGCATTTCAGCAATAAGTAAAACAAAATGACTTGTTGAATTCATCATTTCTCTCTCTAGTTTACGCAGTAAAAATTCATAATGGGCACTCGCATGGTAAATTCCACACTCCCCTGTCTTATCAACCAATCTGTACACAGTGATATGGGTGGCATGTCCTGTCTGAAAATGTTCTCTAGGGGCTGGGTGTTGCGCTGGCTGTCATTGGCAAATTGCAGTAAACAAAGGCGTGAGTCACACCAGGCCTTAGGGTTGATTACTTTTATATCATTGCATGTGACATATAATGATCACGGTAAACACGTAAAATAGGCATACACATGTAAAAATATGTATCTGAAAAATCTCTGCACTAAAAAAGTAATTAGATTCACACTGGTAGAATCGACTCTTGCTATTTTTCTGCTGCATATTATTTATTCTACAGTTTATTGTTTTTATTACATTAATATGAAAATGTAAGAAACTTTTAAACAATACAAAGCAGATGAAAATACTTACTTAAAAAATAAATTTTTAACTATAGGTACATTTTTGTCACATTCCTAAAGTAAAAAGTAATTATTTGATGAACAGACAATGTTGTGTATTGCTGTGTGACCTGCGGTGCTCAATCTGTTTTAAAAATGATTTGCCATTTTGTTTGCCGGCCTGTTAGTAACTCAATTACAAGCCAGGCCTGATGAGAAAAACATTACGTTTTTCTGTCGAGTTGTTAAAACTGTCATAACAAGCCGATCTCTTACTGCTGTGTAAGTGACTGCACTTTTATTTTGATAGCTGAGTGAACCACTCACCACAAGTGTCAATGTCTCTATTTGTGTCTGCTTCTTTAAATGCATTTGTGAAACTTCCTCTTAAATTTTTTCAGTGTCATTTCTCATAAACAAATAAGCATACAGTACATGACCCACAACTGTCAATTAGGTCTGCAGATGCTAGGTGTTATATACAACGCTCACGTCCGGGTTTCAGAGAATAGAGATGACGTGTTTTGGGGCTAATAGAGCTGTCTTAAATTTGTTTTAAGGAATTCTTCTGAGGGTTTGAATGGCAGTATTGGATCTGGAGACGGCTTCAATTCTGAAGGCTTTGAGCAGAGTACCGGCTCCTACGCTTATGATCCCAGCTCCCCTCTCTCTACTCCTGGCCCTGATGACTTCCTGCCTCCTCCACCTCCCGATGTGGAGTAAGTAGCATCTTACATATAAGCCCACACACTGCCAACATGTGCTGAACGTACAGCTATGCATGGACTGTACAGCTGCATTGCAATCCTAAAAATTCTCTTACCATTATAGGGCTTAGCAGCAGCAAAAATAGATTATAAACCTCCTGTTTACTTTCAGACTGTGATACTTTAATGAACATGAGCTGCTGAGTTTGCAGCTGCAAAGAAACTGAAGACTGACGGAGGCCAAGGAAGGGTCGGTTTTGTAACTTATCTCTAACTTCCACGCTGTCACTTGCAGGTATAATGATGGACAGTATGGAGCACCAGGCGAGAAGCGTGTCAGCGTGCTGAGTCCAAACCACCCACCTCCTGCTCCCCCAATGACCTCTCCCCCACCCAACTCTCGCCCCAACCTCGCCCCTCCCCCTGCACCTCCTCCCCCTCCTCCACCCTCTGGCTTTGGGGTTCCCCCGCCTCCCCCTGGCTTTGACACCCCACCTTCCCCTCCTCCGCTCTCCTCCTCTCCTAACACCTATCCCTCTCCACCTGCTCCCCCTCCTCCACCTGCCATGTCTGCTATTTCTCCTCCTCCTCCACCGCCTATGCCTGCAGGTGGCGGTCCGCCACCTCCTCCTCCTCCTCCACCTCCCCCTGGCCCTCCTCCCTCATCCTTTGACCCCTCTGCTCACCCTCCTCCCTCTGGTGGTGGTGGGGCACCCAGCTCTGCTCCCAAACCTCAGCCAGAACCTGCTGATGACGCTCGCAGTGACCTGCTGCAGGCCATCCGACAAGGTAAGACTAACGTGCACTTCTGAGGTACTTAATATACTATACTTCTATTTCACTATATTTCAGAGGCAAATATGTTGTCACCCTATTACTGATACTTTTCAGATTATGATTTTGAAAAGTGAGTCCTGAGAAACTTGTTCAAAGCTTTTCCTTTCTCATAAAACATTTGCAAAGCGGATTCTTGAAAATATTTTAAATTATTTTTAGTGCTGGGCAACGATTAAAATGTTTAATCGCATGATTTTCTGTGATTAATCGCGATCAAAATTCAATAATGAATACAAAAGTAGTGTATTGCATACTTTTATTTTAAAAGTGCTGCTATTTGAACAAAAGTGCAATAACATATGGTTTGCAAGCACTTAAAACAAATAAGGTGCTTTTTTACAGCAGTTAAAAGTTTCTTGTAAATATCAACTTAAACATTATTGTAATCAAATGAAATATAAAACCAAAACTATATGCCACTGCCAGGTCATTAACGTTTTGTTTTGTTTGGTTTGGTATAAAAAAAAGTTTTGTCTAAAGCCTCAATCATAACATTGTAACAGGCCCCTTCCAAGCAACAGCATAAATCTTTTTTTATTTATTTATTTATTTTTTTAAGCAGAAACATTTTTCTTTTATCAGGGAGCAGCATTCTCCTTTGGAGAATTTCAGTCCAAAAAGTAAACACTTTCAGTGATACAGGTTGAGTAGTTATACAATGAAACTTCAGACTCGAAGTACTCCGGTGATACGAAAATTCAGCTTTGCAGTGGTTACAAATAACTTTACTTCTATCATCTCCGCCGTGTGGAAGAGATTTAAAACGAAAATGTCCATTTAAGAGTTCGGTACCTTTTTCCATTTTTCTGTCTGCACCAGACAGTTTCTGTTTCGCGCTGCGGCTCACCGCGAATGCTCTGATTAGTTGAGACGCGTGATGATGCCCATCCCAAGCCAGTACGGATCAACATCCCACTCCTGTGACCAATGGTTTGTCTGTATGTGTTTTCAGAGGCAGTGAGCAACGGGCTTTCAATTTAATTATAAATAACTACGTTAATGCGCGATAAAATAATTGTCGGCGTTAATTAATTAATGCGTTAACGCGATAATAACGCGTTAACTTGCCCAGCCCTAATTATTTTATTTGACATCTTCTTCTTCCTTACCTTTGCTGGCGCATACTATTTTACTTGGCACATTACTGCCACCAGCTGTCGATTAGTGGAATAGCTTTTACAGCTTTTATTTCATGCACATTGTTCCTCGAAGGGGCGTATATACATTAAGAAAAAAAGCAGGAAGAAGCTAGCTAGCTTGCTCCCTGATTACAACATGTAGCCAGTGGCGTGGTGTGACTTTTCCACTAGGTGGGGCTACGCCCTCAACGGAGCAAGGAGCCAGAGATTCGGGTCAATACGGAATATGGAAGACCTGGTCTCATTTATAAATGTTGCGTATGCACAAAAGAAGGCGTACGCCGCTCTCTACGCAATAATTGGTATTTCTAAAAAGCAAACTTGACGGGAAAATGTGCGGTCCTTCACGCAAGGTCTGACCCAGGCGTACGCACAAAAACAGGTGAAATGAGAAATGGTGACACCGTCAGCAGATGGAAGAAACACGTGAAAGTGTGAAACTGTAGACCATTGTGTAAAAGAAATGGCAATACTGCCTGTCATAACTAAACACGAAGACTTCACAAAGCAAGTCTTACAATAAACAGCCTACAGGAACACCCGTTTGATCGATCTGCAGTGTAAAACAAAGAAAATCAAACGAAAATTACAACAGAAATGCAAAGTAACACATATTTGCAAAAAGAAAATAGGAATATGTTCTGCAATAATATTGGCATGTTATTCAATTCATCCTCATAAATAATATGGTAAACAGAACGAAATAATGTACAAAACTGATATTCTCGTCAATGTGTCCGTCTGGCGGAACAGATATAGATGCAATTAGATAGATAGATGTATTAATTGTCCACTGGGGAAAGTTGTTTTCATAGTAAAAATTTCTTCATCAGCTACTGAATCGTATTCATGCATTTGGCTTTAGTTTGTTTTATTTTGGATAAAATAACATATGACGTATGTCTCAACCATTCAGAAAGCTGCAAGAAATTACATTTGCACTGAACTATTTCCCATTTCCACGTAGATTATAACCGGCATCTGTAGCTTGTCAGATGCAATTAAATGGATGGAAATAAAATGCCCCATCACAATGCGTAATGACGCACAATGGCTGATCTTGCACTCTTAAAAGATCTGGCAAATGGAAGGACTCGGAGTGAACGCATCTTCAGACAGCAAGAAGACTTGCTGGCAAACGAGGACGAGTGGCTTATGAGCCGGTTGCGACTTCCTCGAGCCGTCCTGTTGGACCTCTGCCGTCTTTTGGGCCACCCGTGGCAGACACACACTGGCGATGGAGCGCTAGACGCTTTTTTGCCTCGACTTTGATGTCCGACCATTTCTTTTTTTATTTCGGCCACGGTCCGAGGTTGTAAGGCTACAGCATTCACGGCTTCTGCAACCTTTTGCCACTCAAGTGCCTTTTTGGCATTAGTAATGCCCACACTGTGCCCTCCAAACAACATTTTTCTCCTCTTTTCCACCTCGCCAACGATAACTTCTACTTCACATTGAGTGAAGTTGCGTTTTTCTGATTTCCTCTCTATGTTTACCAATGATTTCACAATCGATGAATATTAACTTGTGGGCGTTTCACAGACTATTTATGGGCAACTATGGGCGTGACATGAAGCCGCAAAAGCTGCGCTAAATTTAGAATTGATTGTGATTTATTAAGGGAAACTGCGTAGGATGTGCGCCTGAGCATTTCTATCACAGCGTAACAGAAAAAAACTGACTGAGCCTGAGACATGTTTTGCTGTGATTTCTGGTCGCGTTGCTTCTGTCCTCTCGTCACCTGCTCTCTGCGTCTTGAGTTACGCCATGGGCAGGGCTCAGGCAGCTTAAAAGTTCATTACGCTTTGAAAGGGTTTACTTGCATTATTATGCTATTATATTATCATTACATCAGTGGCATAAAATGGTCTTAAAATGACAATAATATCGTTTATCACAGATTTTTCTGGGACAATATTATCGTCCAACAAAAGTAGTTATCGTGACAGCCCTTCTAAGCTTCTTGGATCGCACATACAAAAATAACTGTTTAAACTTTTGTCAAAATTGACATGCTACACATCGTTCAATGGGTTAGATTCTCCACAATTCAGTCGTTCAATTCATTTTACGGAAACCATGAGCACCAAAGTATAATACATTTAGATTTACCAGCATGGTGAACAAGACAGACGAACAAAAAGTCTTGCCAATAGATCTTTGAAGCGGTCATAAAGTCAGAATATGTGTCCATTCCTCAATTATTGATATTCCTGTAGTCTGTACGGGTCCACCAGTCAAAAGAATCAAAACGTTTTTTCAAAACAATTAGTCGTCGTATGTTTCTGTAATAATGTATTTATGTGAGAGTAACAACTGAAATACATATATATATATACACACACAACAATAACAAAAATTATTTCTATTAAAATATGTATTTCACAATTGTAATTGCAGAAGGGGCGGTGCCCCAGCGACCGCCCTTAATGGACCACACGCCACTGCTTGTAGCATAGTAATCAATGATTTGAAGACCTTTGACTGAACAGATTGCATTGTTTAAAACACCTTTTGTATATTGATATTTCCAAGTGTGTCTATGACTGCAATGACAGAACGCTGCTTGCAAAGTATTATGCAGATGTTGGCAGGCACACACACTTACTGTAGCTGTACTCACCAACTCCCTTTTAGGTTTTAACCTGCGTAAGGTGGAGGCACAGCGCGAGCAGGAGAAGAGGGATCACATTGGCAATGATGTGGCCGCCATCCTGTCCAGACGTATCGCTGTGGAGTGCAGCGACAGCGAGGATGACTCTTCAGAGTTTGACGATGACCAGTGGTCCGAGTGATTGTCATCCCTTTTCACCTTCACTACCATTTCTGTGTCTTTCCATAGCAGTAAACAGGATCAGTGTATTTCCATTCAGATTACATTCTTAAGTACCAGTGAAATAGGGGTCCGTGTTCTGTATCTGTCCGATTTTGTGTGCATGCGCACATAGTATGTACATGTTACCTATTACAAATCACATTCCTCAACCCATTTATTTCTATTTATCCAAAATGAATTAGATCAGAGGTGCAGAAGTCCAAAGATTGAGAAAGAGCGTGAGTGTGCCTGGTTGTGTCCCAATTTGCCATTGTTTTCATTGGATGACACAGCGCTGTTATTGATGGAAGAGTGTTGTGTGATGTGATCCACGTCTCTCTGCCGAGTCTACGTATACGCGTCACCTCTGTCTTTATCTTAGTGTCTATTAGAATCAGATGCCCTTTTCTGCTGGCAAAATGTCTTATTTTATCTGCTTTAGTATATTATAGCAAAGGATAATAGAGATGGAGTACAGACCTCTTGCATACATAATATTTGTATGTACTCAGTGGAAAGACACAAGGTGTTGATGTCAGAATATTCTCACTCATTTATAGATGATATGATATAGATGTAAAGTTTCTTTTACATATTCAATCATATCTACTAAAGATAATTAATGCAGTCCCTTTAAAAGACAGTTGTTGTTTTAATCACTTTTCCTCCCCTTGCTTTTGTATTGTATGTATTGTAATCTGTCTTCTTTTTTTCTGTGGTTGTCATGGGAACAATTGACTTGTGGATGAGACATGGTTGTAGCTTATCAACAAATTCATGAATGAATTATTCAGTGTGATAGGGGAAGTATTGGCTCATGGCAGACACCTGTGGTGTTTGATGAGCTCACCATACTGAGAACATATGCAGACATTTAACACAAATATCATGATTCATTTTGTACTGTGTTTCCGCTCTGAATGCTCTACGTATTTCTTCCTGCAGTTTTTATTTTTACCTTTTCTGGGGCTGAACTAGGCTCCGATGCTTTAATCACTGTCCTCCACTGTGTAAAATCAGGCAGCCTTTTGCCTTATCCTGCTGCCTGGTAAGTGCCTTTTTTTTTAATACTGCATTTCCGTGCCTGTGCAGGTTTATTTTGGTTATCCATCCTGGTCACTGATCAACTTCTTACAAAAATGTTAACAGCTGCTGTTAATGAGTCAAACGTAGAACTGACTGATATCTTTCAAGTGCCTTTTCATTTTAAATCTGCCTGTGTTGAAGCACAATCACACAGCATGCTTAGCCAAAGTTCAGCTTCTCCTGCCTTAAATTTCCAAATGATTATAGTTATTTCAATAAAGATAAGAGTGAATTACAGTGATTGATTAGGTTTCTTTTCTGTGAGAATGAATAGTGTGTATGCTGTGATGTGTTGAAGAACAGGAATGTCAAGCCTTGGCATAAGACTCATGCTTTATCCATGACTCATCCTCTTCATGTCATTGCCGGAGACCTTTCCCGGTGCAGACTGTGTAGGGAGTGTGAAAATGAATCGACTGGATAAAAAATGAGTGGGAGGAGAGGAAAAACCTCTTGCATAATCACTATATCCTTATACCGAGGCCTGCTTTGTAGATCTTAAAAAGAGACATTGGGTGCAGAGTGTTGGTAATAAAATTGAAAAATGCCTTTGCCACCAAATAATTTAGAATACAGGAATAGAGAGCAGTCTGCCCAATTGAGTTAAAGAGTGACAGATATAGACAGACACACTAAAAGCCTTGGCAGCAGTACGGAGAAGAGTGCTGACATCACCCAATAAAAAAAAGCATATTTATTATTCATCGGTATAAAATATTCATTCATTTCAAAAAGGCTGTGCAACACGAACATATGGTCAGTACCTTTCAAAGTGCCTTTAACAGCATGTGCAAAATAGAATCTCAAAGATCTGGAACATTGTGTTTTATAGACATTCAAGTAAATAAAATTGGGCTTTGGATCACATATGTCATTGTACCGTGATAGGCCTACATTTAAAACCCGTCCCTTCTTCTCATCTTAAAGTGCCGATGGTCATTATAGCATCCCTGTGATTGTGTCAGTCTGTGGAATCAATGGATCTACAATTGACTGAGGATGAGGCACAAAGTACATACAAGACAGTACATTTAGTCTTTAGTCCCAAGGTGGCTGCCAGCCAGGACAGTTCAGGACATTCTGATTTGCAGAAGGACTTCGTCTCAGAGCTTGTGTGTGTGTGTGTGTGTGTGTGTGTGTGTGTGTGTGCGCGCGCGCGCTTGCGTGCGTGCGTGCGTGCGAGACTTGATGTTCTGGATCTGGATGATAGTCAGTGCAGCTATGTGTGTATCTTGGCACTCAAACAGTGATATGTCTGGCATAGATTGTGTGGTGGTTTGAGTGTGGCGAGGTTTGGCAGTCTACACATCAACAGGATAGTGTATGTGTGTGTTGTGTGTGCATCTGTGGGGGCAGCAGGCCTGGAGCAGCACCTTGCGAATGTCTTTATTTCTCAGACTGTAGAGTATTGGGTTCAGCAGTGAGCCGCCTGCCGCAGGCACCAAGGTGGCATAGGTGTACAGAGGAGGACTGGACGCGTCTCCCAGCATTCCCCAGAGGGAGAAAGGCATCCAGCAGCCCACAAACACACCGAGGACCAGGATCAACCGAGAGAAGCCTCTCCCACTGCTGTGTTTGCTTGCATATGATTGGTTGGCAGGGAGGAAGTGCCTCTGGGTAGCGATGGCGTGGGCATGCCGCCTTGCTACACGGCAGATCCCAGCGTACAATTGCAGGGTTACCATGACAACTACCAGGAAGCCACCACACAGCAGCGATAGATATGTCCGGGTCAGGGGTCGTGCTACAGAACAGGAGTTTGGCTCTCCCAGACAGTGCCATCCCATTGCAGGTCCCGCCCCAATGACACATGCACCCAACCAGACCAGCAGCAGGAGGATGGCGGCTCTGCGACGTGATTGGCTCGAACCATAGGTGAGGGCGTGGCTTAAAGACAGGTATCGGTCCAAAGCAACCCCCATCAGGCTACAGAGCGAGGCAGTCAGTGATGTCACCAGCAGTCCTGAGATCAGCAATTCTGACCAATCACTGGGCTCCACGCAGAACAGGAAGAGAAAGTGCAGGACCAAAGCAACACCTGCCAGGAGATCGGCCAGTCCGAGGCTTGCAAGGAGCAGGAAAACAGGGGCGCGAAAAGACGGGGTAGCCAAGATGGTGGTGACAACTATTGCGTTTTCAGTGGCAATGAGAGTTCCTGAAACACACAGTGCAACGCCCCACACTGTGAGGGGCGGGACCTCATACGGAGGTGAGCTAT
Organism: Coreoperca whiteheadi; assembly: GCA_011952105.1. Classification (NCBI taxonomy): domain Eukaryota; kingdom Metazoa; phylum Chordata; class Actinopteri; order Centrarchiformes; family Sinipercidae; genus Coreoperca; species Coreoperca whiteheadi. The sequence goes on from CM022477.1 coordinate 14,485,644, forward strand.
CCAGTTGGTCCAGAGAGAAGAGGGGGTCTCCGCCTGAGGACTCTTCCCAGCCCAGGTCAGAGGTGTTCAGGATCATGGCTGATCAGCAGTCACGCAAACAACCTAAGCGAGAGGAAAAAGGAGAAACATTATGTAATGTTGACATTAGCTGGAATCGGTCATTAGCATCTCCGTCCAGCCTTTCTCTGACCAGAAGCTGTGGCGTCAGCCTGTGGAGCCGCTGGAGGCCAGATGTGGCCCCTGGCAGAGCAGAAGAGGACTTAATGTGGTGATAAGGAACTTAAGTTGTTATACTCTTGTAATCTAAAGTAGTTGAGCTATATATATAAATAGATTATCACTGTGAGTGCATTCAGTGGTATTTGTGATTGTCATGCTCTTGCTCCTGTCATTTGTAATGGTTGTTTTTATACTCCAAATAAAAATAGATGTATTTATTTATTTATTTAGTACGTATTGGGTCAGATACATAACCCACATATCATTATTTTTACAACTAATTTCAATCCAAAGCCATCTTGTTCCTAATTGAGCTTTGATTAAAAAACAACAACAAAAAACTAGTTGTTACAGTGCAGTACAAAAAAATGCACTTACACAACACAAACAAGAAATAGACTTATAAAATACAGATTACAAGCACCATTGTAGGCTGTAAAATACTTTTTAAATTACCCATTTTGAAATAGCTCCTCTCAGGTAATTGATTTTTCTTCAGCCCATAAATATGTTCACATTTTTTAAATGACCACAAATAAATGTTATATAGTAGCCCAATCCTGCTGGCGCCTGACGTCAGTGACGTCACCATCTGTATTCTTGCGGGAAGTCACGCAAATCACATTCAGTCACGGTGCAGGCAAAATGCAACGCGTTAGATAGACTAAAGCATCAATGCATATTTAGGCTATTATTGAATAAACTTTCATTAATAGCCTATGGATTAATTTTATTTAGCACGTCCCTCTGAATCATTTCTCTTCTCTTTCAGGAGCATCCAAACATCGTTCATATAATCTATGGTGTGGCTTGTTAAATCTGTAAACTCACTTCCAGATTAAGTTAGTGAGCTACAATCTAAGGTTTCCCTCCTGTCAATGTCCAAACATGATGTTCGACTACGTGCCACTGTGTGTCTAGCCTGCCATGCGGTGCCAATGAGAGAGCCCCGGCTGTTAATAGGCTACAACTATGCTATTTCAGGACTTCACCTGTTACAAGGTTAAGATGCTTGTGCTCTCTGGTATGTTATCTGCTTGTTCTTTGGGACATGTCAAAATGGGTTGCATGCATACTGAAAGGAAAAACCACAACAATAATGCATAAATGTTATTTTAAGATAATTTTCCCTTTGCTCATATGGGAGGAGGGTTTTTGGGGGGCAGCAGACGTCTTTCATCCTCCTCCCTCTTACGCCTCAGAGTGAGGAGGTATATCCCACCTCCTGGTGCGGAGGACACTGTTGTATAATACAATTGCAGGGTTCATTGCACCACAGAGGATGTCCCCAACAAACGCAAGCACACGTGAGCATGCACGCATCGCACGGACACGTATACATAGTATGCATATAATGGAATTTTCATCTTACCTTATTAACACGATTCCGTGAGTTAAACCGATTTGTTGTCTCCTCTTATAAGATCCAACCCAAATGGTGGAGATGGGGTGATGCTGTCCGTAGTGATGCCCGGTACCAGTTTAAATAAGGAGGACAGTCCCTGTGTGTGACAACCGTTCCTTGCTCCCGTCTTCATCAAAGTTGCGCCGAACTCTCACTCGGCGTCGCTTGCATCTCTTCTTCTTCAATCTCTCCGGGGCGCCTATGGGAGGCAGAATGGATGATCTTGCGCGCGGACTCATCCACAAGAGAGCCTGCCTGACGTCAGTGACTGGAAGGCTCGACCAATGAGGTGCCGGCGTTGAGAATGCGGGGAGAGTAGGGAGGGGAGGTAGATGGAGTAATTTCATTCAGAAAAATGCGGCATCTCTGTCGCCCCTCCCACTGCGGTTCACTCCTGCTCTCATTTCTTGTAAATAATGACCACCAACACACACACACACACACACACACACACACACACATTTTCTCAATAAGACCCAGGGGCCTGGTTGAATGAGAGGTTTTGTGTCAGGCAGGGCTCAGTGGTGTCGGCCTGTGGGGTCAGAGCTGGCGCTCTCCACGGTGCTGAAACGCATCAGGATGACTCATGGGGAGATGTCCTGCAGAGCAACACTAATCTCTGAAATAGACACTTCAGGTGCAACTATCCACCAAAATGAACGGATAAGGAGCAATGTTGCTCAAAATGAGACATAATTGCCATGTTGTGTGCCATTCCCTGCTACACCTTCTGTTGTGAATCTCTCCTGTACACACGACATCTATTGCATGTCTGTCCGTCCTGGGAGAGGGATCCCTCCTCCTTCCTGAGGTTTCTATTATTTGTTTCTCCCTGTTTAAAGGGATTTTCTTTGGGGGGTATTTTGTCCTTATTTATTTTGTCGAATTGAGGGCATAAGGACAGCGGGTGTGGTATGTTATACAGATTGTAAAGCCCTTTGAGGCGATTTCTGATTTCTGATATTGGGATATATATCATAAAATTGGGATATAAAATTAAAGTGAACCCGTATGCAAACGATACACATGAAGATATGTGTTATGGTGTGGATGGCGAGGGGTTTCCTGTAATCAAACAAAAGCAAGAATGGCATGTACTTAGCTTGTTTTATAATGTATAGATTCGTTTTATTTATTTAAGAATTCTTTCATAGAAACACCGGCCCCTGCCTCCTGCAGTATCATAACAGCAGCAGGGAATTCATGGCTTCCCCGGTTTGATAGTGAGTGTGGGAGCTGCAGGATGGGCTGAACATGGTCACGCATATTAATGCGCTAACAGGGGAGGGGGGATTCTCGTCCTGCTCGAGCCATATTAGGACACACTTCCTGCCGATAAACTCCTCCTACGTCACTTAGAGGATCTCAAGTGCAACACTTGTCACGTTAAGAAATGCCGCCTGTATTTTCGAGCTTCATCATGCAAAATTACAGCTTTTTTTCTTGCCTGAAGACCTACTTTTCTGCATGCTCCCTTTTCCATGACAAATTTCATAATATCACTACAAAAAACAATGTCTCTAAATCAGATATTTTAAACTAATAGCTTTTACAAACATCACATAAAAACTAAACTGAAGGAATAGGCCTATTGTTGTGACGGATTCCTGTTTTATCTTCTTGCACTAATGTCTAATGTCTAATATCTTATGTGTATTTGTACTAAGACTAACAGGTCGTCTCGCCGCCGTGGGCTGTCAATTGCAGCATTATCCCATGTTTGTCGCTGGTGTGTCGGTTTTTGCCAGCAGTGGGATCATCCTCAGTGGAGGAGGAAGTCGTGTTCGACCGGACTGCGGAATATCCCTTTGTGTGTTTTTAGCACGCAAACCATGTCACCCTGTAGGGCTGCTCAGATGTACCCAGACAACGTGTGAGAGAGCATAATGAGATGCGAGAGTAGGCTACATGAGCCACGTCGGTGTGAGTGGAGGAGGAGGAGGTGGTGATGGTGGAATTCATGAAGCTGAAAAGTGTGTCGTGATTCTGGGCTCAATGCACCTGATTTCGATGGCTTGGCCCGGGGCTATGACTCAGTGTAGTTACATTAACAGCACAAAGCAACACTTTGAAGGTCAGAACGCTTGTATTTCTTGTGCATTTGCATGTTCGTGTACAGGTTGTATAATATAAACTGTATAGCTGGGAGATATGGAGACTTTTCTAAGCAGAGCCCCCTTTTACTGTTCTCTTATTTCCACGTCACCATTCCACAAAAGGATCAGTCATACTTCTAGTCATCAATTTACGCAATCAATATCAATAATAACCGTGTTCGGACTTTCTGTCTGTGTCCAGATGCTGTATGTTAAGATTATGTTTCGATAGTTGTGACTGTAAGAATGCTTCTCAGACTTGTGATTGATTTGTGAGGATTAAGCTCATCTCAGCTCATCTTCTACCGCTTGTTCCCGTTAGGGGTCGCGGGTGACTGGAGCCTGTCCCAGTGACTTTGGGCCTTAGGCGGGGTACACCCTGGACAGTGGCCAGATTAGTGAGGATTAATGTTAGATTAATCAGAGAGAAATCAGTTATGTTTGAGAGGATTGAAGAGAATCTAGGCAGCACTTCAGTGACACATTTGAGGTGATAATTGAGGATTAAAGTACAAGCTGTCTACCGCACGTAGTTACATGGTTTCTGACCACCTCCTCCCAACCTACGTCAGCGTGTGTTCACACCTACAGTATATCTAGAGCTGTCTTAATCGGATCGAATCACTCAAGACACATATTATTAACTATTGTATCAGAACCCTGATTAAGTGCTGATAAACTGTCAAGAAATGTTTTTTATTTGAACTGTCACAAGGAAACATTCAAATTGATTCCTGCTGGTTAAGGTTTAGTTCCTAGAACAAAGGTTGCCACCTTGGCACACATTGGCTTGTGACCTGTTTAAAATACTACTACTTGAGACCCCTTGTCACAGGTTATGGCCTTCAAGTGAACATGAGTTGTGATCAGTTTGACTAAAGAGTGATTTTTCCTTCTCAGGTCCTTTAATTTCAAGGATTTTTAGAGGCTAGGTGAAAGTATCCATATTTTACAAGAAAAAGGTCAGAAAAAAATCAAATGTTGTGTAACAGGGATCTATTTTTAATCACTGTGGTGCTCTAGGGATGGCATCAGTCAGTCCACCACTGGTCTGCACTGAAAGAGCTCAATCTCAACAACTATTGGATGGGTTACCATGAAATGTGGTTCAGACATTCAAGATTTTAATTTCTTTATATTAAACGCTAATTAGCAAGTGTTATCATGCTAATACTAAGATAATTACTAAGATGTTGAACATTTAAACATTACTCCTGCTTAATTTTAGCATATTAGCATTGTAATTGTGAGCATGTTAGCATGCTGATGTTAGCATTTAGCTCAAGGCACTGCTGTGCATAAGTACAGCCTCACAGAGCTGCTGGCATGGCTCAGATTTAATTTAGGACCACTTAGGTCCCGGCCCCCAGGTTGGGACCCACTATCTTAGAATATACACCCAGTTTAAACATCTGAGCAGTGTGAAAGGAAAATACAAAAAATAATGATGAAAATACACCTGGGGGCTACAAAAGTTATTTGATTGCAGATTATTTGCACCTAATTGGCTTTATTTATATTCCTATTTGCCCCACTATTGTTTACAGTGTTTGTAAGTGAATGCAGGCGTGTGTGTGTGGGTGCGTGCACTGCCTGCTGAAATAAACAGGTGTCACTCTGTCCACACTGGTGTGTATTTCAGCAGGGTTGAGGTGGGCCAGTTGGTTGCCAGGAAACCAAGGGTGTCGCTCATGTTACACAGATCTCTGTGTCTCCTGTCTTTCTCTCTTTCCCTCTGTGACCTACCCAGGAGCCATATCTCTTTTTGCAACTATCGGATACCCTTTTGAGGACTCACCGAACATATTTTTATTTCAAAACTTTTAGTTGATACTAATTCTTCTCCAAAGACCAAAGTTTCCATCTATCAGTTGCAGGTGTTGGTGCTCTGTGGCTGTCAGGATGAGGCAGCTGGTATTGATGGTCCTCTGCTCCACACTGCTGCTTCTAGCAGTGCTGCCCTCTGTGTACTCAGAGCCAGGTATGGGCCCATCCATGTGTCTTACTTTTATTTTTTTATTTTATGAAGATCTCGGGTGCAACAGAAACCTGTTGGTGTGTCTTGTGTCCTTTCCTTGACTCATTGTTTCCACCAGAGTCTGATCTCCTTCAAGACTCTTTCCTTGATAATATGTCTCCTTTTATTACCTGTGATGATGTCTCATTCTCCAGTATTTCTTAAAGGCTGACAATAAGCAAACATTTGAGAGGTGATTGAGAATCTCCTATCTTTTCTTTAGCATTACTCTTTATTTTTTCCTACTCACGTTTGCTTATTCTGACATTGTCCAAACTGGTGGGTTGTCTTGCAGTAATTAAGCTGTTCAATTTGTATTGAGTGACACTTCCAATTGACTGCCAGTTTTGTCCCTCCTACAGATTGTTCTCAAGCCGAGTCATGTGACCTGTGCGTTGGAGAATCCATGCTCAACCTGACAGGCTGTGTCTGGAGGCTTTGTCCAGATGGTGACATCGCGCACGCACGCACGCGCGCACACACACACACACACACACACACACACACACGTGCAGATGCACACACCCCTGACCTCTGATAGTAATTCAATCATCATAGCTGCTGTAACATAAGTATCCCTGGTTTGTACAAGATGACTGAATTATTTAGTATGCCAGGAACGCACACATGATACACACACACACACTAAAATTCTTGTTCTCTCTGTCTCAGGTAATGACACAGGCATGTGTGTGACTGAGGGCAACTCGGTAGACAACGCCATAAACTGTAGCTGGACTAGAGTGTCTGAATTGTGCACAGGTAGCGAATAATACACTCCAAAATGAACACAAGTTATTTTTCTGCATCCTCAGTAACTTTTATCTATTTTGTATGTTTTATTTCAGTTGTAGAGACTGTAGCTGAGGGAGAAGGCAAAGGTGACTCAGGTAAATTGTCTTGACTCAACTCCAACTTCCCCACCCAACCCCTCGCCTCTCTCTTGCGTCAGACATTTATTATTCCCATAAGAGCTGAGTAAAATGTTCCCCACTGCCACTCAGTCATTTCCACCAGTAAAAATGACGCTCTATTCTTTTCCCACCCCACCCTGCTATCATGTAATTTCACTGTAAATCCATCAAACTATTCCTTTTCTTTCTCCCCAGGTGATGGAGGTAACACCAACTCAGAGTTCTCCCAGGCCAAGTTTGACATGTCCAGTTTCATCGGAGGCATCATACTCGTGCTGTGCGTGCAGGCAGGCGGCTTCTTCGTCATGCGCTTCCTCAAATCTAAAGAGCAGAGCAACTATGACCCCATGTGAGTTTGTGCATGTAGGTGTTAGAGAACAGAGAATTTAGGACGACTGCATCAGTTTAACTATCTGCATGTAAATGTGTCTGTGCCACGGGGTTAAGTGATGGTCTGTTGGTGCAACAGCAGCCTCTGGTGGCAGGAGTGATCAACAGCACCCAATTTACAACGGGATTCACCTTTAACGTCCCTCTAGATTGTATTTTGATTCATATCACTAACCCCATCTGTCCCCGTCAAATTTATGTCTGTCTTCACACAGAGAGCAGCCACAGTGAAGACAAAATGTATGAAGGACAAACAGACGAGGGTGGAGGACAGCAGAGCAGTGACTCATCAAGTTGTGACGACAAGAGTTTTTTTTTTTTCTGAGCCCCTGTCATTTTTGGTTTGGTCCCCACGTGTACCCCTGGGGGATGGGTGCCTTTCAATACTGCATTGTGTAACGAGTGTCTGTGCATGTGTTCACTGTGTTTGCATAGTATTTATAGTTTAGAGATATTTTGGCTGTTGGTATTCATGCAATCTGACAAATGAGAAACAAAATGGATCTGATTTGTCTTTGTGATCAAACCCACCATAGAGGTTCACCAACACTATGTGTTAAGTGTCCTCCTACAAACAACAAGCAACTAGCTGTATCAAATGAGCTGTTTCAACTGTGTAAATAGTACAGTGAGGTTGTGGGAAAGCGTGATATAATCCCATGTAGACAGTAGGTCAGACAAGGGCATAACAGGCATTTTAAACGTTTTTTTCAAGAACCCTAAAATAGTCTAAAATTAGACCCTGGAGATTTTGTCCATCATCTAAGAATACGTCTGTGTTTTATGTGGAGCTGCATAACTTTCTTGTGTTTTATTGAAACCAAAAAATTTAATATTTATGTATGTTATATATTTATTTCATTTGTTAACTTGCAGTGAATTCAATTATGTATCTGGGGACACTAAGGAGCCATCTCAACAACTGCTGGAGGTCCCCACGTTTGGGAGCATAGAAAGTTACACTTATAATCTAACATCTAAGGCCCAATAGTAGTAGTAATAGTAGTAGACCTTTACATATCATGACTACTTCTAGTATATCTTTAGCACCACTCCTCTGATTTGTGTGTGTTTTGTTTTGACTTGTCAATAGTTCAGAGCTTTTTTTATAAATACATTTTCATGTAGGAGATTTTCGTTATGGCTGCTCATATTTATATTACATACATGTCAGCTTTAACCCTTTAATAACAGTTCAAAGCGATGTGATATGACCCTGTTTACTCATGCAAATGCTAGTTAAGTTGAAAGTATGAAATGTTTGATTTTATTTGTGATGCGTTAGAATGAAATATCCTTAAAAAGGCTGGAAGCCTGACTAAAGTATAGATAAACACCTGTTTGTGTGTCTCATGTCTGCTTTTTTGCATGCAAATGAAGAATTGGTAACAGCTAATCACAGTAAGAGATTGTACAGTATGTGTTGAGTGCATGTTTGCCAATGCCAGCAGAGTGAGTAAACTGATTCAGCTGTAACCTGGGTATGACCAGAGATGTACTCCCAGTATCTACAGATAAGAATCGCCTATTAATCCTCACATATCTGGGTGTCAGTAGAGATACCCAGCATGCAGCAGGGACAGAGCTCTGGTGTAGGCCTTTACTGGGGCAGCAGGATGGCTGGTTGGATGCAGCAGTCTGTGTCTGAGCCAGGACCCACAGGCTTGAATAAGCACGCACAAAAGAGTTTCCCAACTGGGCAGACCGTGGCTGTCATCCAAGTCTGTTGACAAAGGACAGGACTGAAAACAGGTCTTTTTCACTCTGAATTTCACCCTCCCCCCAACACACAAACACATTTCCAATGTGATAAATGGAAGTCACACATTACCACAACTCCACACTAAAGTTGAGGCAGGCTTCATGTGCTGCTGGCTATTCTCAGTTCTACTTTAAAACAAGCATAGAGCTCTGTTTTTTATGTGTATGTGTGCATGTAGTAGAGTAGGTGTAGTCTCAGTGTGTGGCCAAGTGTGTGTTTAGCAGGTGTGGACAGCTACAAGGAGTAAAGTTATATCTCACCTCCACCTTGCTATTTGGTAAAACATCCTTGTGTGTGAATCATATCACACAGTCAACACACACACACACACACACACGCACACACACCCTATGTGTATTTTCTGTTTGTTCCGCCTCATGCTCAGCTCCCAGCTGACCACAGCCTCTTTGCTAACTCTGACTCTGGAAGGCGTGTTCACTGTGTTTACTCTGCACACAGACCTGGACACACACCGCACTCGAGACAACTTTTCACCCAACTTTTTGACAGATGGAACCTATGGAAGCTGTCAAGTAAGGTAACACAGTTTGGGGTTTTATGTTTCTCTCTGTGTGTATTTTTTAATGAATGTGAGAGGGGAGGGTTTTTTAACCAGTGATCCAAAAGAGGAAAAGTGTGCGACAGGTGTTGTCTCTCTCGCAGTGTTCATGTTGAGGAAAGTGCTGCATTGGCCTATTTTTCTTAAAGGGGCAACTTATATATGATATATATGATGCTGACCAGACACTTTAATCATCTTTCAGAATATAACATTCAATGTTATAGTCATCTTACTTTGTGTAAAAAACAAAAAAAGACACAACAGCAACTGTTAAATTTTTGATGAGTACATCGCTGCAAACGTTACTACAGGAATACTACTCTGAGGAACAAACATTATATACTCTATATCACCTACTACACTACATTTTTGTGTTGATTTGGGTGACTGGTTGTGTAAGTTGTAGTGCACTCGTTGTATATCCTGTTTGCCAAACTCCTGACTGCTTGCACAGGAAAATTGTTTTGCGCATGCGTTAATAACTAGCTTCAAGGCAGTGGCCACATACACTCAGATACTAATATTATTAGTTTGTGGTGCAGCAGGTTAGTTAATTGCATGGATAAGTTAGCTTTCCTCCTTTTTTAACATGCGCCTTACTTTCAAACTGGGTAATGACAGATTAAATAGTTTTATTAACATTTATTTTGAAGCCTTTGGTTCTTCAGGCCTCAAGAATTATTCAAAGGAAACAATCTAAAAAGGATAGTGTTTCATTTTAAGGGGAAACGGTTGCGAAGCACTGGTTTAGCAAGCCAAAATATTTTCTGACTGACTCAAAACTGAAAAGATAGGTAGGCTACAAAGTGAATCCCTGCAACAAGAGCAATCTTACACTAGACATTGTTTGGGTTGCAATACTTTTTAAAATGTATTAGATAATTATAATATATAGCATGTTTAATGGAGATGAATAGGTGCTGTCTTTGGTATGTGTGAGCCGCTTTGGATAAAAGCGTCTGCTAAATGACTAAATGTAAATGTTTAAGGGTTGTGGTTTTGCTTCTCACCCAGGGATGGAGGAGGAGCAGGCTGACTCTTCTCTTGACTTGAGCCATCTGACAGAAGAGGAGCAGTCCACCATCCTGCAGGTCATACAACGTGACTTGGAGTTGCGTCGTCTTGATGAAGAACGCGTAAGGTCAGAGGTGACTGTTTATCCTTTTTAGGTACCAGTTTTGCCCAGTAGTTAAAACTAATGCACAGACAAGGGAGCAAATTAAAGGAGTGGAATTGTAGCAACACTTCCATCCAAAGGGGACAAGTCACAGTCAAGTCAGAGAACGTGATCTGATGATAATGCCTTAATTGTATCATGTAGCACCTGTAGGGTCGCACCAGCATTCTTTGTTTATCCACTCATTTATTTGGGGTTTTCCTTTAATTCGTCTCCATATTATGTTGTAGTTTAAGTTTGAAAAACAATTCTTGTTCAAAAGTTTCACAGAGTGCAGGTTTGCTGTGTGGCAATTTGAAATGTGATAATATGAAACATGTAAGCTCAAAATCAGCTGAAATAATGCAGGTTTGACACAGAGACCCTCTTCAAGATGTGAACACACTGTGAACCTGGGGCTTTTGGGGGCCCTTTGAGGCCTGGGCCTGGGAACAGTTCAGCCTTGCCTCAGTGGGGGAAGTCAAATAACTACACAGTGAAATTATTTCTGAGAGCAGAACAGCTCCTGCATCTGATGAGAAATGTTTGTGACCGCTGAACACGTGGTCACAGAGTCCCATAGAACCTCTGATTTAGACCTGTAGTCTGCTGTTTGTGATGCTTGAGTTGATTATATGTTAAATTGAGACCAAGACTCACTTTTATTGAATTAACTGCATTAGTGAATTTGTGAATGTAATTTGTTTAGTCTATCAAACATCAGAAAATAGTAAGAACTGCCCATCACAATTTCCCAGAGCCCAAGGCAGAGAGCACTGCCTTGAGAATGTTTGGCATTTTTGCTTGATAATTCATTTAAACAAAATATTAGCAAAATTGTTGCCAATTAATTTTCTTGGATTAGTTAATTGATTAATCGACTAATTGTTTCAGCTCTATTGTCAGGGTGGTACATGCATCAAAGAGAAACATGTATGAAACATTCTGCTGTTAATGTACATGGAAACCTGGCAAGTCAAACGTTGTGTGTTTTTTATTAGTAGAATTGACGCATGCTTTTTTTTTAGTGTATACACTGATTACGCCATGACAGAAGTCAGGACAGTGTTTAGTTTGTGATGTAGGCTGATATCGGCTGACGTTTGTCAACAAGGAAGTATGTGATTGTTTGCTGTTAAGGGGAGGAGACACCCCAGGTGAAAACCTAATTTTTGCATGCACTGGTCAATTTTGAGATTTTGCTTCCATATTATGTCTTCTCTCAGACCAGTGGGAAATAAATGTCCAAAATACACATTCAGGTGTTTATTGTAGTTCAGATTTCTGGTCTGGAAATACATGCAAAAGTGTAGTTTTAATTAGATGTTGCCTTGTTTGCATATTTAAACATTATACATTTTCTGCTAAATTCCCTCTGTAAAAACCTTTAATGTCAACAAAAGGAAACAAGAATTTTGATCCTGGCTTTAACCAATGTTCAGATTTCTGTTCTGGAAATTAGCACATTTGTAATTATATAATGCCTTGTTTGCATATTTAAACATAACATTTCAGAAAACTTGTAACACAAAAAACAATTAATTAACTGAACTTAATGAAAGTAATCAACCAGGGAAGTTTCATGGTAATATCTTTCAACATTTTACCCTATTTACCTGTGTTGTCTGCCCTTAACCTGGGCCCTGTGTCATGCTGCAGGACCCTCCTGGAGACAGAGACAGACCCGACACGTCTGCGCTCCCTGTCGGGGACATGGTTCAGCGAGGAGCGCAGCAAACGCCATCGCAACCGTACGTCGGGCTGCACCCTCGTCCACGCCACCATATGCCACAGGAAGACAAAGAGCAGAGGTCAGTTTACATGTAATGCAGCACTACTATTACAGGCTGGGGCTGTTTTCCTACTCTTATAGGGATATCCCGGTGATGGCTCTGTGGTTGTTGTCATAGTAACAGATGTGCCCTTGGCTGGACTGTTCAATGGAGAGAGAGAGGAATCCTCCCTCAACAATAACACTTCTCCTGAGGCTGAGAGAAGACTGAAGGACAGAAAAGAAGAGGAGAGTGGAGGGTTAGTGAGGGCACCTGTCACAGAAAATATAATTTCTCTGTCTGTAGCTGCATTTTCCAATATCTTTTTTGTGTTTTCAGGAGTCAAGGAAGTTTGAAACCTACACCCACACCCAGAACAAAAGTTCCAGTAGCCCAGGTCTGTGTGATGCATGCATGCTTGTTTCCTTTCTCTATGCTTGAACATTTTTTTAAATCTACATATCAATAAGTCCTCTTCAATTCCAGGTTCTCCAGCATAGCAATAGTTCCTCATCATCCAAAGGTGAGGAGGTTTCTCTGTCAATGCCTTTTTACCTTTCCAGCTGTCTAGTAGTATTATTATTAACTTATCATTCTCCTTATAGAGTGTGAAAGGAAAAGTAATGGCCACTCAGAGGAACCTGAGGTGATTATAACACACACACACGTTCACAGATTGGCACCACCAATGGTTTTGGTAAACACTGCTTTGAACTGGCAAATTATTTCACTTCGTATTCAAAGACACTCCACCGACACTGAGTCAATATTTTTAATTATTGAAATGTCTAAATCACACAGTTTGCCATTTTAAATGCAATAGTAGAGTATAATAAAGTAGTTAAAGGACATGATATATGGGGAGAAGGTACCAATTGATAGATGAGCAGTGAAGCTGTATCTGAGAATAGTGTGTGTGTGTGTGTGTGTGTGTGTGTGTGTGTGTGTGTGTGTGCTTTTAGGAAGACTTTGACGGCCACAACGAGGAGACTGACTCTGTGAGCAGCAGCTTGACAGAGCCAGATCCAGCTTCTGTCAAAACCAGCAGCTCCACCGGCAGCCTACATTCTGGCTACACGGTACACATACACGCACGCACACACGCACGCACACACGCACATTTGATTGATTGGCTATCCAGCGACGCAAGATGACTCAGCTCCGGACAATGACGTAGGAGCTGATCTCTGTTCTGCGTGTTTGTGTGTGTGTGTTTGTGTGTGTGTGTGTTATAGCTCAGTGGAAGCATGATGAGTCTGTTCAGCACGGGGGATTTTGGAGCAGTGGAGGTGAGGGGCCGTATCCAATTCTCATTGGTTTACGACACCCAGAAGGAGGAGCTGCAAGTCAAAGTGTGTCGCTGCGAGGACATCGCTGCAGCACGCAAGAACCGCTCTGACCCGTGAGTGACAGCACATGTGAACGTGCATCTTGCAGCAACAGCGTCACACACAAAATCAGTCAAAAATGTCTATGTGGGTGTGTTTTTCACAGGTATGTAAAAGCCTATCTCTTGCCGGACAAGTCGAGTCACAGTAAGAAGAAAACTTCAGTGAAGAAGAAGACACTAAACCCCGTCTATGATCAGACGCTCCGAGTGAGACACTCTCTCACTTACATGTTACATAAAGTGACAGCCTTCACAGATCTCTGCCACTTCACCCTCAGCTCTCCTCCACGTGTCCCGCAACATGCACTGCAGTCACTGATTTCTCCAGTCTTATCCTCTCGATAAATTGCCATATTTAAAGTTGTAGCTTATGGTGGCAGAGAACGCGTTAGGCTTTGTCCTACACTTGCCCCTTAACTGTCTGATTCTGGGTATCATCTTATAGTATAAAGTGCGGATCGGGGAGCTGCGGAGCCGGACCTTGAACCTGTCTGTGTGGCACGCCGAGCCCCTGGGGAGGAACGTGTTCCTGGGGGAGGTGGAGGTGTCTCTGGGCCTCTGGGACTGGACCTGCACTCACCCGCTGTGGCAGGACCTGCAGCCGCGGGTAGGGAAGAGCAAACATGCCTCCATACAAATACACAATCATGCAGTCACATAAATCAGCATGTGAGTTTGAATACTCCCAGACAAATATTTACCCAAACACTGTGATGCCTGCATATACATTTGTTTAGTATCTGAGTGTCTGAGTTTTGGCAGCTTTTTTAGACACAGAATACAGGGAGGAGTGTCTCTTGTGTCTGGGAGAGCTGTAGGGAGAGGAAGACATGCTGTGAATTTCAACTAAGGTTTTATGTAACCTTTATCTTTTCCTGCTACCACACTTCTGCCTCCCTTCTCCTTGCTTCTTCTTTCTCTCTCTTCCTGTGTCTTTTCCCTTGCCTTTATCTTTTTCTCTTTTCTACCCCCCCCTTGCCCTCCCATCACAGCTTCATTTGAGTCCAGATTCCATTAGCAGTCGCGGGACCATAGTGCTCTCTGTTAAGTTCATCCCAGATGGGTTCGAGGGTGAGCAGAGCACACATCATGGATTCAAGTTATGTCCTACCTCTATCAAACATGTCTCATACATTTTGTATGTGTGTGTGTGTGTGTGTAAAGGTGGTGGTCTGCCCCTGACAGGAGAGCTTCACATCTGGCTTCGGGAGGCTCAAGGTCTCCTGTCCAACAAAGGGGGCCCTCTAGACTCCTTTGTTAGAAGGTGTGTCAGCTCTGCAACATATTTCACGATGTTTCCTTATTAGTAGAAGATTATTTGTGGAACACATAAATTCATCACAT
Organism: Coreoperca whiteheadi; assembly: GCA_011952105.1. Classification (NCBI taxonomy): domain Eukaryota; kingdom Metazoa; phylum Chordata; class Actinopteri; order Centrarchiformes; family Sinipercidae; genus Coreoperca; species Coreoperca whiteheadi. Next base: position 14,500,671 of record CM022477.1, read on the forward strand.
GCATATTTATGATAATCATATTTTAGTCCATCTCCAGACTTAAAGCTGCTATAATCAGTAAGCGACTTGAAGGGGGATGAGGGGGGTTGCCATCCCCCTTGTTAGCAAAATGACCAAAAGGCCTCGCCCTTGTTAACCTGCCATCCCCCCTCTCCATCCCCTAGTAGCAGAGAGAGTGCAGGGGCAGAGGAGTTGTTTAGTTGAATATATTAGTCTAGTTTGCCTGATTCATTGATCCTTTATCTGACTGAGGTTTGTGCAAGTTAAAATCTTTGGCTCGTGGCGCTGAAGTGGTAGATGGATTTGTAATTGTTGTTGTAATTCGTAGTCATAAACCCTCAGATAATTAAAATGTGGAAAAAAATTGTACAACATAAAAGAACCTATTTACTGTTTAACTGTAAGGTTTTAAACACACACACACATACTGTCCTGCGTACTACAGAAGCATAGCAACATTTTTAATTTGAACATCTAATCTGTTTGTGTGTAAATATATATACAGTATATATACCCACAATATAAATATTTAACTGAATCCTGGTTTGAATCTGAATTTAATTGTCTCATAATCGTCACCCCACAAGCTACATACTCCCAGATGCTAGTCGACAAAGTGGTCAGAAGACACGGGTGGCGAAGCGCTCCATCAGCCCTACCTACAACCACACCATGGTGTATGATGGCTTCCACACCAGCGACCTGAGAGACGCCTGCGCTGAGCTGACTGTCTGGCAGCGCGAAGGGTTAAAAGTGCACGTCCTAGGAGGGATCCGTCTCAGCTGTGGAACTGGTGAGTGTCCCTACACTCTCTCTCTCCTTTTATTCATGTCCACATTAAGAAGACCTGCCAATTGAGGCCCTTTGTGACAGATGGTATAATAACCGACCAGATAGGGGAACAATGCTCCTATCTTTACATTCGTTCTGAAAGCAGTAATCAGTGTTGGTGATTAGGGACAGTATTTGTTCTCCTGTGCTGCAGTCCTTGTGAATACCAGCCTGGTCTATGCGGAGGATCTTATCTCTTATCAAGCACCTCTCGGTTCTGGGATGTTGTTGACAGTGCGCTTTTTATTAAATTAACTCACTCATGTTGGTCTTGGGCCGTCTTCTCTAAGTCAGTAGGTGACTGGAAACTTGACGCGGTTTGACAAAAGGTTTGCAAGGTGATGACTAAAAGCTCCAGCATTTCCATTTAAAGTTCAGCTTTGCCAACATCTCCTCCCGTTTTCTATGCTGAGCTGTGATAGGAGATTTAATGCTAAGTCATAGGTCCCGCAATATGAGGAGGGCAACAGATTCTGTGTCAGGGGATGGGACATTACAGGTTGGTTTATTTTATGGACAGTTTTGTAGCTGGAGCCATAAAATCAGTTCTATGCTTCATCTAAAGCTGTGTTATGGAGCGGTATGGTGAGAGTATTTCAGTCCAGTACTTTACATTGCATTGTGTTTTGTCCTGTTGGCATTTCAGGCATTTCAGATGGTTGTGTCATCAGGGCGAAGTCATTTCTAGGTTACATTGAGTGTCTCAATGTATGTGCCTTGCTAAATATCCCATGTTGGGCTGGTGGCTGTTGAAATCCACCACAAAGATGGCGGAATGGGGTGAAGTAGGCATCACTAGCAAAGTTGTACATGTGAGTGATGTGGAAAACAATTCTGATTTCAAATAATTTAGTTGTTAAGTAGTTTGCCTTGATATTGATTATGTTGTTTGGCTCATAGTTGGTGTTACTGTGCCTGATAAGGAGTGTGTAGCCCTCAAGAACAAACCACTGACATAGTAGCAGCCTCTGTCTCATTGTGGGTTTACTGAAGGAAGATGATGTCAGTAGAGTGGTAACAACTTTGATGAGGTTTGGCTTGTCGCAAACAGATTTCGAACACAAAATTGTCGTATTGAGAAGGCAGGTCCTACCTCTATAGAGTTGTGGGATTGTTTGTTGTTACTGCTTTCAGCTTGTGATTTCTCGATTTGGCTGTCAGGCATCGTCTGTTGGATTTTAATCTGTTGGTAGAATAATTTATTTAATTTCTCCAGGTGAGCCTGTACTGAAGGCAAAACACAAACTGCTTCCATGTCTTATGCAAGAATGACACAAGGAAATAAAGTGTTTTCTTGATGTACATACAGTGTGTATGCGTGTACATGCAGGAACAGTGGTCGGTAGTTTGGATTGTTTCTATGGTCTCATTAAGCAAAGCTAATTTCTCCATGTGTGGATCGTGGTGAGGTAATGTTTTCCACATAAATACTGAATATTTGTGTGTTTTTTAATGACAGGTCAGAGTTATGGGGAGGCTGTCAGCTGGATGGATTCCACAGAAGAGGAGGTCGCTGTGTGGACCTCCATGATCGAAAACCCAAACCACTGGGTCGACGCAACGCTACCCGTCAGAACTAACCTCACACACCGGTCCGAGTGACACTTTGCACACCAGCACGCATTCATACGCGTGCTCATATAATGATTGAACTGACAGGACACCCCCAGCACATCGGCATATGTCACAATGATGCACGCATACACTGTTAATTCTGTTTTTCATACATACAAACACACACATAGAGGAGGCAGTAGTGGTGCAATATTGTGAATTAATGGAGTAGATTATCAATATTTAGTTTTGAAACCAAATCTGTCCGCATTTCAAATGTTTTGTGTGTTTGTTCTGGTTCACTCTGTGTCTTATCTGCTTTTGTAATCCATTGTAGTTTATTAATTAAATAACAAACCTGAACTGATGAATTATCCAATCTTCTTCTTTACTTACTAAATTCAAACATTACATCAAGGAGACAAAGATGAAGAGATAATTAAAAGAAATTAATAACCACATATTACTTTCAAGTTGTTTTCCAGACCTCTTAAACTCTGGCTCATGCCAGAAGAATAGGCTTAATCGCTTTCACCCTTAAGGAACATGTTTTTTATTATTCAGACAATTACTTATTCGATTTTAGGTTTTTATTACTGTAAATGGATGGAATTGATCAGACTTTGTACTTTTAAAGGTGGGGTATGCGATTCTAATCCAATAAAGGTCTTTTGTCAAATTCTGCGAACATCTCCTCACGGTCCGCTAGCTGTCCGCGCTGTTTTTACATATGTTGTAAAAGGACACAAGCACAAGAACAGAAGACAATTTTGTCCTGTAATTTGTCCATTACAAATGTAACTTAATGTTTTTACATTAAAACAAACAGTTTTACATCAGGTAGCCATCCTCCCATTTAACATCAGAAGACAATAAAGCATTTATCGTAGAAGTCAGAACTCCTGTCCAGCAGATGGCGATCCTAACATTCATCCTCCCTTCCGGCTGGAATGAGGCCGGAAGTGGAGCTATTTGGCTTCCAAAATAAAGTCTAGGTAAGGCCAGATGGATTGTGTCGCTTGCCAGTAATCATGAATCTCTTTAAATGTGAGAACACATCTGGACGCCAGACATTGGAGCTCCTGTACCATTACTAAGCAGCGCTTATTCAAGGTATTACCTATTCTTCAAAACATCATTACGAGATGCTCGGTATGTACTGGATATGTTATTTTATTGAGTCTTGAGTAATTTTGCCAAGATCAGCATGTTTTCGAAAGAACACAAAGAGCCATTGAGCAAAACATTTATATGGGGTCCTTATTGATTATAAAGGGAACGCCTCTCAATGGGGAAACTGGTGAGATAAAGGGTCACTCTTTGGATCCTGTCATTTTATTTGATAGTTTAAATGTTGCTTAGTAATTTGAAATTCCCAGATTACTGCAAATTCACTGGCAATGAATTTAGAGCATTTGGCCTCCCTGGGGGTTCAGTTTAGGTCCAATTGGTAGTCAGCAACTTTGCTCAGTCAGTTATGTCGTTCTAGTTGTGCATGTATCCTGTAAAATGAAAAAGATTGGAAAAGATTCCCTGTGAACTTCGCAGACTGCTAAACCAATGTACTCGCGCATTAATACTTTTGTTTCGGGGGTTGCGGCCGGATGTGGTCACCGTGTATTTCTGCGCAGCTCGACACACGGGCTCCGGCGGACTGCGGGCTGTAACGTTAGCTGAGGGTCGACACTTGTCTAAGATGTCCCAGATGCAGCTGTTGAGGCTGTTCATCAGTGAGCGGCTGAGTGCGGCTGCAGAGGAGATCTTCGCGGCGGTGCACAGGACGATAATAGAGGACGAGCAAGGCGGTGACCAACATGGACTTAAAGAAGAAGCGCATTTACACAGTGAAGGTTTGTTTGTTTTTTTTTATCTTCTGTTACGTCCTAAAGCAGTCTTAAAGGGGAACTCCACTGGTTTCTCTCAAAGTCTGTTTACAGGTCTAACGTTACTGCATATGTGAAAAGTTGTATAAAGTGGTGCCGTTATACTGATAGATGTTTATATTATTATTGTTCCACCCATGAGGCTGGCTAAATAACAGAAACACATGAACTCTGCGTGAGAACGAAGACCGCTGTTTACGCTTTCTCCTCCTCGGTATCTGTGCCGATCTCACGAGCTTTCACGTCTAACTTACGGTTACTCTCCAGCTGAGTCCAGACCATCCTGGACTGTACATTCTATTATTTGACTCGATATTAGCGTTTTGGGGGTAGCTTTACCGCTGACCGTTAGTTAGCTCCGAGCCTAGCCTAGCCTAGCCTACTAGCTTAACCTTTTCACATTCAAACGCAACCTCGCCATCTGGGTTACGATGGTTTGTGGTGACCGTTTCGGCTGTTGCAGAAAGTGTCTCTGCTGGAGAGACGTGTCCGTGAGAGGACCGAAAGCGTTACTTTATATGTCACGGACAATCCAGGCAGCCACAGGCTAAATCTTAACAGGGAGCAAAGGTAAAAGCATTTAAAGTTACAACGTTTGTTAAATCTCTGACTCTCTGATGTTTTCAGAATCTGGATAGTGTTGGCAGAAAGGAATCGTTCCCCTTTGGTCAGCATCCCTCCAGTGAGGGTTTTAGCGTCTACTTTGTGCCCTCTTTCAGACAAAAAGGATCAAATGCAGCCTTTTTGTCTTTATTAGACAGGGGGCAGTAGAGAGCTGACAGCTGGAGGATGACATACAACAAAGGCTCACGATGAACTCAAACCGGAATTCAACTCTTATATATAAGAATATTTATAACTCTTTAAATATTCATCTTAAAGAGTTATAAAAAGCAGCCGGGAAGCAGACTCCCACTATGATCCCCAGTAGTTTATCTTTCTTTCATATACTACATATACTAGGCTGGATAATAAAGTGATAAACTTAGGGGAAACCGTAACCCATGAATAAAAAGTAAATTCCAGCTAATTTCTCGCCTTTTCCTCATAACAGACACACCGCAGGTCTTTGTCTGTGCACATGAGCAAACACACGGGCAGGAGTGGAGTCCTGAGAGCTGCATGGGCCGGGAGGACTGTGGCCTGCTGGTCCCAGAGCCTCCACCAATCAAAGAGGAACAGCAGGAGCCATGGAGCAGTCCAGGAAGACAACCGCTACCGAATGTGGAGGACTCTGATACCAGCACTTTGAAAGTGACGCCCACCTGCACGAAGAGTTGCATTTACTCAGACACGACTGAGTTACAAACTCACGACCCAGGAAATGAAGACCGAAAGCCTGTACCTAACACCTCAGCTGACCACAGAACGGTTGAGGGGAACTCTCAGTCAAGCAGTGACTTTTGGAATCTTTTGCCAGATTGTTCTGTAACTCTGAATAACACGCGGCCTGAGTTGGGATCAGAAACACTACCAGTAAACAGTAACACTATCAGTAAAGACGTGAACATTGACACGCAGAGCCACACAGGGAGAAACCAGCTGTCTAAAAGTTGTGAACCGCGCAGCCCAACTCCTCCAAATAAAGAGACAAAGAGAAAATCCTACTGTTGTCGTTTCTGTGGCAAACAATTCAGCCACAGCGCACATCTAGCCACACACACTCAAATCCACACGGGTGAGAAACTGTTCATCTGTGAAGTGTGCGGTAAAGAGTTTCGACATGGCAACAGCGTGACTGTGCACATGAGGATTCACACAGAGGAGAAGCCATACCACTGCAGGATTTGTGGAAAAGAGTTCCGCCATGTGGGCAACTTGAACGTACATACGAGGATCCATACAGGAGAGAAACCCTACAGCTGCGCAGTGTGCGGGAGGAAGTTCAGTCGAAATAATTTGATGACAAAGCACATGGCTGCGCACACAAGTGACATGAGTTTAAGCATGAAGAGCGTGTTAAGAAGAGGTTCAGTTGGCGTCACTTTGTGAGAGTTGAGTGCTGCTGTAATGGGATGAGACAAAAGGCAGCTCTGCTCTTACTGTATAAAATGGTTGCTGATGTAATAGGAAAAGCACATGATGGGTTACAATTAAAAGTTGTGTAAATTGATTATGGTTTAGAACATCAAATAATATTTTTACATGCAAAATCCTGACATTTAATACATTTCAGGTGGCAACATCCCCCCCCCCCCCCCCCCCCCCCCCCCCCACTTCCCTCCCTTCCTCCCACCCCCCCACGCAGCCACAGATGAATAGACTCACACCCAACACAACCT
>CM022477.1:14507245-14546846 GCA_011952105.1 Coreoperca whiteheadi
CGTTTGCAATTCTTCGAAGTTAAAGTGAAATTGGGGCGCAGACGCCCCCCCCCCCCCCCACAATGGCGAGTGTCTCTTCACTTCATCCGATGACGCAGAGGTTAAACTGCTTTAAAGTCAGACCATAGTGCAGGTTCCTGTAGCTCAAAGCTCAGTACTGATGTAACTGATCAGACCTTGTTAATAAACTCTTATGTTAACCTTGATTTAAAATTGTGAATTTGATTTCCATTCCCACAATTTAGTGGCTCTGATAGTTTTGAGTGAAGTAAACTGGCCTATAGCAAAGAGATTGGTTGAGATTAACCGTAGAAAGAGGAAATCATTAGGAAACTACAAAAAAGTTATTGGTTTGAGATTAAATAGGCCTTTATGGTATGAGAAAATAAACAGATTGGAAAAAGGCTTTGATGATATTAAACTCCCTGGTTGAATTGTCACCATCCACTTTATGCATATTCTAAAAGCATTTATATTGGTAATTTTAATTAGAAAAATTGTGTATTTTCCGCCTTTCTTTAAGCCCTATGTCCATTAAGCTAGCTGTCCAGTGGTCAAAGTCTCTCTAGTGGGACACACAGGGGAGCATCAGTATGTTAAGGGATGCGCATGTGAAATGATGGTATTTTATCTCTTTGTGCAGCCAGCGGAAAACATACGCCTAAACAGACTTCGTTACAAACGTGTTCTACGAAGGATAGTTTCTCTTAACCAGTAGACTAAATCAAGATAAGAGTTTTTCCGATTTATCGAAGTTAAGTTAACCGCCGTTGAGCCTGCCGTCCATTTCACGCACCTGTGCTATGCAACGCGGTTGCCGTGGCGACGGTGTCAACATCGCCCCAGTCGGAAGGTTCGAGCCCGTGTCTGTCCGGCTTCGCACCTCTAAAACGCGTGATACAAACGCGCTGAAACTATCTCCAAACAAGTGGAGCACTATTAAGTATTTAGTTACAACTTATCCAACACGTTATCTTGTGCTAAGCTAGTAGTATATTGTCCCAAGAGGTGCAACTTCCGCTATGGGTTATGCCTACGTTTAATTGTTTTTTTTAAATTAAACTGGCATTCAAGTAACTTATAAAAATGATCTAAATGTCAGGCAGTTCTTAAAACTACCATTTTAATAAAACAGAGGTCGAGAGTTTAACCTGCAAAAATACATTTGCTTGTTGCACTGATGCTCTAGACAAGTGTGCGGGATGACAAATATTTGGAAAGATTAAAAATGTAAGACTCACAAATAACCAGTGACAGTTTGGATGCAGAGTTTTGTGATGATTTGGTAACCTGGACAAGTTCTCATTATTACTGATTATTTGTCCTCCGATCTTCAGGACATTCGACGAAGACAACGACAGCTTCGTCAGTATAAAAGAATGGATTGAGGGACTGTCCGTTTTCCTTCGAGGGATCTTGGATGAAAAAACAATGTCACCTCTCGACCTTACAAAAAAAATTCAGTTACCAGCTATTATCCAGGTAATAACCCTTCCCTCCTTGCATGGCTCAGACCGCTTTCATGTGTACGACTTGAACGGGGACAACTACATCTCCAGAGAGGAGATGTTTCCAATGAGGAAGAGCAGCCCCATCAGACAGCTGACAGAGGAGGACCTGGTGCAGATCACACTCCAGAAGATGGTGAGGGGATGGATGCTGCCGGCCTACTGGTTTAAATGTCTATACCTATATCTCACGAATTTATCAACAGGAATGGCTACAAATACATTGCTGTTTGTTTTCTTAGGACCATGAGGGCAGACTATCTGTCGCTGACTTTGGAAAGGCAGTGAGAGAGGAGAATCTATTACTTGAGGCGTTTGGAACCTGCCTCCCTGACAACCCGGTAATCTCAAATCAAAGGCTAACAACTTAAATTTCCAAGTCAGAAATTGTTAATCTTAGTGTATTTTCCTCTGTTTTTCAGAGTATTGAGGCATTTGAACAGCAGGTATTTCAGGAACGTCCGGCGCTACGAAGAAATCACATTCAAGTCCATTTTCATCTATGAAGTCTTTAATAAAAACGTTAACAGCTGTTTGCAGTGCGATCGAAAAATGTGTAAAGAAAAACGAGCTGCCAAGAGAAAGTGTTTGAACGGTAATTTTCCACTGTAGCAGCAGTAATCTCTGCATCACATTCTGCGTCAAAGCAGCTCGCTCCATCAAATACGACGACGTGGTTTCACCTTTTTCTCCACTGGTTTGAGGTCAGGAATTGATCCCACCTGAGAAAGATGACAAAACCGATTTTAACTGACATGAATAAAAAGGTATTAAGACTACAGGGAAGAACTTGTTTTATTCTTGGTTTCTATCCAAACATCAGATTATAGGCTACCTGTTTCATTGTGTTCCTGATCAGGCTTACAGTTGTGTTCAGTGACTTATCCTCCATGTCCAGTTGAGGTGGTTCCGGTAGCTTTGGCCCAATAAGTGCCTCATTGTTTCTAGTAACATCAGTCAGCGAGCGCTGCGCAGCCTCTTCCATCTTGCGTTTCCTCTTCTCCAAATGTGTGGTCCTTGGGACAAATCTGACTGCAGAAGACTGATTTGGGGTCAGTCTGTGTTCTGTGCCTCTGTCTCTGTCTGAAGAGGTTTGGCTGAAGCTTGAACTCTGCACTGGCTGCTGTTTTGTGTCAATAACGGCATTATGCAATGTCCCCATTTTGTCCTCTGTTGGCATAGTCACATGTTGAAATTTATGTCCGTAGCAATGACGTTCCTGCGGAGGTAACGGCAGTTGAGGAAAGCTTGAATAATGGCTGATGTTTAAAGTCTCCCCTGCATTACGATCGGCAGAGGTTTTATAACATCTGCTGACGATCTCCTCCGATGTGGCGGCTGTTTCTGATGATGCGGGCTCCTCGTTTACTGCCTCCTTCTGTTCCTTTTCTCTTGCTTTGTGACAACAATGTTAGAGAAAGGAGGAACAAAAAAAAAAAAGACAGTTTTAACAAATAGTTCAAGTTAACATTACATTCCAAATAGGAAAAGATACAGGATTCGGGTGTAAAACTGACAAAAGATCAGACAATATATAAAAATCATCTACAGAGTATAAGTGCTTCAAAAACCAGAGTACAATAAAGGATGTGAGCTAGTTTGAATAAAAGCGCAATGAAAGTAGAAGAACATGTATGCATATGATCAAGGTATCTATATCACATCAGTTTATCGGTGTTAAGTCTGTATTTGATGTAAAAGCGTACCTTTATTCTGAGCAGCCCTGATTACGTATCTCCTCCGGTCCTGCAGCTTCAGCCTCGTGTCTTCCACAGTCTCATATTCTGGGACGTAGCACACATGCAGCACGCCGCCATAGAAACTCTTCTCATCCATGTGTCGTTTGGCCGCCCTGAACAGAACCCAAAGACGTCAACTAAATTATTTAGCAGGTCTTTTGAACTTTGCCACTGCAGTATAATGAGCTAGGCGAGTTACATCCTGAACCTGGCACTGGTGAGTTTCTGGAACTTGACAAGGTAGACCTCGGTGAACTGCTCAGCAGGGTACTCGTCCAGGGGCCGGTACTCCTCCACAGCCCCGTACAGGGCACACAGCTGGACCAGCTCTGGCATCACTCCAATGGCTGGGACCCCTTGGACCATCAGGTAACGGGACTCTAAATTGATGGTGTACACCTGATGAAGCACAAGACACGTACGATGACACACTGTCTCTACCATGTATATTACATTAAGGTACGTTTCCGATCCAGCTAGGGGACGCACTGAGACCACACGCTTACAGATACATTGTGTTGTTCTTACTTATACTTTGCATATTCTTACCTTAACAGCTTTCGCTTTCCTTCCGTCTCTATATTTTGGTCGAGAAATGCACACTTTCCGCTGTTCGTGGTGTTTATAGACCTCTGGGACGCCCCAGCAGTCCGGACTGTTTCGGACAGGTGCCGCCATTTTCCCGGAAGTAATGTTTTGTGGCAGACACACTTCAAAATAAGAGCTCACGCGTCTGCTGCGTGTCCACGTGTCATATTTCATTTGGAAAGGTGGTTCAGATCGATATCGTCTGCTCTGGTCGAATTGGAGCACATCTATCGGCTGTGAGTTTGTTGCACGTTGAACGTTAACAGAGCGACCTGCCTTGCATTCGCAGAGCTAGGACAGCTTATATTAGCGGAAGTTTAGTTTGGTGAAACAACGTTAAAGCAAAACATGGGGGCCTGTTTGGCAAGAAACCAACGTTTCTTGCGTTTGTTAATACATTAACGTGTGCGCGTTTGTGAGACCTTGTAGTGAAAGTTACCGCCCATTGTTGACGTCACTACGCTCGTCAAGGCTAGACTCATTAACGTACAGTTTTGAGTGACACATGACGTCAGAGGATTGGACACTGTTGTCAGCAGTAGGAATGGGAGATTTAATCCATGTGGTTTCTCCTTGGGTTTAACAATTCAGTCAGCAGTAACTAGTATACAGAACAAATATCGTTAAGCCGATATGAAATATCGTCCCATCAATGATGCCAGCGGCATAGCAATGCGTATTTTCACTATTATCCACTTTGACTTAACCATTTTTTGTAGTAGTTCCCTTGCAGTCTCACTTGGTGGCGACAAACCCTTACATGTGAGATGGAACAGGAGACAGGAGGTCTTGCATCCTGTTTGGCTGTGGTGTGTTGCCTTCATAAATCTGTAGAGACCACTATGTTTCAGATGACAATTGTGTGATGCAATTTGAAGCGGCGTACCTGAGAGAGTTCCCATGACAACTGTACAAGACATGTTTACACAGGGATCAAACTTATTTCTGTCACTGATTGTCAGTCTAAGCTGTGCAGTCTAGGCTGACTAGGCGTTTGTGTCGACTGACTGTTTGTGCGGTTTCCTTCAGGGCTTCCCGAGGCCACGTCACCAGGTCTCATCAGCGCATCAAGTGTTTGCGGAGCCTCTGTCATCTGACGACTGGGAAATCTTGGTGGGTGAGCATAGTGACTGTAACAAAATAGCCAGCAATAAATCCTTTTCTATAGACTTTGTGGCCTGTGCATACAACGGCCTTTCTCAGCGTAGCCTTATCGGAATTGACCAGAAAAGAGTACAAAATCAAACAATCAAACAAAAATGGCAAACAATAAATAAAAAGAATTATGAACACTGTGGCGGTGACAAGAAGCATTAATAAGCCACATAATTGAAATAACCTGCGAGCCACTACAAAGGAATAGACCAGGGACAGATTTGCGCCCCAAAACCACATCAAACAATATCTCACCATCTGTTTTCTGTGCCTGACACCCCCAGGAGCTCCACGGTGCCGCACTGGAGCAGCAGCTGTTGGATCAGATCAGAGTGGTGTTTCAAGATGCCGTGTTTCCTGTGTGGGTGGACAGCCACACAGCCATCTACATCCGAATGGGTCAGAGCTAATACAATAATTATTATCTTTTGTCAGTACCAAACAGTCTGTTAAATCTGCCTTGACTTCTTCCAGACTGAGAAATGAATGGGGATACAGATGCCGAACACGCAGTCTGATGCCTGTACGGTATGTGTCAGTGCTCTGACAGCAAAAATTGAAAGTTCGGGTACATTGCGTGGGTCTGTGGTTTCAACCGGTTAAGCCTACTTTCTTAAGCATTTGTTGAGCTTCTTTTTTGTTCAACATTGTATGTATTGGTCATATCCAGGGACTGTATTCATGAACACAGTACGATCTGTGACTTTCTCCATCTGTGCCCTATGGTCGCTTGGAGTCTCTCCCATGAGCCGCGCTGGAATTGGCAACCAACCTCAGTGGTTCTCCGGCGAAAACCAGCGTGAAGCAGCATTTTCACAGACTGCAAAGTATGGGTGGCTTTCCTCCCTCTCTAGACCGTCGTTAGAAGGTCCCTCCCCTGTCCCTCAAAGCCACCAGTGGGGTGGCATTGCCGACGCGAAGAGCCTTCTAGCTATACGATGACCGGTACCTACGACCCGGTGTACCTCTAGACTCTCTTTGCACTACAAGCCAGGTCGCAATAGGCATTATTCATTTATTTCCTCTGAGCCAGGGGTTAAATGCTGGGCTAGCTGTAGGTCAGTCTCCAGTGACTTATGGCCTGCTCTCCAAAGTTCCCTCCCCTAAAGAAGCGAGGGACAGAGGCAAGCAGACCACGGAGAAGAAGAAGAAGAAGAACCCAGTTGCAAAAGGTGCCGCTACTGCAGATGGAGCCGAGAAGATGAAAGAAGAGGAAGCCAAGGCGGTCAGGGTGGTGTGCCACGGTACCGAGAAGCTAGCAGGCAAGGAAAGAAGTCACAGCAAGGGTGAGTATGCTGTCTGACAGAGCACTAGTGTTTTCATTGACCAACTCTAACCAAAGATTAATATGGTACTTTTACTGTAGCTCAGTCCTCTGCTTCATCATATGTTGCCTAAATGTTGTGATTTTACAGATCCCACATTCAACAGTTAGAATTAAGCCAGTCAAATCACCTATCAAAGTAGCCTCCTCTGTTTACCTAAAGGCCTTAAAACCACTGGTGAGTGCTGTAGTAGCTGCGTGTGGTTGCAGTGTGGTGTATAGGGAATGTTTGTTTTTTTCTCCTTCAAATTGCTAAACTGTCAAAGCTGTATACGATTTAATCTTCCCCTTTCCCTTATGTCGATGTGATTTCTTCAGCTCGATGAGGACATCCAGACAGCTTTTCTCGGTTGGCCGCACACTCGGAGTCATGAACCTTTAGCCTGTCTGCCTGCACGGTCTGGCAACATCCTCCTACGTGGAACCGACGGTGATTCATTAGTACTTATTTATTAGTTATTTTATAAAGCTACAGATGGCAGTATGATAAAATTGCCAATACGCTGAATACCAAAGAGGCCAAAAATCCTGATAACGCACGCATTAAAATTTCATGACTTTCAGCTGCAACAAATCACATCACTGTTCTCCCACCTTTTTCTTCTTTGTAGAAAAGTTAGAGTTTGCTTTAACTGTGCTGAAACCGGAACCAGAGAGTGACGCTCCAGACCAGCTGTTTGTACTAGCACTGGTTGATGGACACCGTACCTGCTAAGGTCAGCGTCTGCGCAAGCTATCCTAAGACAAGCAGGTGTCATCTCAGTCACGTGGAAAGCACCATTGTGCCATACGGGAGAAATGGCAGCAATACAATTGAATAATAAAAGCGAACGTAATCATAATTGCTAGTGATTGATTGATGTAAAGATACGCCATTAAAAGTCTCAACGGAAGCGGGAGTGATCGCAGTTAAGCGATGAATGCCGACAATGGAAAAAGTTCTTATTTTTCTGAAATTTAGAGGCTTTCAGACAGTTTAATCGGTTTCATTTGATAGAGAATGAAAGTGTAAACAGCGTCCTTGTTTATATGATATATAATAAAAAGAGGTGATTAATGATGAAACTTGATTTGAATCTATTGTCTTGGGATTTACCAGATCATATCCCCATGTGTTGTATAACAATTTCATAATGTGTTTTTATGATTCCATTTTTGTTACTTGCACTTCTTGTATACCCCACAGTGGTGCAGTTATTAGAAAAACACACCAGGTTGTCTGGCGATTGCACGGTTGGATTTGATCTATTTGTATCATGTCATTTTTGATAGTCATAGTCATAGTCTTCAGTCTCTCTCTGCTCTATTGTTTTGCGGCAAATCCGACCCATGGCCAAAACTATTATGAACGGCTATAAAGTGCACTTTGCACAATAGACACGTCAAAGTTAGTGTAGGCCCAGCATTCTTCACAGCACCATATGAGAATGATATAACTAGGCTATCATAAAGTACAGTCTGACTTTATCATATTTTCTCACTTTACATGGATTAGAGAAGGTTTTTTTCGTTTGTTTTTGTGACACAGATGAGCAAAACAATGTAAAGCCTATTGTTAATAATTGATTGCGGGTCTTTGGCGTGTTGCAGTGTCCCATCCCGTTCTCCAGTCTCCCCGTCCACCATCGTGTCCGCGTTAGTGTAAATCCACAACTTTTGGCGGTAACTAATTACTTTTTCAAATTAAACAACGCAGTCTTACCTGAAAATATTGGACGAACACAGTTTACGATCTAACGTGACCTGACGTTACGGTGGCGCAAGACGGTCGAGGCAACGTGAGCTTGCAGTGTTTCTAATATAAACTGCAGAAACTACTGTAGCAAGCGGCTTCGCGCGAGTCTTCTTCTAAGAAATCCTACAGTCTAACCAAGTGTCGCTTACACGTAGGAACGCCAGTCATGACGGTGATGACGGGCGCAACGATGCATATGGTTTGACAGTTGTCACTAAAATAATATAGCTACGTGTGCGTTAATAAGAGAATTAAAGCAGAGAAAGTAAAGCAAAAGTAACCAATGACTTTTGAGAGAAGTAACTCAATTTCAGTAACTTGCCCAACGCTGACCTTTAGTGACACAGGATATTTACCTGTCTGTAGGGACCTGAACTTCTGAGTGAGTACGTTGGAGCTAGTGAGCAGGCAGTCTTCCAGGGGTTATAGTGAACATTTTCACGCTGCCACTTTCTTGTGACTCTAGCAGGCCTTTATACTCGTTGGTTATAATGAGTAACATCAAACATTTAGTAATCGTAGGCGCCACTAAAAATCATTCACGGAGTCATTTTGTTTAGTCTGTTTGCTCCAGGGCCCAAGCTGCCAAGCTCCGCATCCCGTTGTTTGATGAGTTTGACTCGCTGGCCCCCAGGAGGGGCCACGACAGCAAGCAGCTCCTCACCCAGCAGTTGACTACATATTATGTGCTCTGTATGCCGAGATTGGCATAATTGATCAGTGCTGCCCGAATGGTGTTTTTAAAGGAATTTCAGACATTTTGGTAAATGCGCTTATTTGCTTCCTTCCACTCTCATGTGTGTACGGTAAATATGAAGCTACTTCCAGCTGCTGGTTAGCTCAGCATAAAGACTGGAAATAGCCTGACTCTGTCCACGTAGTTAGCGAGTTTCAGAGGTGCTGGTAGGCAGATGTCGTTAGCTTTGGACAGAGCCAGGCTAGCTGATTCCCCCTGCTTCCAGTCTTTGTGCTAAGCTAAGCTAACGGCGTCCTGGCTCCAGCTTCATATTTATGAGACAGACACGAGCGGTCTCTATCTTGTCATCCAACTCCAGGCAAGAAAGCGAATACGCGTACAGGTATATCCGAAAATGACAATTACAATTACATTCCTTTAATGTAAATAAATAAGAAGGCCTTCACGTTTGCATGCGAAGGCCCATATGCGCTCGCAGGCACCAGCCTTCCAGATCAGATGGACACGGCCCCGGCGGGACCTGTACGGTTGAATTTCAATCAGTCGGTCACCTCCAATCATTTAATAACACTTTGATTTAGGTACGTCTACCTCCAGAAATGTTGAAAAGAAAGAAAAGCATTCACAGCGCTTCAGTTTTTCCACATTTTGTTATGTTCCAGCCGTATTCCAAAATGGATTGAATTCATTAATTTCCTACAAACAAACAACCCCCCATAATGACAACGTGAAAGAGGTTTGTTTGAAATCTCCGCAAATGTATTAAAAATGAAACAAATCACAAGTGCATAAGTATTCACAGCTCGCACCCACAATTGAGCTCAGGTGTATCCTGTTGGCACTGATTAGCCTCGACCCGTCCACCTGTGGTAAGTTCATCCGATTGGACGTTGGCCGTTGATTTGGAAAGGCACACACCTGTTTGTACAAGAGCCCACAGTTAACAGAGCAGCCAGAGCACAAGTCAAGCCGTTGTCTGGAGCCCTCGGAGACAGGATCACATCGAGACACAGAAAGCTTTTGCGGCATTGAAGGTCTTAATGCACACAGCGGCATCCGTTATCTGCAAGCGGAAGAAGTTTGGAACCACCAGGACTCTTTGAAGAGTTGGTCTGCGAAGAGTTGGGTATGTGTGACATTTGTTTGATTGCAAAGACTTGAAACGGACTTCTTTGACTTGGTTATTACCGGGGATTGTTTGTAGAGTTTTGAGGAAAAGAATTAACTTATTCCACTTTGGAATAAAGGCCTAACCTAACAAAAGCCCTGTGACTCCCACCATGGACAAACAAGTTTCCTCTTGTATCTGCTAGGCTCGCGCAGACGCGCTCGAGGCTCGGAGTGGCGAAGCGACCCTGGAGCAGCTGGCGGCAGCAAGCCAACAGTTCACCGGTGCAGACCTGAAGGCCCTGCTGTACAACGGGCAGCCGGAGGCAGTCCTCAACAGCCTGGGCTCCAGCAGGCCGCATGTAAGTGTATTGCAGCAAAAAGAAAAGTGACTGAGGAGCTAGCTGATTGTGTTGGGCAAGGTGTTGCCTTGGGCTATCAAAGCAGAAAGGCTGGCAGCAGTTGGCCAGTTCATGTTGCAGGAGTTTTGTTTTTGGTCCCTCAAGGCAAATTAAATAATGGGTTGTGTGTGAATTTCAGCAGAGTGGCTGTCCTTGTTAGTCCATTATCAGTTGAGAAGAGAAAAAAAATTATCGTCACCTTTAGCGACAAGGATATGAGGGACTAAGTGAAATAGTGTGGGCAACCAGAGGCAGAAGGAGCTAAAATGAAAGCTGTTAAACTGCATGAACACTATTTTCTTTTTTTTTGATTTTGTGTGCACTTCAGAGGATCATGTGCTTGTATTAAACTTTGGCCATCTGTTTCAGGGTGATATTGAGGAGCTGACATGTGATCTTCTCAAACAGCAGTGGCTCAGGTGATTCAGTGGGGTAGGGCGACACAGGTGTGGCCCCAGACGGTCGGTGTTTCTCCTGGAGCCCGACAAGATTGCTTAGCTGTTGGGTGAGTCACGGTTTTTTGAGGTGCGGTGCTGGCAAAATGCCAGTGTTTTGTATTTTGTGTACATTTATGTGGAATTGTAGGTAAGTAACACATTGAGTGCCACAGTACTTTAGTTTGTTTGAAGGAGTGAGATGAGAAGTTCAGTGTGTGTTAAGCAAGGAGTTACAATCAGATTGGTTGTGGTGATGAAGTTCAATAAATGAATAGCTTTTAATTTGATGGGACAATAGCCTAACGAGATGCTTCAATTTCTTCTTGAGATGAAGGGGGTGCTGCTGTCATCTGAGAGGTGCAAGACAGGGAAGGCCACAGTAGCAAAGTACCAGGTGGTTGTCTGGGCAGTTTTGGCTCCTGGCAGTGATCTGCTGAGTTGCAGCTACTTTGTAGTGTTGGACTGCCAGAAGGGGAGCTTTCAGTCCTGGGTGGCTGGGATAGCATAATGGCAAGTATACAGCATATATGTAGTAAATACGGGAGTGAGGCAGAACCAGACCTGGTACTTGGGTAGTGTGACTGTTTGTGTTGTGAAATAAAAAGCATTTGCTTGTATTGTGGAGTCCTTTAGTGAGTGAGTGAGTACACACACACATTGACTGCAATGTTGCGTTTGAAACACGCAAACTGCTTTTCGCTTGTTGGTAGGCAGGCATTATAACTATAAACGTGACGGCCAGATGCACGTAGCCTATGGCACATCTGTGCGTAGGACAGAAACACTTCAGACAACAGTAGAAACTGGCTCTTGAGCCCTGTGACAAGCTGAATCTCAGTTTTGATTCCTCATTTCTATAGCTCAACTAGCAGCCAAAATGTTTCTGGCTGTAAAAGATTAATCGTTAACTGTAAAATGCTATAATGCCCGCACGTTTGTTAATTTCTCTTTTTGTTTTCAAATTCCAAACATTGACCTGTTGCTTATTTTTCTATCAACAGCGTGCCATACGCAGTGTTTAGAAATTATAAAAATAAGAACAACCTTCAAGCCTGACATCGGTTGTCAGTCAACAACATTTACGCCACGCGTAGCCTACTAACCTCAGGGGGTTGTAGTAGCTGGATACGGTGACGGCGGGCAAAGCGTCCGTCAAAATCATCCGGATCCCATGAACTCGCTCTCGTCGCTCATGGTCGTCCGTGCTTTGGCGCTGCTAACGGGTAAAGCTATAGCAATGCGACACAAGCAGAGCAGTTGATGAAACACTTCTTTGAATGGTTCAATAAACGTGATACATTCCACGACGCTGGACAGTTCGTTTTACCAGACTGGCCAAACTTCAAACTGTTTCCCTGTATACCCCTCGTGATATCGCAGTTTGTTTTACTGAAACGCCTCTGAATTTGTATGACCCAAAATGGGACAAATTACGCTCCTCTTAAACGTATCCGTGTCCCCTACGTTGTCCTCTAGCGGACTCTACAACGTACTCGCTAAGCCTGGACCTCCCGCTTTGTGACCTTTTCGCAACAGCCTCGACTGCAATATTGTCACATCTTGCCACACCTCATCAAAACGTGATTCGCATCTGCATGTAGCGAGGTCTATTTGCGTTACGTAGGCTAGGCGACACGTAATGCAGCTGGTAGTCTGTAGACATAATGTCTTTCGTAAAGCTGAAACATCATCTTGACATAGCTATTACCTTTTGGGAAGTATTTTCCATTACACAAATCCGGTATAAGGTTACACCTCTCTACAATAGGCCTATCTTAAAAAAAACAGGGACGTAGCTTGAGCAAAGTCAGTAATTGGCAGGACTGTGCTCTATCTGACTCGACACTTTGGCCAGGGTTTTTCTTATATGACGTAGCGTAGCGTGCCGTGTTCGTGCACCGTTGGTTCATTAGGGAAAACGTAACTTCCTTTGGAGCGTACAGTGGCAAGAAAAAGTATGTGAACCTTTTGGAATTTCATGCTTTTCTGAATACATTTCTCATCAAATGTGATCTGATCTTCATCTAAGTCAAGGGTATTGACAAACATAATGTGTCTACAAATAATTTCTGATCTTTTATGTTAGCTAATTGAAGTCAAGTTTTAGCGCACCTAGAGTCTCGTTAAAATAATACATTTGGAGGTGTGGGCTACAGCTACGTCGACCGATGAAAACCCCCCAACACGCCATGTGAGCTATGCCTCGCCAAAAAGCGCTTTCAGAGGAGCGATGATCAGGAATTGTTGCTTTACATAAAGCTGGAAAGGGTTACAAAGTTATTTCAAAGACTTTAGAAATTCACCAGTCTACAGTTAGGCAAACAATCTACAAATGGAGACGCTTTGGGACTGTTGCCACTCTACCAAGAAGTGGGCGACCAATCAAAATGACACCAAGAGCACAACAAAGACTCAACCCCGAATGACGTCTCTGTTCGTGAGTCTCCAATACGTAAAACACTGAACGAGCAGGGTATCCGCGGCGGGACACCGCGAAGGAAGCCGCTGCTTGCTAAAGAGAACGCTGCTGCACGCCTGAAGTCTGCAACAATGTTTTGTGGACTGATTAAACTATTTGGAAAAACTAAATCCGCCTTTTGGAGGGGCCAAGTCAAGAGCCCAGACCTCAACCCAATAGAGATTCTATAGATTGACTTGAAGAGGGCCGTACGCATGAGACGTCCAAAGAATATGCAGGAAGGGAAGGGCCTGGTTGAGGTTATTGCTGCCAGTTATTAATTCTAAGAGTTCACTTACTTTTTCCAGGGCCATTTTGATTGTTGAATGACCGTGTTCAATAAAGACGTGAAACATCGGAATTTTTTTTGTGTAATTATTTTTAGACACATTATCTTTGTCAGTACCCTTCACTTAGATGAAGAGCAGATCACATTTGATGACAAATGCATTCAGAAAAGCATGAAATTCCAAAAGGTTCACATACTTTTTCTTGCCGCTGTGGTTCTCTTGACGAGCCTTTTAGCTGAACTGCCAGCGTCGGCTGCCCCGGGACTGTCTCCTGAGCAATGTTATGGTGCGTTCACACCTCACGCGAAGGAAGCGATAAGCGCGAGTGCTTTACGTGTTGTGTTAAGTCTATGCAAAGACGCGAATAGACGTTCTGCGGCGCGAATGACGCGAGTTGAACAATCTGAACTTGGAGCTTGCTCGAGTAGTGACGTGATTACGAGCGGAGGCAAGAATCCCAACAACAGTGGAGGATGAAATAATTGTGGCTGTGTGTGGATACCCGGAGCTGTACGATACGTCCTCGTATCATTAGAGAAACAGCAGTAAAAAGGATCTTGCTTGGACGAGAGCGAGTGAGGAGGTCGGACAATCTGAAAAAGTTGTAAAAAACGTTCTTTACTCAATTTTGGAGAGATATGCATATCGAGACTACAAGCTAGCTAAAGCCTCCCGTGACGCGAATTCGCGTCTTGTGTCGTGAAATTTCACGCGAATGAAGCAAATAAATAGCGCGATTTGTAACGCGACCGCGGGGGGGCACAAGCCAGTGTCTTCTTGTGCCAGTCCCAAGTCTGGGTAAATGCAGAGGGTTGTGTCAGGAAGGGCATCCGACGTAAAACACGTGCCAAATTAAAAATGCGAATCACGACAATGACTTCCATACCGGATCGGTCGGGGCCCGGGTTAACAACGACCGCCAACGGTGCTGTTGACCTACAGGGTACCGGTGGAAATTGGACTACTGTTGGTCGAAGAGGAAAGCTAAGAATGTAGGACTGGCAGTAGGGACTTTGAATGTTGGGACTATGACAGGGAAGGCTAGAGAGGTAATTGACATGATGCAGAGAAGGAAGGTGGACATACTGTGTGTCCAGGAGACCGGGTGGAAAGGTAGCAAGGCTAGAAGCTTAGGAGCAGGGTTCAAGTTGTTCTACCATGGGTCGGATAGGAAGAGAAACGGAGTAGGAGTTTTCCTGAAAGAGGAGTTTGTGAGGAATGTTCTACAGGTGAAAAGAGTGTCAGACAGGTTGATGAGCCTGAAGCTGGAAATTGAAGGGGTGATGTTCAATGTTGTGAGTTAGATGGAGTGATGCAGAGCATCCCCAGAGGTGAGAGAGTGGTGATTGGTGCAGATTTCAACGGGCATGTAGGTGAAGGGAACAGAGGTGATGAGAATGTGATGGGCAGGTTTGGTCTTCAGGACAGGAACGCAGAAGGACAGATGGTGGTAGACTTTGCAAAGAAGATGGAAATGGCTGTAGTGAACACTTTCTTCCGGAAGAGGCAGGAACATAGGGTGACATATAAGAGCGGAGGTAGAAGCACTCAGGTGGACTACATCTTGTGTAGACGTTGTAATCTGAAAGAGACCAGTGACTGTAAAGTAGTGGTAGGGGGGAGTATAGCCAGACAACACAGGATGCTAGTGTGTAAAATG
Source organism: Coreoperca whiteheadi (assembly GCA_011952105.1). NCBI lineage: Eukaryota > Metazoa > Chordata > Actinopteri > Centrarchiformes > Sinipercidae > Coreoperca > Coreoperca whiteheadi. The sequence goes on from CM022477.1 coordinate 14,522,345, forward strand.
ACTCTGGTGGTGAGGAAGATGAAGAGGACAAAGGCAGAGCAGAGGACAAAGTGGTGGAAGTTGAAAAAGGAAGAATGTCGTGTAGTTTTCAGGGAGGAGCTGAGACAGACTCTGGGTGGTCAGGAAGTGCTCCCAGATGACTGGACCACTACAGCTAATGTGATCAGGGAGACAGGTAGGAGGGCACTCGGTGTGTCATCTGGAAAGAGGAAAGTGGACATGGAGACTTGGTGGTGGAACGAGGAAGTTCAGGAGTGTATACAGAGAAAGAGGTTAGCAAAGAAGAAGTGGGACACAGAGGACTGAAGAGAGTAGACAGGAGTACAGGGAGATGCAGCGTAAGGTGAAGGTAGAGGTGGCAAAGGCCAAACAAAGAGCATATGAGGACTTGTATGCTAGGTTGGACACTAAAGAGGGAGAGGTGGATTTGTACAGGTTGGCCAGACAAAGAGATAGAGATGGGAAGGATGTGCAGCAGGTTAGGGTGATTTAAAGATAAGGATGGAAATGTATTGACAGGTGCCAGGAGTGTGATGGGAAGATGGAAGGAGTACTTTGAAGAGTTGATGAATGAGGAAAATGAAAGGGAACAAAGAGTAGAAGAGGTGACTGGTGTGGAGCAGGAAATGGTTAAGATTAGCAAGAGTGAAGTGAGGAGGACGTTGAAGAGGATGAAGAGTGGAAAGGCAGTTGGTCCTGATGACATACCTGTGGAGGTATGGAAGTGTCTAAGAGAGGTGGCAGTTGAGTTTCTGACTAGTTTGTTTAACAAGATCTTGGAGAGTGAGAGGATGCCCGAGGAATGGAGGAGAAGTGTACTGGTGCCAATTTTTAAGAACAAGGGAGATGTGCAGAGCTGTGGCAACTACAGAGGAATAAAGCTGATGAGTCATACAATGAAGTTGTGGGAAAGAGTAGTGGAAGCTAGGCTAAGGGCAGAGGTGAGCATTTGTGAGCAGCAATATTGTTTCATGCCTAGAAAGAGCACAACAGATGCAGTGTTTGCTTTGAGGATGCTGATGGAGAAGTACAGAGAAGGTCATAAGGAGTTGCCTTGTGTCTTTGTAGATTTAGAGAAAGCGTATGACAGGGTGCCGAGAGAGGAGCTGTGGTATTGCATGAGGAAATCTGGAGTGGCAGAGAAGTATGTTAGAGTGGTGCAGGACATGTATGAGAGCTGTAAGACCGTGGTGAGGTGTGCTGTAGGTGTGACAGAGGAGTTCAAGGTGGAGGTGGGTCTGCATCAAGGATCGGCTCTGAGCCCCTTCTTGTTTGCTCTGGTGATGGACAGGCTGACGGATGAGGTTAGACAGGAATCTCCATGGACTATGATGTTTGCGGATGACAGTGTTATTTGTAGTGAGAGCAGGGAGCAGGTGGAGGAGAATCTAGAGAGATGGAGGTCTGCTCTGGAAAACAGAGGAATGAAGCTTAGCCGCAGTAAGACAGAATACATGTGTGTCAATGAGAGGGACCCAGGTGGAACGGTGAGGTTACAGGGAGCAGAGGTGAAGAAGGTGCAGGACTTTAAAAAGTACTTAGGGTCGACGGTTTAGAGCAATGGAGACTGTGGAAAAGAGGTGAAGAGGCCAGTGCAAGCAGGTTGGAATGGGTGGAGAAAAGTGTCAGGTGTGTTGTGTGATAAAAGAGTATCAGCAAGAATGAAAGGAAAGGTGTTCAAGACGGTGGTGAGACCAGCGATGTTGTACAGCTTAGAGACAGTGGCACTGAAGAAAAGACAAGAGGCAGAGCTGGAGGTGGCAGAGCTTAAGAGGTTGAGGTTCTCTTTGGGAGTGACGAGGACGGACAGGATCAGGAACGAGTCCATCAGAGGGACGGCTCGTGTTAGATGCTTCGGAGATAAAGCCAGAGAGGCCAGATTGAGGTGGTTTGGACACGTTCAGAGGAGAGACTGTGAATGTATTGGTAGAAGGATGCTGAGGTTGGAGCTGCCGGGCAGGAGGTCTAGAGGAAGACCAAAGAGGAGATTTATGGATGTAGTGAGAGAGGACATGAAGTTAATTGGTGTGAGTGAAGAGGATGCAGAGGACAGGGTTAGATGGAGGCGCATGATTTGCTGTGGCGACCCCTGAAAGGGAACAGCCGGAAGGAAAAGAAGAAGAAGAAGAAGATTTATTTGCTTCATTCGCGTCTAGTGTGAATGCCCCATCAGACACTCACAGTGGGGCCACCTGTCTTTTAGTCCTAACTTAGCCTCCCGTAACTTTCCACATCAAATATTACATGTACCGAACTTCAGTACAACAATTAGACGGATCGATGCAGATGTCGTGCCTCGTGCATAACATTTAATGTCAATCATTTGGCCAACACCAAAGTATTGTAAAATGTTAGTTTTACTTAAGAAAACTACTACTGCTACTACTACAACTACTTGTAGACAATTAATAACAACAACTATCATATTTCTACTCTGATGGGGGTGCCACCCCCCTGGCCCCGCCCATGATTGTGTGATGCCTTATTGATTACCGTTTGGGAAACGGTTCTTTCTTCAGAATACTAGATGCCTGCTAACAGGTCACTTGATTGGAGGGCAGTCCCTATACCCATCAGCCATTTGTTTTATTTAATCGGCCGTCTTTCGTTCCCCCCACGTCTTCTTTATCGAAGCCAGACGCTGCCAAACATGGTGACTTTCCAAAAATCAGGAGCAATTAGAGGAGCAAAGTTCAGCTCATTTGTTGTTACGTTAAAAAGTATTTTCTTTGCCGCCTCCCCTTCCTCAGTGGTGCTCTTGCTCTTCAAAGCCATCCCGAGTGATTCGCGGGCTCTCGCTTACAACAAAGCGCCCGTCCGTTTTTCAACATCAAGAGGTGTCAGCCTTCGCCAGATTTAGATACTGAGCGACGCAGAGGAGAACAAAAGACTTGCGTGTGACATGTTCACTTGCTGAGAATGCTTTTCACCAAAATAGAACAAGAGGTTTTTATGTGAATGTGCGTTCGAGTGGAAACGCAAGAGAAATGAAAGTGGTTTAGTGATATAAGGAGGACAACAGAAAGGAAAATGCCGTACTGGGGCTTGACTAAAATGGATATGTTTTTTTAAAATGAATGAGAGGCACAGATGACAGGTGACTGTGGGACCGTTTTAGCTCAGTTAGGTTTTGTTTCTTCTTGACAGGTATGTTTCGTGGGAATGTGACAAAAGGTACAAAAAAAACTAAGACCTTTTATAAATACAGACACCGCTATTCAGGCTCCAATAATTTGAAGAAAAACAAGTTCTGGATAAAGAATTTCCCTGGTTCGCGTAGTTTTTGATTTGTACTTTTTTGACGTCTTTTTCAAACTTTGACAGTGAGGAAAGACTTAAAGAATTTGACATTGTAAATATTACTGCATTTTCATTAACGATAAACTGCAGCTTTTAAGTCAGAATGGAGGAATAGTCCCAAAAGACATCTACGAATCCGGTGATCCGACCGAAAGCTCCGAAACAGCTACTAAATAGACCTTGTGGTGAGATTGTTTCCAGGGTTGTGAATGAACTTAAGAGTTTGGTTTCCTTAGAGTGTGGCCTGTGACAAATAAACTTCATCTCCTCTCATCTACAACTGATTTTCAGTCATGCAGAGGGAATGCATCTTGGCAGACTACTCCTCTTGCAGCCTATTAGAAATGCATTAGTCCTGGTGTGCTTGTATAACTCACTTGTAAACACTGACTGACTGTAGCAGTCTCTTCAATCAATCACCACACCACCGCCAGTGATGATAAGACTTTCAAATTCATGAGATTAAACAACTGTTTATTGGTGGACACAAATCAATTTCAGAGTTGTATCCGTTTATCTAAATCACAGTTTCCAACTCTGTTGGGATGATCTTTGTCTGGGTTAATGCAATCATTTCGCCCTGCTGATTCTGGCCCAGGGCCCCAGGCGCTGCAGCTGGAGGAGCAGGTTCAGCCACTGCTCATCTGCCTATTCCTGTTAACGTGCAGTTGCACAAGTATGACACCTTTTTTGGTGTCAGTACCCTTAACGTATAACTTAACTTCACATTGCCCGTGCTGGTTGAGAGGCTATCGCAAATTGCGTGGCCAGAAGTGTGCTCTATTGCACCTGTAAGCAACCACACCCAACAGCCATGTCACGGTGTACTGACACACCTTACAGTACACTTCAGCATCACTGCAGCAAGGCGGGAAGTTTAACCGCTGGAGCTCAACAAATGCTAAATGCTCCGCTGTGTCGGCCGTTTGGTGCCGAGAAGGCAGCGTGCGGTGGAGTTTTAGAGCTTTTTCCAAAAACAGCTGCCTGCTGCAGACGAGAGTGTGAGAGCGAATCAATTAAGTAAAGCTGCAGTTCGGACAGCTAAACAGTGAGCTGTCACATTGTCATTATAAAACATATGGCCCGGATAAAGTATTTCTTTATAACCTTGAATATTCATGACCATATATGCTAAATAATTCCAAGTTTGAAAATCTCCTCGTGTATTACTTATTAGGAGTTTAGCACTCAAAAACCGCTCAACTACGGTGAGATTGATTTAAATGTTACTAAGCTCTTATTGGTTCTCAGATGTTTGTGACATCACCTTTTCCCAACTGAGCCCCGCCCACCTCAAACAAGTGAGAAGAGATCGCACTAAACGACGCAGACCGAAATCTCTCATGTCAAAAAACCAAAACTATTAGCTTTGGCAGAAAAGTTCACATTCGTGTACGACAACGTTGCTTGTACTGAGAAGCTGATTGAGAAAATACATTTTCAGGGCTTTTCCTGAGTCTGTATTTTATTTAGTATTAAAAAAAAAGACACAAACATTTATATATCTGTGGTCTGCTGGGATTCAAGTCTGAGTTGTTAATCAATAACTCGCTGCTCTATCCAGACTCAGCACCGGGAGGTGTCCGTCACACGCTGCGCCCAGCGCACACGATGCCAATGAGTACCTCAGGGAACTCAAGATAATGGTGAATGCATAAAAATAGCCAAGAGTGTGCACATTCACATACTGTTCTCACACGCACACACAGCGTCGCTAATATAGCTATAAATCCATATCAATTATCACCATAAGATTGCCACAGAGATGTATTCCTGCATAGGAACACCTCGCATTGTAGTAGTCCTGCAGTTTAGTTGACACTGTTAGAGGTCTTGATAAAACATCATTGGCCAGTATCCAGTTACTGTCGGTGTCTTTCGGTCACTTTTCCAGTTGTTGTCATGACATTTGATACTTTTCCTCTTGTCGCATCAATTTGCAGTTCCGAACCGATGCAACAGCAGGTATGTGGCTTCTTTTACTCCTGTCATTTTTCCTCTTCCATCCTTGCTAACGAGTGGCTAATAGAATTTCTTCTGGGCCATTGGGTCCAGTGAGTAATCCACTTCACAGACTGGCTCTGCTGGGCCCACGACACACCACAGCTTCCCCTCCCAGGAATGGAGCCATTTAAGTGTGACTTTTGACACATCTTCATGCTGTGTGCAAGCGTATGACTGGGTGGTAGGCAAGAGAGAGTGTTTTCTTTTGTTGCCCAAGAGAGTGAAAGACAGATGCTGTTAGGCACTGACTTACATTTCTAATGAGCACAGGGGCATCAGTATCCGTTCGTGAGTGAACAATCTTCCCCTGAAGACCGAGCTCAGTGGAGGTTCCTGGGCTGGGTGGTAGATAGAGCCGTCAAGCGGGAAATGGTGTCACACGCCGAGGAGTAAGGGACTGCTACGACCTATGCGCAGGGAAATAAATATCCTGCGACACAGCCAGGCGTGTAATGGGAAAATCCAGGCACCAAAACCAAGGACGCGCACACACAAAGGCAAACTGAGCTCAAATGTTCAGCTTCAAAAGGTAGATCCTCGCTCATTCTGGGTCATAAATCACAATAGTGTTTGAAAGATTGTTTTCCACATAAATATTTAATAACCATGACAGCTTTTGCAGTGATTGATCTGAATAAGTTGAGTTTGGCATTCGAATTCGCTTCATTTACTGCAGTATTGAGATGCTGAGCACATTCTATGGATCAAAACTAATATTACCTTTTCAAATAGCATTTTCTGCGCCCTTCTAACACGTGCAAAATGTAACTTAAGCTAAACAGAGATTTGTATAGAGGACATTTAGTTTTGATAAAAAGCCTGAATGCACGAGAGATTCAAGAGAGTGTTTGTGTACGGTGGGGTGTCTTTTCAGAAATGACAACTCAGAGTGATACAACAGAGGCTACTGAGGCCTTTTCATCAAACGCGGTTGGGCTGAGTCTGGCTCTGCTGAGGCCAGTGCCACGTTTTATGCTGCTTTAGATTGAGGAGCAGCAGCAGCAGCTCAGAGGACAGAAGGAGATGAACCTGGAGTCCCTGGAGGAGGAGGTGGTGGGATGGTGGAGAAACTGTGCACGACACCTCCCCCCCACCCAACCTTGATGCGTTTGTGATGAGGAGCACCTTCAGTGACCAGTCAATAATTTCAGCATGTACCAAGCAGTGCCGCAGGAGTCTCGTTGTTTCCCTTTGCCACAGGCTGTGTGAGTGACAGAAACTCACTGAATCAATTAAAAAGGTACAGTGATAAAAGTTAAGAGGTAAAGACAACTCCGACGGTATTGTATTCTCTCTTTGTAACCACAGAATTGACGCCACATGTATTTTATTGTTTATCTAGTGTAATACGTTTCTGTAGTTCGCTTATTGTTAGCAGACAAGGTCACTTCAGGGCAGTCTACATTCTGTGAAGATTTCTTTTGTTTAGTGGTGGCTTTTACCATCTAGCTTTTGTTTTAGATTACTTTTGATTTACAAAAGTACATTTAACCTGAATGTGGGCTGCTAAATCAGGCCAAACAAAGACAATCCAGATGTGGACTGGCGCTACATTTCTGCCTCGACTTGTTTGTTCTTAATCAACGATTAACGATCATGTTCAAAACACCGCTGTGATCCTTTAAGTGCATGTGGTTCATGAATGAAGAGAGGAACGGAAGGAAAAAATAGTTACGGTTCTTAAATCTTTAATGTAAACAGCAGTTTTGAGGGGCTTTGAAAAATCCTAAAGAAAAAACATCTGAAGGTATTAAATAGGAAGGGGAAAATATATAAATCATACTCGAAATAACAACCATGATCTGTTTTTAAATTAAAAAAATACATAAACTTTCAATTTTGTGGCCATATAGTCCTGAACACACACAAAAAAGACAACTTTCCTTGACCAAAACACAAAAATCCTTTTTGTAATACCAAACACCTGGTAGTTTCACAATTTTAAATCACTAAATTAAGACCATCTTACAAATGATAAACAAAAAAAAAGCTCAAATATTGCTTAGGAATGTCGTGTACAGCAGTCGTTACAACGAGAGAGACTCAAATGAGGGAGAGACGAGAGTGTGTTTCACGATGGTGGTGCTTTTACGGTTGTTTTTGGCAAAGCCACTATGTAAGGTGTAAACAATATGCGATAAGCAGCGGTGGGACGATAACATTAACATTAGAATGTTTAACAGAAAGGCTTTGTACTGTAGGAAAGCGCCTTGATTTTGAGGACCGACTTATTCTAACAGTCTCAGTATACGTGTAGCAGGACAGAGCGGATGTAAGAGACCATTTTCATGAAATATTCCGCTTAAAATGTACTTCAACCTTCCTTTCAGCCTCTTGGGGAAACATTTAATTGTCACAAATACTGCAAGTGAGAATGTGACAGGAAATACTGCTAGGAAGCGGACGAAAAAAAACACAAAACCCCGTCCCTCCCTGCTCCTGAACTACACAACTATCAACCCTCCCCCCACAAAAGCCCTGAGGAAAAATAATAAAGTAAACATAAAAAAGGACAACAAAGAAGCGGAATCAAATTAGAATTTCTAAGCATTTGTCTACAACAATCTTCAAGCAAAATGACAGCTGGCGCCTCGGCCGAGAAGAAGAAGTGAATGTTTCGAAACGTCAGACACGGGAGGAGAGCGAGGAAGAAGACGCGAGACGACCAACGTCGGGCCAAACAAATACTTCCTGGTTTCTCTTCTCCATGGCCACCTGATGACTCTGCATCGAGAGTCCAGAGTCCCCCGAGTGCAGCGAGCCTATTCGTGTGCACCATTTTCTCTCTCATAAAGGTCTAGCAAGAAGCAAGAGGAAAATAGTTCAATAAATCCTTTTTCTTTCAATCACAGTTCATTTTTTATATTATACGGTTTTATTTGTTTTTGTTCCAGTTTTTACGAAAAGGGATTGGTCCAGTGAGTACAGTAGGTGCTGGGTGGGTTTTGGTTCGGGCTCGTGGGGTCGTTCGTTTAGTTACAGTCGTAAACAAAGTCATAGTTGCTAGGTTCTTTGGGAATCGGGGGCGGGGCCTCGGGAATCTGGATGTTCTCTAGATCCAAGAGGCGGAGCTTCATCTCCATGGAGAGGAGGGTGTCCATATCGGATTTGGTGTAATCGCTGGTCATCTCTTTACCCAGGAGGGCGTTTAGACCATCTGTCCACACGCAGTACTGCAGAGAGATGGACAGAGGTAGATCCAAAATTAAAACTAATCAGCACTGGTAAAAAGAAACTGAAGTCATAAACACAAAACTGAATGCTTCCAAATTCAACAAACTATTAATTAGGCATAATATGTTTTCACACTCAAAGCAAGCTGTTTGCGTACAGCGTACAGAGACATGCAGGCCTAGAAGAAGCTAACCACCAAGGGAGGAAAGTTTGAGCACACTGTGACTCAGGAGAAACAGAGCGAGGACACCTTTTCCTCTCTCTCGTCCTAAATACAAACGTCTATGTTTAAAAACAAATATCTAAAAAAAAATAACTTTCTGGATTCAAGCACCGCGAAAATTATTTGAATTATCCTTAGAGAAAGTCTTGAAGCATTAGACCTCTGTATGCAATGTGTAATATTATGCCATAATCTATGAAAAACAGGAACAATCCCCATCTATCTGCAAAGTTGCTAGGCGTGATAGTTGCGGCAGAGCTGTTTGGAACAGCCTTTGAGACTTGGGCGATGTGACGGCATTTACACCTTCGGACAACATAAATTTCGCTCCCATCACTGGTTTTTCCACACCATTTATACAGTGGTAGTCAAGCCTTAAATAGTGCATTAGGACATTACGGACAATGTAGCAAATCAGTGAGGCATAGTGTTTTTTGGAAATAGTGGATTGTTCTCACTTGAGTTTCCAAAAATGTACTATATGACGATATATATTGATATCGTAATATCAATTTACATATAATGTGATAAGTGAATTTATCCATATCCCCCACTTGTAACTTAACACATTTTCAATGTCTCTTAATGCTTGCCATTAAAATGATTGCGTTAAAACAGCGCTTTAACATTTTGCTTTTAAACCTGTGTTAAAAGTGTTTTACTTTACATTACAAGTCCTCACAAAGCAATGGCTCATTGTAATACTAAAAATTCAGAGTCTGTAGCAATACAAGGCCTGCCTGTAGCGGTCTTATACGTTGTTTATTGTTTCGGGAGTTTACCATGTTAAAACTTGAGACTTGATGTTAATTGACAATACAGGTTTGAAAATGTTTAAAAAGTGGCTGCACAAATTATTTATGAGGAAGGAAATGCATTCAACAGGTTTGCTAGACCTGAAGGACACACACACTGTGTTTTGGTGAGAAAATGTTCATGTAAGTATAACGGACACATTTAGTCCACTGTGTATGTGTCAAATCAACGACTTAAATACGCCGTAGTGATAATTTCCAGTACAGTAGTAGTAGTATATGACTTCTACGCTTGCATGTATCCTCTACTTAGGAAAAAGTAAAGAAAAACCTCTCTCTTTGTGCGATCACACGTTTATTCTGTCCGACATTGTCAACGTCCACAGGGCTGCTACCGTTGGCTTACCTCATGCTTGTCAGGAGCAATAAAGTTTAAATACTCGTCCGACTCGTAGAGGACAGAGAAGGCCAGCTCTAACACCTCCTGGAGAGAGGACAGAGTGAAAGGCAGGGAGGGAGGGGTGAGGAAGAGGAGACACAGCCAGTGACAGAGTAGAGGACGTGGGATGGGGAGGTAAAAGAAAAAAATAAAAAAGGTGCAAGGAAAAAAAAAGAAGAAGGAACAGGTGCGAGTTACACCACAGTGCTGCCATACCAGTGCAATCTCCCTCTCCTCTCCTCCTCACATCTTGTCACCATCTGTTACATCAACTGCACATCAACTCATCAGGTATCAGCGAGGTAGAACTCAAAAAGAGAGATATTACCTGGGATGCCCCTACATACTAGATATTGAAAAATGCCTGGGGAGGCTGGGAATATGATGTGATACTGTATGATTTCAGGTTTATTTCTTTTTAAACTCCACTGTGGTCTACTGTAGGAAATGAATTGAATGCAGAGTGAGGACAGAACAGGGACACGAGAGCCAGATTTGCAGACATGAAAGCAATTAATTAAATGCTCGCTTGCAATTTGCGTGAAATTAGCGTCCTATTTGCTAAGGCAGCAGGTAATTACACAGTCACACACTGGGACTGCAGCCTAGGTTCACTTTGTGAGGGATAGCTTAAATGATGTAGTTCAGCTGTGATGTGATGCTGAAATAGAAATACTCATTAGTGAAGTAATGGGAGTTCAAAACATTTACTACAGCCAAAATTCAATTCAAGAAACACTTATTTGCTACTATTCATTCAAAGGTGTATATAACTAGTACTATCAGATTATAAAACCTCAAAATAAGGTATAGAGAAGAAAAGTTTGTACAAACAGGACTAAGAGTCTACAGCTATGCTAGCGACTGTAGCGGTGCTTTGAGCTAAATCCTAATGACAGCATGGTAACAGGCTAAACTAAAATGGTGAACTCGCTAAACACTATACCGGCTTAACACCAGCATGTTGGCGTTGTCACTGTGAGCATGCTGTAAATTAAATAAGTGTAATCTCCACAGTGCATTTCCCCACAGCTTCCTTAGCTGTTTAAGTTTATGGCCACAAAGACACTCTTGTGTAATATAAACGTATATTGTGTTTATTTATCAATGCTCTTTTTTAAGAGTTGTTTTTTTGTTGATTCACTAATTAAGTGCAGCTTCCCTTTCTTGCGGGGCTTTGTCTGCTATCATTGAGATTTCAATAAAATACTGCTTTATTAAATCTTCTTGTCCCCACCACAACCTTATTTTAATATAGCTGCACAAATCCGAGGCCGCGCTTCAGATGCACAGGATTTTGTATGTATATGTGTATGGAATAAATATTACAAGTCATGACTAGAACTGCTTATGATGAATACATTTGGAAGAATTTTGGAAACACAGCCTGAAAACTGCGTTCCCATCCACTCCTCCAATGCCATCATTAAATTTGCTGACGACACAACAGTGGTTGGCCTAATAACAGCAGGAGATGAGTCAGAGTACAGGGAGGAGGTCCAGGCACTGTCCGAGTGGTGTAGCAATAACAATCTGGAGCTGAACATGAAGAAAACCAAGGAAATGGTAATTGATTTTAGGAAAGAAAGGAATGTTTCAGTCCCACTGCGTATCAACGGCGATGAGGTAGAGCGGGTCTCCACCTTCAGGTTTCTCGGAACAACCATCTCCGAGGACATCTCCTTGACTGAAAATACAACGGCCATAGTGAAGAAGTCCCAGCAGAGGTTGCACTTTCTGAGAGTACTCTGCAAAAACACTCTGCTGGTGACATTTTACCGCTACACCATTGAGTGTCCTTGCTGCCTCACAGTGCGGTTTTCTGGCGGTTCATCTGCAAACAAGTAAGCTCTGCAAAAATGTATATAAACTGCTGTAAAAATTATTGGCTGTCCCTTGCCCTCTCTGGAAGACACTGCAAACAGCAGGTGTCTCCACAAGGCCCGTAACATAATAAAGGACAACACCCACCCTGGGCATGAACTGTTCAGCATCCGGCCCTCTGGGAGGCGATACTCGAGTTCAAAATGCAGGGCGAATAGAATAAAAAAATCCTTTTTTCCCCATGGGTTGTAAGGACTCTGAATGGGGATTAGACATAATAGCTTCCATCCTGTTTTTAACATGCAATAAAAATTTTATCATTTATTGTTTTATATTTTTTATTATGTGTGTTTGTATGCTTATTTTTAGTTTCTCTGCACTGATCAGATGTGGCACTTCAGCTTTATTGTACTGCTGTGCAATGACAATAACGCTTCTATTCTATTCTAAAACCCTGCTTGCCACCTCACCCTCCCACCACTGTCTCAGTGTCCCGCAAATGGTCCACATGGCAGCTCTGCTCTAAAGCCCGCGGAGGTGACTTTGGCTGGCCTTGTAACAGTGAGTAATGAAATGTGCTTGTGTTCTCATTCACAAGGCCGGGACAGGCCTGCAAGATGGCCCGCAGACCCCCCTCAGGTCTTTCTCCTAGACCTGCACTTATCGACAAGGTAATAAAGTAGACGAAGTGGGGAGGAGGCGTGCTCCTTTGTCTTCAAGGCTATTTATCCAAGATCCAATATATCAGAGTCCCGTGGGGGGTGGGGGGTGGGGGGTGTGTGAAGGTTTGCAGAGGCAAAGTGCAGGAGAGGAAGGGCTGATGTGTACACAGACACAGACAAGATGGCTCTTTCATCCTGGTTAAGGCACCGCAGAGGGCACGCCGATGTGTTACTTGTGTTACAAATTTAAACAGCAAAGAAAAGATGTCAGCCTGCTTTTGGTGGCTCGTGTCTGCAGGTAAAAAGGACTATTCTGTGATGTATTTTTTACCCGACGTCACTGATGGATGCGTCTCTCTGTGCTGAGCACTGAGACGCAAGTTATTGTGTTATTTCCCAAAGCAAATTTATGTAACTGACATCATGTTATGCAACTCTCACGCACACAGAAACACGTTCTCTCGCCTGGATACACACCCACCCACCCACCCACACGTATGCATGTGAACACACACACACGCACACACACGCACCTTGTTTTGCTTCAGGGCTCCCTTCTCCTTCATGTGAGGACAGTCTTTGCCGGTGATAACAGCTTTGATATCAGCCACAGGCACTGCAGAGAGGACAGAAGTGAGTGAACAATAACAACAACAACAACAACATCCCTGTGACAACTGTGTCATCCCAGATGGGTGGGGTTTATTCAAGTGATCAAAAGTTAAAATTCTCCTCAGATCTGTCACTGTGCAAACATTGCAAATAAAACTGATGCTAACACCGACTCTTAAGGTCAACAGTCAGTGTCAATGACAGTTACGTGTCACTGCCCATACTGTGTTTTGGGGCCTGTATGCCTTCAGCGAGGATAGAGACTGTAGAAAATAAATATTTTAATAAATAATGTGAGCTAAAAGTCATAGTAAGTGCAATAAAAATACATAATGTGTCACAATAGTGGGTAAAGACTTTCAATAGTTTCACTTCACACTCACGTTTGTCCTGTAAAGAGTCGTGGGGCACTTCGCCCTGAGGGCTCTCTTCCAAATCTCCATAGTGCAGGACTTTATGGTTCGGAGACAGACGGCAATACCAAAACTTATCTGGAAGAAAACATGGCGAGAAAGGAAGACCGAGGGGAGAAAAAGGGAGAGAGAGAGAGACAGATTAAGAAGAGTTATGAAATAAGTCAGCGGCTGGCATAAAGCATCATATGGGATTGCATGAGTCATGAAACAGGAGAGAAAATTAGCAAGGCAAATAAATCTCTGACAAAAAAAAAACAGCCTTGAGGAAAATCCACAGATGGGCCATGATGCTCTGCATGAGGGAGGGATCTTGATGGGCAACAAAACAGACAGTTGGCCTTCATCATTTTAACAATGATTCAACAACAATATACGCACTCAAGGCAAGATCACAAAAAACCCTGGATATCCTTCAGGGTCTTTTTCCCCTGGCTCAAATGAGGCAAAGATGAAACCTTAATTGTGACTTGATGAAAGAAAATTCAAACATGTACCAGGTCCTCAGCAGAGGATCAGGGCCCAGCAGACTCTACCTAAAGGAAGCACCAACTACGACATGATGGAGACAGTTCCTTTTGTGTTGCAACATGTTTTAATTTAATTAATAAAGGATCTGTTTAAAAGGTAGAAAAACAAACAAATTGTTTTTATACCACGATGCTTAAAATGTACAAACACCTGTACACTAATAAATCCTGTTTATATTAGAAAAAAGCACTTAGAAGTCTAAGATTATGTGGTCACAAGTTGATCTGGCTGTATTATTTATACAAGACAGGGTAGATGTTCATATATACACTGCCTAAAATTAGTGACTTGACAAGCAACGTTACTTATTGTTGTATGATGGTGTGGTCTCATTTCACACAGCTGATGTCCAAAATGCAAATTAATACTTCTCGCTGGTGAGACAGCTCCACTCAAGTCTAAGATTTAGGGCAAAGCTCTTGAAACTGGTTTTATTATCACCGTAATGGTCAGGTTTCGTTAAAAGCTGGACAGAATTTGAAGAAGACATAATAATCATATCAAGTGTGATTTTCTTTTGGCTGAGGTGATGTGCCACGCTCCAGCAGCGGAGGCCTGTAACAACCAGCTGTGTCTGTACGGCACTGGTCACCGCTTCTACCGCCAGCCTCTGCGGCCAGGTGTTCTTTAGTTGTTCCCTGCCAAGGTGGGCACCGAGGCTGAGCTGGCAGTGAGCGGGCACAGACTGGGGAGCTCTGGCTGGCGTGTGCATGGGTGGCACAATCCAAATCCTAATTGCTGAAAATAGACAGTTGGCGGTGCCAGGCTGGAGCACAGTGGCACCGTTCCATGGGGGAGCAGATAGAGATGTGTGTGGCAGCTGTGAGGGGAGCGGCGTTTTGGGAGAGGACGCTTTCAACTGTTCAGCTTAACTGATTTGTGTGTGCCTGTGTGTCTGTGTACAAGCACATATGTTCTTCCTTTGGCTTGAAGATGCTGTATCTCTATCTTGGATTGAGTTTCATTCTTGTATCACTTGAACTATAATTGTCTTAATCTGATTCAGCTGCCAGAACGTGGGTGAGCGATACAGTGTGATTCAACAGAATGAGGCCAAATTTCCAATTTTAGTGTTGCTTTAATGCAGCATTTACACAAGGTACACTCTCCTGAGCCCCAAGTGCTGTTACCTGCCAGCACCCTGCACTTTAAAAGATTGTACGGGTAGTGCTGTACAACCTGAGCTTTTAGAGAGAAGCATCCCCTTGTAATGGGCAGACTGGCACTTTGGAGGACAGAGAGTGAGAGAGCGAGAGAGCGAGAGAGCGAGAGCGAGAGTCATATGCACTGAAGTCAGCTAAATTAATATTTGATGTAGGTACTTGAGTCCCTGCAGACTGGAGGACTTTGAAATAGCCGTACAAGATGCTGAGAGAGAAGTGGGAGAAGGAGAGATGGAGGAGGGAGGGGAGCACATTTTATGTATGTAAAAAAGACAGACGCATAACGGTAGATAGAGAGTTAACATTTATAAGAAGTATAAGCATTGTGAAAGTTTTTCTGAGTAATGTAGAAAAGACAAGAAAAAATGAACACCAATAAACCAAGTTTCAGTGTTATGTATGCAACACCCTGCTTTTGATTTAACGTCTCATTTCATGTGAATACCAAGTGAAAATTAAACTCGCTATAGGGCTCCTTTTTATTCTTGTTCAGCATGCCTAAGTTTTGCAAGATAATGTGCTCCTCCCATTGTCAATGCATGGATATACTGTGAGTACCAGCATGAGAACAAAAGCTCAGAGAGAAGACGGGGGGGGGGGGGGCAGACAAGTATGGGTGGAGGGAAGAGAGATGAGAGTGATGGGAGTGGATGAAGGAAGGAGCATATGAAGGTGGTGTACGTTCATGCATTCACGAGGAGAAAGATACAAAGCAAACCAGTGAATTAGGACTATCGTGGAGAAACAGCATGTCCTTGACTCCTTCAAGAGTCCTCAGAGGCAAAGACAGCTACCTTGTAGCAGGCAGTCGACTCGCCTACAGTCAGCATGCTGTTGCAGCAGATTAAAGCCGATGTAACCCTACAGGCTAGTGTGCTAAATTAAATCCAGTGAGGCTCATGAACTGCTTTATATACAACTGTGTGCGGGTTTACTGCTCCTGAATGGCTAATGGTTTTGTTTCGGTGTCCAGTACATGTGCTGGTGCGTGCATATACGTGCGCGTGTCCTCAATTCCTTTGACAAGCATTCTAGGATCTCCGAAGTAATAACCATGATGTAGTAATATGAGACTATTCAGGGCACGTCACTGGGTAAAAGCCAGACAAGCATAAATCGACCAACCACAAGCAGCGGGGACGATCAGATCTGGGTTGATGCTTTCCACCTGAACATCTGTCCTGCAACATCTTTTCAGCTCAAATCATTTTTTTTTCCTCCACTCCTATACTTCTTTTCATTTTTTTCTGTCTCTATTAATCCAGCTTTGACAACATCTGGATGACAGGTGCCAAGACGAATCGTGATCAGACTTTGAAATGCCAGAACACATTGATGTCACTTGAAAAAAAAAAATGGAAATCCACCTGGTTGTGCTCAATTTGATTTGACTTATTGGAAGTACAGTTCCTGCAACAACAAACCAACCAACAACATTTGAATTTCATGTATTTGTATATGTAGACAGAGGGGGTGAAGGAAAGTGCAAAAGGGAGGACAGAGGTGTGAAGGGATCAGGTCTCAACCAGATTAAATTCTCTTTGACCGAGGAGCAGTATATTATAGAGGCTAAATGCTACCACGGCTACTCCTCCCTCTTCCTCCCTGCTCTCCTTTCTCTCTTGTGGCAGCGAGTGTGAAACAGGATATTAGGCTGAATGATTCAAATACGCTCCTACGTGAGCTGGCATTTTCACTTTCTATCCTTCTTCCCCTCTCCTCCAATGTAAAACTGAGAAGGATTACCATTAATACTTACACTAAAGTACAGTATGTCTATAGGTGACTTTGCATACAAAAATGGTGCTTGTTAAGTCTCAGCAAAAGATGCACTGCTTTATCGTTTCCAGTACACCCTCCGTACTGTAGAGCCCGAGTCATTCTTTCATTTCTTTTCTCAAAGCCGTCTCTAGAATTTATCTTGACAAGTAAATGTGATTTTACCCTGGTTTTGGCTTTATGTATCTTTATATATCTGGGCATGCCATATATCTGTGTATGCAGGGGCCAAAGGAGGGGAAGACGGTGAAGACTCAAGATGTGTACTGCATTTTTGTATGTGTTTGAGGAGGAGAGGCAACGTGCCACTATATGTCTCTGCCTCACAAGCTGACAGTTCGCACAAATTTTTCTGGCTCTATCATGACAGCAGATCCACAGCAGTCCAAGGATTCAAAGATCTCCTGTGATACGTACTGCATCTCCCGTGGGGTTTTCATGACGCAAGGGGAATAAGGCGATGAGTGGGGGTGCAGAGAGGTGGGGTAAAGAACAAACAGACAGGGGGAGACAAGATAGGAAACAGAAAAATTGCCCTCGCGAACGCAGCTGGGGGAGATGTGAATTTGAATGCCTGTGTGGTCACGATCTGTGGATGTATGCATGTTCGTTTGTTTGGTCATTTATTTTGCAACATGGTCATTATCCATTTTCTGTCACCATAAAACATTATACAAACATTTCATTCACACACAAACACAAAACTACAGTAGGATATTTCATTAAACCTAACCAAAAAATGAAATGAAGTAACAAAAAAGAAGAAAAAAGAAAAAAATCCCAGATGAATAAAATAAATAAAATAAATATAATGTCCAAAAGGGAGTAGGCCGAAGTTTAAATTTATCCAACCCTACCCCTTATTTACAGTTTCAGTTATTGTAGGTTTTACACTTTTATTTACAAATTCCTCACACAAAAAACCCTACCAAAAAAACTTCAACTTAACAGAAACTTTAGGATCTTCCTTAACACTTTACCAAGTATCACATTCAACTTTATTCAAGGGCAGAACATACCCTACATTTCTTTATAGATCTCAAAAATGTAATTCTTATATTCTTTATTAAACATCCTTATGTTACAGCTCTGCTTAATTTTCTCAGGTAAACTATTCCACAATTTTACACCCCCTATAGAAACACTGAAACTTTTCTTTGTTGTTTGTACACACTTAGTTTTAAAATTAAATTTTCCTCTAAGGTTGTACCTTCCTTCTCTGTCTGAGAATAGTGTCTCGAAACATTTTTAAACATGTGTGCGTGCACACCAGTGCTGTGTGTCTCACCTTGCCTCCTGCGACTGCTGATTTTCCTGAAGCAGGTTCCGTCACACAACCTGTTAAGCCTCTGCTGTTTGATCAACTCCATAATCTCGGGTTGAATCTTCTCTCTCAGCTCCCTTTAGAAAAACAGAAAATGAACACGAACACACACACACACACACACACACACACACACACACACACACACACACACACACACACACACACACACACACACACACACACACACACACACACACACACACACACACACACACACACACACACACACACAATTAGTTTAAGAGAATTCTCTAAATTCTGTAAAACACACCAGTCCAGATGTAGGGAGCTACAAGATGCTCGAAGACCTGGAAGTGAATTATTTTACATTTCATAGGGTTTCTGGCAGCATGCAATATTCATCTGACTAACAAAATCCCCTGGATTATGACTGTCAGGAGGGAAAAGAGAATGCCAAACACAATACTGCCACACATACAAGCACATGTATGTGTGGCACACACACATGAAATATGTCATGTAGCGTCTCAAAAGGATGATCAGTGGAAATCTGCGCTTGGATCGCTGCCATTTATTCATGTACACACATGTATGTGTGTCTGTGTTGCATATGAATATGAAGTTAACATGAATTATGTATATTATCTGCCCGAGCAGTGCTGCTGCTCCTCATCTTTTATTTCTCATCGTTGTGCTCGAGTCTTTTCTCTTCCAATTTAACTGTTTGTTCATTTTCGATCATACAAACATTCAGACTTTGACAGGATTTCAGATTTTCTAGACACATAAAAGCTGTGCATTTGTAACATTTTCTCACATTTCCCCTTGCTGATGTCCTTGATCACATTTTTGTCCTTCTTTCCCTTCCTCCCTTTCTCCTTCAGGCTCATCTGCTCTTGTCTCTCTTAATCTGTCTCCCCGCTCACCCTTGCTGTCTATTAGATTGCCTCATCAGTGACTCCAGTCATTACACTGATCTGTGATTGGACATTCACTCTGACATCTTTAAAGAAACAGCTAGTGGGGAGGGCTTGGCTCATCGTAGGAAGGATGGATGATGATAGCTTGGCTTTACCTCCTCATTTGCCATTCTTCTGACTGTGCAAGGCACACGTGAGACTGTTTTTGGCAGTAATTTTAAAAAGATTCTTTCAGGCAAATGCGGAAAATCACAGACAATTGAATTAAAGGGCTGAGGTGCTGTACTGGCAGACCTCTATAAAGGAAGCACTCTGGTTGGTATCAGGTGTTCAAATTCAGTATTATCAGTTAATATGTATCCAAGCACAGGTGGAAAAAGGTATAAATAATGAGCTAAGTTTCTTGAGTTTGCATTAAAATTAAGCTGTGTATTAACATTTTCTCATAAGTATATCCTCAGCAGTCCTGAGTTGACACTGCTGCATTAATTCTTTATGTGATTTCAATTTTATTTTCTGGTGTAAGCAACTTTCAGTAAATACAAAACTTTCCACATAGATTGCAAAAACTGCATTTTACTAATCACAGCAACATACCTCCAAAATCTGTTCACAGGAGTGAAAAGAACATAAAATAATCAGACGCTCTTCCGAAGACGTAGCTTTGATCTAAAGCCACTATAGTTGCATTTCATCTTCTTTTGATGTCCAAAGTCTGCTACAATAATTAATAGCAGAAAATTGGGCAGGTAATACAGAGCTCCTTTCAATCTGCTGCCTGACGTGCTCTTCTCATTATGTTTACAAGTCATGCTGTACTGTATTGATTAGAGGAAAATTCCACCCTCGGGCAGTCTCGCACTGTTGAAGAGAGACTCATCAGCCTGTGACGTTCAGTGCTTCCCAACAGTCATTCTGTGATAAAATGATAAAATGTGCCTTTTCATTTCAGCGTCTAATTCAATTACTTGAATCGCCTACGTCTCCCAGAATGCCTTTTGACAACAGCCTGAGATTGGGTGTGAACTTGTTGCATTCTGCTCTCTTATTTTTCCAAGTTAAAAACAGTAATTGAAATACATTGCGTTTATACATAATAAATACAGTTTGTAATCTAATTTGGAATGTAAACAAGATAACGACATCTAAGGAAAACAGACCTTGAATTAAAAGCGCCATTACTGTAGGTTTTTTTTTAAACAATGTTAAAGTTTTTTAGGTCACATTTTTCTGTAACTTCCTTCACTTTTATTCTGATTTATCCACTAGGATTAATTGGCTGCTAAAGTTTGGTCTCTATCCTTCCAGTATTGATTCAATAAGCCCTTGGCTCAGCATTGATTACTGTTCAGAGGGACAAGCTCTCTCGCTGAAACGATTTTTCAATAGTGCTGGCTACTCCATTAAATACAGGCAGGACAAAACAATGTTCTCCATTACAGGGCCTGCATCCATGATCAGTCAATGAATGATCTATTACAGACTGGCTCCCCATGCTTAATGAGCTGGAGGGTCGTTAATGGAGCATTCACTGGGAACACCATTTGCAGACAATTTGAATTGAATGTATATTTTCAATCACGAGAGGAGAGGACGGGTGCAACCTGCTTTAGGCCAGTAGCTGGCATTTGGTTGACAAATGGAAAGGAGAAAAAGAGAAGCAATTACAAGCATATTAATGACTGCGGTTCTTTTTTGTAGATGCTAATTATGTCCTCACTTGAGTCCTGATCAGGTAGATGAGGAGAACGGAAATCAAAATTAGGTATTCCTCCAACTCTACAGAAAATCTCTTACTTTTCCTTGTATTGACAGTGGCTTTTCCTCTAAACAAAGCTGTCAGACCTACAGTATGCGTGAATAAAATTTGAGTAGATATTATTCACGCTAAGTTCAGCATTTTGTTGTCATCTCGACTTCCCAACGAGCTTTTGTGGGACGCTTCAGACTACCAACATAACCCCTTTGACAAATGTGTGCTCACAGGATGGGGCGGGACTGGAAGTCTTCCTGATTCATCCTTTCGGACTGGCGTATCTTCAGGATCTCTGTGTAGCTCAGGTTCTGCAGGCGACTCTTGAACTGGTCCAGGGAATTAGGCTTGAGAGTGAGCGCTCGCATGATCTGCTCCCTCACCACCTGCATTACCTGCAGGAGAGAAGAGGCAGAGGAGGGCGGGGTGAGATCATCGTGGATGCAGGAGCCATACAGGATGTTGAAAGAGTGTGTGTAGTGGCCACGGACATAATCACACATGCAGTCAGGAAGTCAAAACTAACCCCCTTTTTATTTCTGGGGGCCAGGGGAGCATAAAAACTTCTGTTTGGTTCCAGACCGGATTAATGATTTAAATTTTTTTCTTCTTCCCAGAACTGGAGCCTGTAATCCAGTCTGGTGCACTGAGCCTTAAGAGGAAAAGGAGCAAAGCAGAATAATTCAACAGTGGCCAGTTGACTGTTAGCTCCAGTATCATGCATCAGTGAAATGCATGACAGAACTTGCCTATAATAATCCAGCTAGCTAATACCATTAGTCTGGCTGTGGCTGCAGAAGCATGACATGACTGGTGTTCCAAATCATCAATCCCACTTGAGGGGCCTTTGTGATCAACGCAGGTAACACTACAATAGGAAAGCACCCCACAACAACACACAAAACACATCATGCATGTCTAGATCAATTAGCCTAGCGTGTATGCATTGCTATCAGGAGACAAAGTCTACACACAGACGCTGCAGAGCTGCACACACACACTTTTAAAACTAATGCTCTGAAAATGAAATAGAATCATCAGCAGCAGGGAGCGATAGCAAACAATATCAATCATTTGAACTAACACAGACCACAAACACAGACTGAAAAAAAAATATCATCTTACGTTTATCCAGATAAAAAAGGAATACAATTACAAAACATCATATGAAAACTTACAGGGGATTCATGGGTTTGTATTTGACATTCACAAACTCATTAAATCTGGTTAAAGTAAAATATAAGCAAGACATTACAAAGGTCATTGAAAAAACTCAAATCTTCTTTCACTTGAAGTATCAATTAGTTTAGAATACTCCAACGGAGTAGAAAAAGCTATTAATAAATTAAACAGATAATACATATTTAAATTTTTTGTATATTGTAATATTGCTTTTATATTAGTCTAAGAGACTTTATTAAAGGACAACACTGATTTTGAACACAGTTAACAAAGCAATGTTTCTATCCAAAAGAAATTAAAAATTTCCTCATCCTTCCGCACAAGAGCCTCCGGAAAATGAGTCCTAAGCTGAAACCTTCAGTGACAGCTGCTTCCATTTAGTTTTGCACTCAGAAAATCTGATTTGCATTCTGCATAATTAGAATTTGAACACTAATATAACTTAAAGATGGATTCTATATTTGTGACGGTGTTCGGCCTACACACAAGGAACTTGACTGAGAGCAAACATAATTCTTATTGTGCTGTAATTGTTCAAACACAACAGAACATCACCTGCAACAGTGGTTTCCCCTCAAACCTGAGAGTAGCTTACAGATCTTGGGTTGCCGCGGGCCTGTAAATCCCGCCGAGACTATTTATGTGGTATTCGGCTATAAAAATAAACTTGACTTGGCTTCATAACATTTCTCTGGCCAGGTTGAGCAGTGCTGTTCCAGTTACTGCAGACGATGTGATGGTAGACGTGACTAGCAGCCCTAATTATGGATCAGCCTTGTCAGCAGCCACCTCTGAGCCTGCAGATGCTGATTCACTGGATCAGATCATACTGAGGTGACCGAAGGAAATAGACCATCTTCCATTCTGTTCTCTTTGATTTTACTCTGTTGTATTTTTTTTTCTTCTCTGCTTGTCTTGCTAATCAAATGCTTGAGGACACACAAGTATTTCCAGCCTCTGCAAACGAGAGACAATAAGAGTTCAGGATGATGTTTTATGTGTATGTGTGTGCTTACACATGCACAGAAAAGTAAATGTTGTTGGACTTATAATTTATGTGTTCTCCTGTTTTTTACTATTCTGTTTCATCTGGCCTCCTAAACATTAACAATCATACCAAAACCCAGTAAGCCAAGATCCCAAACATAGTCTTATGTAATATTGTTCTTGCTGTTTGTACTGCAAGGCGATTACTCATCAACTTGCTAACCTCTAAGCTCTCACCAGTCAGACTAAGCCAGGGGTGAGAGCAGTAAAAATAGATGATTTGAGTTGATATATGAACAGCATATACCTGCACCCAGCACCAAAAATCAGAAAAACTCAAGACAACAGGGGCGATCGATTATAATCCTCCTGAATCAGCATTGCATTTGCCATGTAAAAATGCATCAAGAAGTAGTCTGGGCTCAAAGTCCCCTTTCAGGATGCTTGCGCTGCATAAGAGTGCAGACAAAAAGGAATTAACCCATTTCTAATTCTATAACTGATAAGCCCTGAAGGTAATACTCGGCTACCACCACAAAAAAAACAACTTTTTACTGATTACACAATTTAATCCAGGGATTATCTTTTGGAATGCAAATATGTTCAGAGGCGGTAATCACAGCGTATTTTCTAACAAATGGGCAGCAAATTGAGCTTGGAAAAAAAACTGTTGAAGAAAAGAGGGCGGTTGGGTCAAATGGACAGTTATGTAGAGGAGCAAGCATGTGGCTTTTTGGCACCACCTAAGCTCTGAAATAATGAGCTTTAGTACATATTTGTGACTAGATATAACAAACCATTAGAATCCTCAGTTGATGTATTTCAAAAGTCGCTTGCAGAGTCTAAGTGTTACCCTTAAAGTATGATTTATCTACAAAGCTCAGACACAGACCCACATCAGTGCACGTGAGGTCTTCTCAGGTGTGATCCAAATCTTACGAGCATTAAGGTTGATGCAGAACATCAGTGACTCAGCACAAGTACACTCTTCAAATCCCCTTTGACAGAGGCAGACAAAAGTTGAGATCAGGATCTTGGTTGTATAAAAAGAAGCTCTGGGCTGGGATAAAGCCTCTGTGTGCAGAATATTAACCTTATAGTATCATTGTTAAAATAATTTGGAAACCATACAGAAAACGGACACCATCACCATTTATAAAAAGGTAAATCCTATTGCTCTCTTTGGAATGAACTGCACAGGCGACGTGGCAGACAAAGCAGGGTCATCTACCAAAACAGAAAGTTGCCGGACTGTCCTGTGGTTCACAGCTAGGTGTGCTGTATCAAGCGTTGCTGTATGTTAAAGTCATCACACTATCACGAAGAGGACCACATCCACTCTGTTCCTACACTACACATAAAAATGACCAACCTCTAGAGGGCGAGGGTCGACACTTTCCCTCACCACCGGAGGAAGATTGAAAGGCTGTTTTCTGTATTCTGTCCTCGTCTGTGTGATATGCATGCTATATTTTACATTGGGGGGGGGGGGG